>CM071611.1:25785881-26363381 GCA_036365135.1 Miichthys miiuy | reverse complement strand
TCCTCGCTGCCGACTCCTCGTGTGACTGGATCGTCTGTCAGGTCCGGCACGCTGCTGTGTTAAAAAGGGGAGAGTGATTAGACAACAGGTTGCAGGTGAGCCAGTCACCTCTCTCTGCAGCTGATGCACCTCGCCCTCCACCACGCTATTTTCATGTCAGTTAAACGGTGAAACAGTTTCCTTTGATGGAAAAACAAACTTGTATTTATACAGTAAAATCTGAAATAAAGCACCTTAAACATCCTTTTACCGTAAAATAAAAAGTTTTACTGAATTTATTACGGTAATTTTTTACCGTAAATAAAGTAAAGCCTCTCTTCCATGAGGCCGGCTGGAGCGAGCTTTAACCAGCTCATGGTAGCAGCTAGCTGGCGCCCCCTGTAGGTGGTAACTTGAGCCGGGTGGGATCACTGTGACCATCTCTGATCACTGTTGGACTAACGTTAGCATTAGCTCACTTATGGATGTCATGGACCGTATGTGGACCACATCTGAACCACCTGTGGACTGTGACCCATCACTGGGTCACACCACCTGAAACCAAACCTCCACCCAGATCTTGTGTCTTGTTAACAGGTTGTCAGTCACCTGTAAGGCTCTTTGCACCTGCTCCCTGTCCTGGTCTTCAGCCTCAGACTGCAGTTTGTCCTGCTTCACCTGCAGCTCACCTGTCCTCTGCTGAAGAACAGACACACCGTCCATGTGATCACAGACCTGTTCACGTCACGTGTTGTTTGGCTCCTTCGGTCATGTAAAATTCATGTGACACGTCTCTCCACTTCGCTGCTCGTTGGTCACGCGTGTGATGAGTTTGTTCTTGAGGAGCTTTCCTGTTTTCAGTCTGCATCCATGAATAAATATTATTTTAAATATTAGAGATATCAGGATGACAGATGAAAACAAACTGAGTGAGCAGCCGCACGAGGATCTGAGCGTGAAGGAAACCAAATGTGTAAAATCTCTGAAAGCGACTGTGACAGGAACAAAGAGCAGAGCCAGGAGAACGTCTGTGGTTCTGTTCAGAGCTCGGGTTCTGGTTTGTCCGACAGCAGCTTCAACACACAGCAAAAATAAGTTTATTTAAATCTTCTTAGTTTGACATGAATGTACCTTTACATCCAAACTGTAATTCACAGAAAACTGCTGTAATTATTACAGCAGTTTCCAGTTTTTAAATTTTCTTACATTATCTAGTATATTACATTATTACATATCTAGTATATTACATTATTACATTATCTAGTATATGTTAATAATGAGTATGAATAATTCAAGTTATTGTCCTTGACCATGATATTGCACCCTGGTGGCTGTTCATCATCATTCAGTCTGCTGTAAAATGTTTCTCTGTAAAAAGAAATTTATATATTTTGACATTTATTTGGATTATGATATTTTACTTTAATTTTATGGTTTTTGTTTGGCAGCTGCTGACAGTAAACATGTTTATTTCTGCTGTGAAGTTGGACATTTGAACATGGGGACTTATGGAGACTGACTCACTTCTGGAGCCAGCCTCAGTGGACGACAAGAGGAACTGCAGTTTTGAGTACTTCACATCACAGTTCTGTTTGTGTTCAGCTCATGTGGAAACCTTGAAGCTTTAGTGCTGTGTGAAACAGAACCACCGCTGTAAACATGGTCTGGACCTGGTTCTGGTTTTGGCCTCGGTGTTCTGCCCAGAACACAAATTTCTGTTTTTGGTCATCAACAACTTTCAGAGTCTCAGAGAGAGAAGTGTGATTATCACCAGCGAGCAGCTCGAAGCTCCGTCTGCTCCTCGTTAACACTGAGCTCTGTGGTAAGCTCCACCCAGCTGGCACCTCCAGGACGCCAAAACAAACCACAAACTCTGTGCAGAGACCGGCAGGCTGCAGCTCCGCCCGGCTGGTGGAAAACATGTGTGACCTCCGAGCAACCTTCAGAGCCAGATGATTGGGTCCCAGAGGGAGTCCATCGGGGCTCTGATTGGCTGAGCGGGAGGCTGGACTGTGATGTCATCTATTGCTCAAGTTGTTGTTGATGGTCAGCGGGTGTGTGTGTGTGTGTGTGTGTGTGTGTGTGTGTGTGTGTGTGTGTGTGTGTGTGTGTGTGTGCAACAAGTGTAACTACACAAGACACAGCAGCCAGCTAACATGACTGAGTACAGTCAGCCCAGCTCGGCGTGACGCTCGCTAACGTTACCGCTAACACAACACTATGAGTGTGTGTGTTATTTGTAGCTTTCTAAATGAGTTCAGCAGCTAACGTGATGCTAACCTCCAGCTCCAGTTCTGGCACGACACCGACCGTCATCTGCTGATTTCACAATAACACCTGTTTCTGTGTGTGTGTGTTTCAGGCTGATCAGCAGTACGCCAGCAGTGTAGCAGAGAACCTGAAGCGCCTGTAAGTCCAACTGCATGATGGGATGCCGTTTCTACGGCAACAGATATAGGATTCCTCCGTGTGTGTGTGTGTGTGTGTGTGTTTGATGTCGGCTTGTACGTGTCAGCCTTTGATCACTGCTGTGTGTGTGAACAGCTGTGTGTGCGCCATTGTTCACGCCATGTTAGTGCATGATTAATTTATCACACACACACACACACACACACACACAGCCTGCAGCATGAACTGTGTCAGCAGGAAGCTTTGTGTAAAAACATTTTTAAATTCAAAGATCGAGTCTGATGTTTCCTTCCTTCCTTTCCTTCATCCTTCCTTCATTAACCCTCCCGTAGCTTTGCCTCCTTCACTCTTTTCCTTTCCTTCCCTACATCCTAACTCTCTTCTCACCTCAATCGAGACTGAGACAAGACCAAGTTAAGACCAGGTTAAGACCAAGTTAAGACCAGGTTAAGACCAAGTAAAGACCAGGTTAAGACCAAGTAAAGACCAAGTAAAGACCAGGTTAAGACCAAGTAAAGACCAAGTAAAGACCAGGTTAAGACCAAGTAAAGACCAGGTTAAGACCAAGTAAAGACCAAGTAAAGACCAGGTTAAGACCAAGTAAAGACCAGGTTAAGACCAGGTTAAGACCAAGACTTTGAGCTGTTAGATCCAGACTTCAGTAAACGTCCTGTGGATTGGACGGTTAGACATGGTGCTGCTCCAATCAGGATCCTGCAGATTTTTTAAGGAAGTTAGGAGGCGATGATGGCCACGCCCACCAGCTGGAGCCAATCAGGAGCAGGAACAAACAGCTAGCTTAGCATACGTTCACGTTTATACATGAAGGAGAGGCTGTAACCACCTCTCCTCACCTACATCCTCCTTCCATCCTTCTTCTTCTGGTTTTGGACATCATGGACGTTTCCACGGCGACCTCGCTGACTTCCTGTTTGTGTGTCAGTTTCCCAGCAGAGATCCAGTCCGGTCTGTTGGAGGTCGTCTCTCCGTCCGTCCACTTCTACCCCGACTTCTCCAAACTCAGAGAGTCCTTTGGAGACCCCAAAGAGAGAGTCAGGTCAGTGTGTGTGTGTGTGTGTGTGTGTGTTTTCATGTGTGTGTAGAAACAACCTTTTGGTTTATTCAACACTTCGCCAACATCATGACTCAGTCTGTGTGGAACAACCTTGTGTTTTGTGTGTGTGTGTGTGTGTGTGTGTGTGTGTGTGTGTGGCTTCAGTACAGGAAACTCCTCTTTCACTATAAAAGTCTGTTTTAATAACAAAATGAATCATCAGGATGATTTTAGAAACTTTAGTTCATTTTCCAAGACCGGACTGTCTAAGACCAGGACACACACACACACACACACACACACACTGGTGACACTCTGTGTTTATCAGCTCCAGTAATCAGAGAAAGTTGAGTAACTGTGTGTGTGTGTGTGTGTGTGTGTGTGTGTGTGTGTGTGTGTGTGTGTGTCGTTAGCTCGCTCATGAATTAGACATGACAGGCTGACAGAAGCCTGGTGAGCTGTTTAACACACACACACACACACACACACACACACAAGGTGACATCATTTTATTTAATAACTGGTGCTCCGCCCCTTTGGTCTTGTTACCACGGTAACAAAGGAGAGAGAGGAGGAGGTTAATAAAGGACAGAAGAGAGAAGACAGGAGAGAGGGAAGGAAGGAAGGAAGGAAGGAAGAGGAGAAGGAGTAAAGAAGATGGTGGATAGAGGGAAGGAAGGAGGAGATGAGATGCAGGAAGGAACAGAGGGAAGGACACACCAAATTAAATTCTCTGTAGCTAATTTCCCCGTTCATGACAACTGTACTGAGGGTGAATTTATATACAACTCACCTGTTCAGGTTATATTAAGGCTTAAAGTTATGCAGGATTAAGAGCGTGGACGCTTTGATTGACAGGTGGGTGTCGTCATGGAGACTACGTCCAGGTTTTAGACAGTGTGTGATGTCATGGCTCATTGAATCTTTATTCACTGACTATTTGTCTCCTCTTCCTCTTCCTCTTCCTCTTCCTCAGGTGGAGGACGAAGCAGAATCTGGACTACTGTTTCCTGATGATGTACGCTCAGTCTAAAGGAACTTACTACGTCCAGGTAAGAAAGGAAACGCTGTACAGATGTTTCAAAATAAAAGCCTGTGTTTCCTGCAGGCTTTTAATCTGTTGAGATTGTTGTTGTTGTTGTTTCCTGTTTTTAACCTTGATGATTAAATATGTGTGTGTGTGTGTGTGTGTGTGTGTGTGTGTGTGTGTGTGTGTGTGTAAATTAAACATCAGCCTTGACTTCAGATGGTTAAACAGCGTCACGTCACGTCTGATGGATCTAATAAATCAGGTTGCGTTAACACAGACAGTGATGTAATCCTGCTAGAGAGCGTGAGGTGATGAAAGTGTTGCATTGTGGGTAGATTGAGGGGTCGTTAATGGCGGTGTCTCTGATGCTTCGTCAGTCTTTGTTCACGTTAAAGATGAAAGGAGTCGCTGACATCTGAAGGCAGAGACGTGTTAGCAGAGCTGGAGGTTAACGAAGACACAAACGAGGTCACACCGTGATCAGCAGCGTCGACCAGATTCAGTCTGAAGGTGGACATTTGAACATGGGGACTTATGGAGCCTGACTCACTTCTGCAGCCAGCCTCAAGTGGACGTTAGAGGAACTGCAGTTTGTGTTTCACTTTGATGGAGTTGGAGTTAAAATGCTGAGTTTCAGACAGGAAGTGACTCTGATGGTTTTGTTTTGGTCGTCTCCGTCCTCGCCGTGTGACCTGTGGCTCTTTATGTTTTGGGGCTGTCGTCCTTGAACGCACCTCTCCCAGCCGGAGCTCTTATTTTCTGGTGATGGGGCTCCCCGCCATCGTCTCAGCTTGGCGGCGGCGGTGATGGAGCGTTGGGCTGCTCCTACATGAAGCGTTTGACAGGAACACAGAGACACAGTCGATGTTTTGACACCTTAAACTCACTCTGAACTTTCCAGAGTTTCTCCTCGGAGATGACGGCAGGGAGGGAGGTGAAGGAGGTGGAGGAGGTAATTACTCCATGTCGACTCCCCTGAGACCAAAGTGGAGGATGTAAACGTCTGTCAGGAAGCTGCAGAGCTGCCATGTTGAAGCTCAGGATATTTTTACTGTGCAGGATTCATGTGTCAATTTTATTTAGTCCATAGATTCATTAAGACGTCCTCGTGTGTCCTCAGTGTGAGATCTGTTCATCAGCATGAATATACAACAAATATACAAGTATAAGTTAAACATCACCTCCACCGCTACATAACGTTAGCCGTAACGTTAGCCGTAACGTTTAAGTTCTAGTTCTAGCAGACATATATTAGCAGTTAATTTCATTTAGCGTTAACGTGAATGAACCTTTTCTGGTCGCACAGGGTGTTGGATCACGATCAGCTAATCGTGTGACAGACGGACCACGGCTCAGTGTAGCAGCAATACAGCTGCTGGTAGTCAGAGCTAGCCATGGAGCTAACAGAGCTAGCCATGGAGCTAACAGAGCTAGCCATGGAGCTAACAAACAAACATATGAGCTGAGTGTCAGCTGTGTAAACTCAGGTGTGTTCGTAATATTTAATGTGTTGTCACGTTAGCGCGGCCTCAGCTAGCTCTTAGCTAACAGCCACCAGTAGCTGCTGTTAGCCTCTCTGTTAGCCTCTCTGTTAGCCTCTCTGTTAGCCTCTCTGTGTGTGGATGCACTCTGAAGTTCATTCAAGTCTCTGTGTGCTGAATGTGTTGTAGTTAGAGTATTTCTATGTTTGTACTGAAGTATCCGAGTACTTCCTCTCTCTCTCTCACAGCTGGAGGACGACATCGTCGCTCGTCCGAATTACTTCACCACCATGAAGAACTTTGCTCTGCAGCAGCCGCTGGAGGAGTGGATGATCCTCGAGTTTTCTCAGCTCGGCTTCATTGGTGAGTCGCTGCTCTTCTCACAAAGTCCTCTGCAGAACCCTGGAGGTTCTGGTTCTGGTTCTGCTCTCTGGTCTCTGACAGGAAACTAAAGTCCATCTGATGGTTAAATGAACTCCAGCAGATTAATTGAAGCGTCAGCATCCGTCTGATCTGCTTTCTAATTATTCTGTCGAGGCTGATCAATGACTTCTGTCTTCCCGGGTCCAATCAGGCCCGGCGCTGACATGTGGAGCGCAGACGTTTACTCGCCTGGAACCGTGAGCTGATCTCAGGTTCAGCTTTTTGCTCCTCAGAAGTGTTTCCAGCTGACAGATGGAGGCCGGACGGGCCAGAAATCACAAAGGTCGTCGGTCCGATCGCCAACAGATCAGATATTTAGTCCGTTCTGACCGGAAGACTGATCCTGCTGATAATATGAAGGTCATTGAATTCAAGGATTCTCAGGAACACGCCTGGAAAACAGACGAGTTTGATTCTTTGAGGTCAGATGTGAATATTTGTGTTGATAAGGCAAAACAACATGTCTGTTACCACGGTAACCGTACACAAAGATGTCGTAAAGACATCAGACTGCGTGTGTGTGTGTGTGTGTGTGTTTCTGAGGGAAGCCTTCCTCCTGCAGCCGCTCACACACAAAATTACCCAGCGTCATTTTTCCTCCCATGAGGCTTTGCTGCTCCACTTCCCTCTAATAGGTCCCCGAGCACTCGGCCCGTCATGACTGAAGAATCAAGCGCACCTCGTTTTTTTCCTCCAGAGGCTGAAAAAACAAAACTCAGGAAGAAACAAGCGACGAGGAAGATTTCTAAAAGTCAATAAATCATCTGAAATCAACATGTCTTCAGTAGTTTTGTAATAAACAGGATTCAGGATGAAACAATGTAAACTTTGAATTTCATCTCAGTTCAAATCAAAAAATCAAACACTGAATTAAAATCTTTAAAATGATTTTCAAAGAGCGGGAAATACAGACAGCTGATTGGACGAATCAACTGTCACGAGGTCATTTCAACCAATCGGATAAATGAACTGTATGACGTGACTGGAAGCAAACTGATGCTAGCAGCAGCTACGCTAACGCTTTAGCAGAAAAAGTCAAATGAACCTTTTTGTCCTTTGAGATGAGCTCCAGCGTCTCCGTCAGCGTGTGAACGAGTTTCTGCTGCAGGCGTCCAAATGAAATGAAACATTTTACATTATTGATCTGATGATCAGCAGAGAAAACAACCAATTATGTCATTATGTGTGTGTGTGTGTGTGTGTGTGTCCCACACACACATATACACACACACACACACACACACACACACACACACACACACACATCATGTGCGGTGCAGAACATTTTAACATGTCTCTGCCTTCTGTTCGGTGTGTGAGGCTGATGAAACTGTTGCATTCTGGGTATTCTGACAGTGAAGTTAATGGAGGAGTGTGTGTGTGTGTGTGTGTGTGTGTGTGTGTGTCGTGCTCTCCCTTCATCACACACTCTTTGTTCTGTTTAAAGACAGACAGCAGAAGAAGAAGAAAGTCCAGCTGACCCACACTGCGTCTCCAACACGTCATATGTCGTATATGTGATAACACGCTGAGGAACCTGCACATGCATGAACTTCATCCTTCATCCAATCAGAATCGAGCTCAGAGGAGCTTCATCGTTTGTTTTGTGAATGAATCCACGGCCTCCATTACAATCCTCAGCTGTTGTTTCTGTCACTTCCTCCTCCCTCTGCTCCTCGGTGTTGACCTCATGAATCCTCTCCTGCTCCCTTTCCTCCTCCCTCTCCTCCTCCTCCCTCTCCTCCTCCCTCTCCTCCTCCCTCTCCTCCTCCAGTGTCTGTTTTCATGAATTCATGTTGAAGCGGACTCACTGAGATAAATCAGACGAGCTGCAGCGCCGCGGGCCGTTCTCTAATTCAGCCGCTCAGATCTGTTTTCTAAGTTTAGCTTCAGTCTGCTGGGTTTGTTCTGTGGCGGTTCAGGAGGCGGGCCGAGCTCTGCTGGCCTCAGAGTCCAGTGAGACGGTCTGAACCCGACCAGAACCAACCAGACTGAAAGACGTGAATCAGTCTGCTTCATATGTTCAGTGTTTCTTAAGTCAACTACAACTCCCATGGTGCATTTCAGATGATACTGACATTTGTCATTTCAGATGTTTGTAGTTTTCGGTCTAAAGTCAAACACATTATTTTAATAACGAGCGAAGCTTCTGACTGTAACAGCAGCAAAGGCTCATGGATCTTGTAGTTAAATTACCCAAAGAGACAAAAGAAACAAACCACAATCAGGCTCATTAGTATTCAATTAAAAATGATTGAAGAGGATTAAAGACCGTGGAAGATACCAGAACTTAATCCCACAGTGTCTTCAGGCTGCTGTGACCTCTGACCTCGTCTGTAGATCTGAAGACTCTCATTGACTCGACACATTCCTCAGACAAAATGTCCTCCGTGTTTAAATCAGTCATGCTCGGCTTTGGTTGTCCACACAGCGTCCAGTAAAGGTCCATCACACTGAATAAACTAAACCCTCTGGTTCTCCTCAGGTAAGATGTTCAAGTCCTTGGACCTGTCGCTCATCGTGGAGTTCATGCTGATGTTCTACAAAGACAAACCCATCGACTGGCTGCTGGACCACATCATGTGGGTCAAAGTGTGCAACCCAGAGAAGGACGCGGTGAGTCTCTGAGACTGAAGCCGAGTCAGTGCAGCATCGAACAAGCGTTAGTCTAACGTTGTTGATGTGTTTGTTTCAGAAACACTGTGACAGACAGAAAGCTAACCTGAGGATTCGATTCAAACCGTCGCTCTTCCAACATGTCGGCACGCACTCGTCTCTGGCTGGAAAAATACAGAAACTCAAGGTAACAAACAAGTGTGTGTGTGTGTGTGTGTGTGTGTGTGTGTGTGTGTGTGTGTGTGTGTGTGTGTGTGAGGATGATGACATCAGCTGTCACTGAAGGTCGGCCAATATCAGGTTAAATTATGTTTCTGTCCTTTGGTCACTTTTCATGTTTAAATCAAAGTCAGGTTTATTTATACGACAGGCTTGAGCTATACATGTATGTAAAGGAACAAGAGACACACACCTGTGTCAGGTGAGGTGATCTGAGCCCAGAGGACTGACATGAGAGACCAGGTCTGTCCCATGCTGCAGATTAACCTCCAACAGGTCTGCAACCATGGAGACAAAAAACAAAGCAAGAGCAGAGAGACACATCGGAGAGACACCATGAGACAGCTTTAAAATATCTGTTGTTGACTTTGTCGTCTAAACCTGGACGTAGTCTCCGTGACGTCCCCGCAGACTGTCTAAAACCTGGACGTAGTCTCCGTGACGTCCCCGCAGACTGTCTAAAACCTGGACGTAGTCTCCGTGACGTCCCGCAGACTGTCTAAAACCTGGGCGTAGTCTCCGTGGCGTCCCGCAGACTGTCTAAAACCTGGACGTAGCCTCCGTGGCGTCCTGCAGACTTTGTTGTATATTTGAGCTGTAAAGTTTGAACCTCTGAGCAGTGGACTGGTTGTTGTCAGCGGTGTGACTTTGGTGAGTTTGAGGTTCAGTCTGTACAGATGAAGACTGAACGCCTCTGCAGTTGTCAGCTCAGCACAGCGTTTGGACACAAGCTGCAGTATCTCACAGCAGTGGCAGCCGTTTCCTGCCAGCAGCTCGGAGCCGAACGCCTTGACTCGCCTCTGATTACTGTGTTAAGAGCGATGGATATTAGCCCCGCTGACTGCTGCTGCAATCTGCTCCAATCAATTGGATATTGATCCGACCGTCCCGGACCGGCGCCTCCTCGATGTGTGGATTGAACCACAGAGGACCGGCCTGCATGGGAGGCTGTAGATGGAGGCTAAACATAGCTATTACCCTCCAGACTGAAATGTTCATGCGGTTTAGTCAGAAAATCAGCCCTGAGGTTTAAAAATCAAAGTTAAGAGAAAAGAAGAAGTCAGATTTATTCGTCTGTAGAGAGAGTTATGTCAAGAGATCTGTTCAAACATGAGAAAAGTCTAAAATAATCACTGATTAAAAATAAAGAAATTAATATATATTCATAAAATATAATTTCTTCTTATCACCCAGTGTGTGTGAGCTGTGAGCTAAAAATTCAACATTTAGTGAAATATGATGATTTGGTTTCTGGCTGGTTAGATGAGAAGATCAGTACCACTCCTGTGTCTGTGCGCTGAATATGAAATAAATAAATATGAAGCTACAGCCAGCAGTCAGTTGGCTTAGAACACATTAATAGCCCCGAGCCCATCCCCTAGTAACCCCTGGTACTCTCTAATGCCCTGCACTTTTACACCCACGTCACTTTGGTATCCCTCAGACCTTGTTACTGTACTACATTTTAGTGTCCATGAAATATTAGGACCCCCATATGTGCCCCTCTAGTAGACCTATACTGCGTCTGATACCCCTGAGGTGTGCAACCCCCTAGTATCCCTGAAGTCACTGCAATGTCCTAATATCTTCTGGTAACCCCAAGACCTCACAATTCCTTTTATCATCTCAGGGTACAAGCTCTGGCATCTTCCCCCGTCACACCTCTAGTACCCTCTTAGACCTCTGAGACTTGTTGCCCCTGAAATGTGTACCACCTAGTACCACCACAGTAACATGCAATGCCCTGGTACTGTACATGCACTATAACTCATTGGTCTTCATAACCTAGACCCTGTAAAGACTGTGACATCCAGGTAACCCCCAGTGCCCATAATGCACTGGTAGATTTTGTACCCATCACATCTTTTTACATCTCGATTCTGGTGTTTTGGTGTTTCTGGCAATAAAGTGACAGCTACTCAGATCCAGGATCCAGGAGGTCCAGTCCACATGTTAAAGTGTCTTTGGGCAAACCACTGAACCCCAAACTGATCAGACCAGATTGGTAGCTCATTGCCATTGGGGTAAACCATTCAATAACCCAAACATCCACCAAGGAGGTTTTGTGGCAGTTTATCAACATCAAGCCTGAAGTCATGCTTCTGTTTCTTGCTGGTATCTTTGTGAGAGTCTCTGTACTGAACTGAAACTGGGTTAGTCATCAAGGACAGCTAGCAAGGTTGGCAATGATACCAGTGTAAAAGGTTGTTGGCAGTCTGGGATGACTAACAGTTCATATTATTTTCTGGTCAGTACAAAGTGGTGTCATATTAGTGTTTCTGTTGACTCTTCAGTGATACAACGAGGCAACGTGTACTCTGAAAACTGCCTGATATCTGAATCCACTGCTCTCAACATTTGAACTCAACAAACTCATGTTTGTTCCAGGATAAGGACTTTGGGAAACAGACCCTCCATAAGGGTCATGCCAACCCGCTGGCAGAGGTGACGACCAGCCTGAAGACATACCAGCACTTCACCCTGGAGAAAGCCTACCTGGGAGAGGACTTCTTCTGGGCCTTCACACCTGTAGCGGGGGACTTCATACGGATACGATTCTTCACACCTGTCCGCATCGAGAGGTTGGTACCAAGAGTTACAGTGTAGATCTGAAGTTACGAGAGGTTACAAGGTGTGAGGGGTACCAGATGATACCAAGGTCTTACCTGTTCTTGGGACTACCACAGATTAGAAGATATGACAGGTTCCAGAGGATACCAGAGCATTGGTAAGTGGGTAATAGAGGTTACATGGTTGTGGGGCAGCAAGGAATACAGAAGTTGATAACGTTGTGTGTAAGTTGAAGATTTATTAAAGGGTACTGAGATGTTATGGGTACCAAAATCTACCACAGTATTTACAGGAGTTATAGCACATGTGGCGTACCAGAACACATTTCATGGAAAAAGTCTTGTACCATCAGGGCACTCGGATCTTAGGGGATATATATGTATATATTGATTATATATCGACTTTGTTTGTGTTTCAGGTATTTCTTTCGGAGCGGAAACATCGAACATCCAGGAGACAAACTTTTCAACACATCAGTGGAGGTTCTGCCATTCGATGTGAGTCTAGAAATCCGGTCCAGTTACTGAACCTAATCACAAAACGTGGGTCTTGTTTTCGTACTTTTGTCAATAATTTCTAGCAAAAATGTACTCACCAAGTTGAAAGCTCTAATCTGCAAAGACGATGACGTCTGACGGGTCAAGAGACTCGAGCGGTCAAACAACCGGAAAGATACAGACCAGCAGGAGTCTGTTGTAAACATCCATCACAGTTTACAGACCTCTATCCTGCTTTAACTGTGACGTACTGTACTGTACATAACGTGATGTAGTTGTACTCACTGTACTCATAGTTGTATTCTCAGATATGAGTCCAGTGTTTTTTATGTTTGATAGAAGAAAAAACAAAAGAAAAAAAAACTGTCTGAGTCTGAAATGACGGACACAGCCAAATAAATAAATAATCATCCAGTAAATAAATTAATCATCTTCCTCTTTAACAAGAGATCAGTGGTATGATGACTGTTTTAAGTGAGCATATCAACTACTTTAACATTAATGCATCGTCCTCTTCTGTGGTCGACTGTAACGTGACGGCTGATTAAGTCTCACAGCAGGACAAAGAGGACGAAGAGCTCCGACTGAGATTATCGGACAAGAGAGAGCGAGGAATAAAAAGAGACAAAAATCATGAACCGACACTTAGAGAGCGAGCCGAGGACACCGAGGGAGAGAGATGGCTGAGAAGGTGGAGGCGGTTGCCACGGTAACGCTGACCAGGCGAGAGGAGGAGGAGGAGAGGGAGATGATATCAGGGACTGATAGGAAGGGAGGATGTGGAAGATTAACAAAACACAAGACTCACAAAAACTAGAAGAGACGTCTGTAATGAGACATTTTTCTTCAGAGTAACAAAGAGAGACACAAAATCCTGTCCAGCACTGCAGAAACCTCGAGGTCGGTATTAGGTAGCGATGCCTCTGCTCGGTCACATGTTTCCCGTGTTTAACTTGTGGGAAGCCAGTGAGGGATCGCCACCTTGTCCTAGAACGAGGAACATCAACTGGTTGGTCATTGAAAATGTGATTTTAAAGTGTTGGACAGGTTTTTACAAAAGAGGCCCGTGAGAAGCATCCCAGCATTCAAACAACTGCTGCGACCAGACGACTGTAACTTTATTTATATAATTCTCAAGAAAAACAAGTCCGGTCAGTCTGTAGGGACTCGTACCATGAGGTGGCCAATAGACCTTTAACGCAGGTTTTACCAATTACACTAATGAAGGTTCCATTCAGGTCAAACAGAGTCAGCGTGCTGCTCTGCTGCAAAAAATGGAAAATTAAATTTCAATTTGACTAAATAATTTTTTCATTTTAGCAGCCGTAGACGTCCATGAAGGAGCTTTTCTTACTCGTTTATTTGTTTTATTTAAACTTTAATAAATTTCTCTAACAGGACAGAAAATGTGTGTTTGCAGAATATCCAGGCAGACAAAGAGGCCTTGACAGAAGGGAGAGAGAAATCGCCAAAGTACCATCGGACAGAAGACGGCTTCATCAGAATAGGTGTGATGACATCACAGGTTGAATCATGACATCAGCACCTGAATGACCTTTTTACCTGTAGAACATTTCATCATTTAAAACATTTCTAACTTCATTTAAACACAAACTCCAGAAGTTACTGCAAGAAATATTTAAACTTTCCAAAAATATCCTCGTAGGTCTGAACGTCCTCGTAGGTCTGAACGTCGTAGGTCTGAACGTCCTCGTAGGTCTTATGGTCTCATATTGGTCCCCATAAAGACACACTAACAAACACACACAGTGTTTAAAGGGGTTTGTGGGACATTTACAAGTTTGTCCGGTGACGTAAAGTTCACATTTTATTTTATGGTGTTATATAAACAGTAAAAACAGCTGCAGTAGTGCTTTTAACAGTAGTACATCCACCCAAACAGTGACTCTCAACCTGAGGGTCGGGACCCCTAAAAGGGGTCGCAGGATAAATCACCACATGGCCGTGGAGGATGATTAACATATTTTGGTGAGCAGCGTGGAATCAGCTCCAAACATTCAACACAAAACACTTCATACCATCATATTTGATCATATTCTATCATATAACATCATGTACATCTATATACACTCACTGGCCACTTTATTAGGTACACATTGTTGCAGCACAGTGAGCTCATTGCCATGTTCATAAAAACAGTCTGACATGATCTAAACTTTGTGACACGGCGTGTTATCGAGCTGGAAGGTGCACTGTGGTCATAAAGGGAAGGACGTGGTCAGCAATGATACTCAGGTAGTCCGTTACAAACATAAAGAGGAAGATTAAAAAATGAAAAAATAAAAACTAGGACCAGCTCTAATGACTGGTTTACCTGCACTGTGCTAACCTGGTTACTATAAAAGCAGCAGGTCAGTAATCAGATTTCTGTGTGCACACGCTGATTTAGAAACACGTGAACACGGAGAAGAAATCTGTTTTTTTTAATGAATTCATGGATTATTCTCATTTACATGATATTAAATAAACCACAGCACTGACAGTGAGCGGCTTCATTAAAACACATCGGAACAATAAAAACAGCTCTGAACAATAATTTATTCATGAATAAATAAATAAATAAATAATAAAATCACTAAAATAAAATAAACAAAAACATTGTGAATAAAATAAAAACAGATGATTAAATGAACTCATCAGGGTCAGATCTCCATCATGGATCATAACTGTAATAAATAAAAACAAAGGAGGAGTAAAACCATCAAATACTAAAAAAAAATCAATGAACACTTAAATAAACGTTGCCCATCATCCTTCAGGGTTCATCGTCCATCAGCAGAGTTATTATTTTTCATGAGTTGAACTGATTTATTGATTTATAATAAATAAACGACGAGCTGCTCTGTGAACGTCTCTTCATGTTCTCAGTGTTCTCGTACACAAACACTCAGCTCAGTTTGTTGGTTTGTTTCATCTGATTTTTAGTTTCACGACTTTTTATTCATTTTTTCTGCTCGTTTACATTTAATTATCACATGAACATATTTAGATGTCATCTTTTCTTTCTTCTTCTTTTCTTTTATTTTAATTACTAGCATCATACAGTGATGGAGGAAGTATTTGGGTCCTTTACTCTAGTAAAAGTACTAATACTACCTTGTACTTGTACTCAGTAAAATGTACTTAAAGTATTCAAACTGTGAAATGTGAATACTAAACTGTGATTTACTCTGTAGTCCAGTACAAGTAGAAAGTATCATGAAAATACAGTATCTGAGTAAATATACTTCCACCACACGCACCATATATACACAAATATTGTGACATGATATAATACCAGGACATAAACTTTCATACTCATCATCATCACTGAGTGTAATCTGACCTGAGGTCTGTTAAACAACAATACAAACACATGAATCTGCTCGTCAGTCAGTTTTCTCTAGAAAATCTTCATTAACAGACGATAAATTCAGGATTTGATGAAGTAAAATCAGGACAGAGCTTTAAAGGAACAAACATGGAGGACGGCGTGCAGAGGTTCAGTCTGACATCATAAATTACCAGCAGCTCTTTATCCCCTTCATCAATTTTTCAGATGAGTCGGCGGATCGATCCAGCCGGCTCTCCTTCGCTCTATTAATTTCAGCGTGATGCCTTCAGATATCCTGCATCTGCAAAAAAACACTGAGTCTGACATCATCGTCTAGAAGAAGTCCAGCCGTCCAGTTAGAGAGCTCGGGCGAGGACAGAAGAGAAGTTTAAATGACGAGCTAACATTAGCATTTAGCTCAAAACATGCTAAGGAGAGGGTGAGGCGAGGGGGTGCAATCAGCAACTGCACCACTATATGCCAGTAAGAAAAAGCACAGTTTAAAGTTTTAGCATCCAAATTAACGTATGTAGAAATATTAGTATTTATCATAAATTATACTACTGCATTATAATAACACTATAATACATTTATATATTATAATACATTCAAGTGTTCATCACTTTAATGTCGCAGCTGGTGAACGTGGAGCTCATTCTTTAATCTGTAATAAACGTCATAATTTATTAGTTGATTTATATTTTATTTGAATAATTTAATCAAAATAAATGTAGTGGAGTTAAAAGTATGATTTTTATGGATTTTTATTTCATTCACTGTGTCTGTTTCAGAGAAAAGCTCTCAGGCAGACGTACTCATGTCGCTGGATATTGAATGAAAACCATAATACCCACAATAACACACACACACACACACACACACACACACACGCTGCTCTTTGCTGGGATTACGGTGCACTTCGTGCCCTGGAAGCATCAACGGCAACATGATAATCCTGGTAAATAAATCCTCGGAGGATTATTGCTCTGTTGACGTGCCGAGCTGAGAGAAGACTGAGCGCGGCGGGAAGGTCTCAGAGAACCATCAGAGAACCATCAGAGAACCATCAGAGAACCACAGGGATCACTTAATGGACTTTGGATAATGGGTCTCAATAACCATTAATAACTCTGTAAATCTGCACAAAAGCATGAAACCCTGAATTACTCACCTCCATCAACAAATGAATAAATAATAATCCGAAAGAAATCCTTTAAAAACTTTGACACAAACTGTTTTAAAGGATCATCGTTAATGTTTCTATTTAATTATTATCATAGCAATTAATGTTCGTGAACAGAGACCTCGAAGAGTTCAACAGCTGTGATGTAACATAACATTGTTACACATGTTTCTGTATGTTACATTACATTACTTAGTTAGATTACGTTATATTACTCTGATTTACACTATGTTGTTACGTTATGCTGATTTACATTGTGTTACATTACATTACGTTATACAATATAAAACAGTGGGAGTACCCAACTAATATCAACAGTACAATGAACAACCAGCAACAGAATACCAGAATAATAGACAACAGAAACATTATTATTATTATTGAAAACGTTCCTGCAGTATGACAGTAAACAAAGTCTTTAGTGAACGTCACGGGTTCCTTTACAGCTGACAGTCCTTCAGGTTTATTGATCGCGTCGATCTTTGTCTCTTCCAGGAACCTTCCAGAACGGGATCGCAGAGGGGGAGGTGGACCCCACCTTTGGGCCTCTGGAGGCCATGCGTCTCACAGTGATCACGGATTCACCGGTCTGGGTGATCCTCAGCGAGGTGAGACAGCCTGGACAGGTTATATAGATTTCAGGAGGGGTTCAAGGAGTTCTTGGAGAGGTTTAAAGGGTTACAAGGATGAGTTGAAAGGATTCCTCAAATGTTTTGAGGTGTTTGAGTTCTTGAACAGGTTTTTGATGAAGTTTCAAACATCCTGGAGAGAGTTCAATTTGCCCTCAGGTCCAAGTGATGTTATGAAGGGCTAAGAGGTCCTTGAAGAGGTTACAGGGGTTTTGAACAGTGTGTATGTTACAAAGGTGTGTGTTACAGAAGTTTCAAGAGTAGTTGATAGGCTTTAGGAGGTTATAGAGGTTGAACAGGCACTGAGGATATGCTTTTATGTCATGGGGTATCTGGAGGATCCTCGACAAGGAACCATGTTGAGGATCCTTCATAAGGAGTTCACTTCTTAATAAGGAGTTCACTTCTCTGGAAGTTTGGGATGTCCCAGAGGTTCATTTGGAGGTTAAAAAAAATCATTTATGATGAGGTGTTGGTGTCTTTGTCAAGGTTCAAGGTTTCCTTGGAGTGATTCATGGGATACTTGGATGTATTCCAGGTCTAAGTCTTGTTAGGGATGCTTATTCTATGAGTTCAAGGAATTTGGGGGATTGTTGCAGGGGTTCTTCAAGAGGTCCTAGGCATCCAGGTACTCCTTGAAACCACAATAAGACTCTAGTGTTCAAATAAACACACTTAAAAACAACAAAACATTGTTTTTATGTGACTTTCACACAAATGTAGTAACCTTGAGCACCAATTCTTAACTGACTCCTTAAATTCAGAAGGAGATTTTAGGAGTGCTTTAAAGTTCAGAGGTTGAAATGGCGCTGAAGAGGTTAAACTGATGTTTGATGGGATTCCAGGCATCCTTGAGGGGGTTTCCAAAGTGTCTGATGGACCTTGACAGACTCTATCATGGGCTCCAGGGGTCCTTGAGGAGTTCCAGAGAATGTAAAATTGAAAACCTCAATAAACCAGTTGATCTACCTCCGTTCAAAGTCCAACAAATCCTTTAAACCTTGATGTCCAAATGAATTTCAAGGGTCTAATGACAAAATGAGTCCATTTGTTTTGATTTAAAAGGTTCATTTCACTAAACCAAAGAGCAGGAATGTGTTAAATGCTTCAGCGTGACTTCCTGACCTGTGACCTCTGACCTTTGGTGGTTGCTGAGGAGAAAGTCTCTCCGAGTTAACCCTTTAAAGAATATATTAGTCTGGGTTTAGTGACGGCGTTTATCTTCTCGTGGTGTGAAGACAGAACGTTAAAAACAGCCTGTGTGTTCACACTGGTCTGTACTGTGTTCCTGTCAGCTCTGACTGCTTCTTCTGGTTTCTCTGGTCGTCCTCAGATCTTCATAAAGAAAGCCGAGTGAAGCTCCTCTCCCCCCTCAGCGATACCTCAGCACCTCCGAGTGTTCAGCCGGGCTGACCGGAGCGCCAGTCCTGCTCACCAGATCCCCACCGTGGTGCCACAGCGCCGCCATCTGGCCGGACCTCGCCACTGCAGGGCTGATCAGCTCATAGACTGAAAACACGGATCACACAGACAGACAGACAGACAGGCGAGCGAGGGGAAACCTGTCTGTCTCGATAAAGATGAAGCTGTAATTAATCCTGAAGTCTGTATTTATGTGTACATACAGTAAGTCCATGTTCAAACACTGGTAATGTGCAGCGCCACACCGTGATGATGATGATGATGATGATGATGATGATGATGATGATGAATCTGCTGCTTCATGACTCAAAGGCCTGCAGACGGTCGGTCCGGACCTGTCTCCCCCGTGTTCCCCTCAGTAACCTTGTATGTGTGTATATGAATGCCTCGGTGTGTCTCTGTCTGTCGTTCCCGCCGTCGGCGAGCGATTTGCCTTAAAACGAAGACGAAGAGCAGAAACGAGCCCCGGACTGACACAACATGTAGCCACAGCAAATACCCAGAATCCTTTGCTGCGACCTCGGACCTTCTCACATCTTTGTGGCTTGAAACTACTGACGACGACGGCTGTTTCCTTTTTTAACCAAGTCTGTAGACCACGTTTGATTTTAGTTTACTGAGGCCTTCACAACACTGCTCTGTACTGCAGTACTCTAAAGTACTCTATAGGACCCTGCAGTACTACAAAGTACAATAAAGTACAGTACTGTACTATAACACAGTACTATAGAGTACTATAAAGTACAGTACTATAACATACTATACAGTACAGTACTCTAAAGTGCACTAAATAGAGTACTTCAAAATACTATAGAGTACTCAACATTACTCTAAAGTACTCTACAGTACTATAGAGAACTCTACAGTACAATACTATAGAGTACTCTAAAGTACTTCACAGTACTCTAACATACTATAATGAACTCTACAGTACTGCACTGTAGTTCATAATACTCTGTGGCACTCTAAAGTATTTTATTGTACTCTGTTGTACATGTAGTACACAATACAGTACTCTAACGTACTTTACAGTACACTACTGTGATGTAGTACAGCGTACTCTAGTTTCTGTAGTACTTCATGTACTGTAGTTTTCAGTCTTTCGTTGATTCTTTTGTTAATAAATCAGATAAATTATGAAATAGTTTCATTTTATTCTCTCACGTCGCTCACAGAGAACGTTTTGATCAAACGTTCCTCTAAATATCATTTTAATACGTTTCATATCTGGAGCCTTGAACGTGTCCTCGTCCTCCTGATCCAGTCTGATCTGGATCCGGTCCTTGAAGGTTTATAATGTATCCAGGTGTTCTCCTGGTCCGGTTCTGTTCTCACACGAGAACATTTCAGTGTTCTTCCAGCTGTGTGTCGACAGAGTTTGTCTCTGACGCTCTGACACGAAGCAGCTCCATTAAGGAAAAAGCTTTTCCCAGTTTGGTGTCAAGAATTCGACCCTCATCTCCGTCCAACACCTTCGAGATGAACTGGAACACGGACCGAGCCAGATCTGATCACCCAACATCTGTGCTGGACCTGCAGCAGGTCCAACATCTGGAGGAGAGACTGAAACCAGACGAGGCGAGTGGCACATTAATGAACATGTGCAGGGAAAGTTCAGCTGTCCACATACTTCTGGCCTTCACTACACATTTGTCATGATCCATGTGAACATCAAACCTCAAAGTCTCCATGAAACAGGAAGTAGAGTTCTGTTTACTTCCTCATTTTTACGTGTTCCAGTGAACACGGCCGGACCAAACAGAACCTCTGAACCAGCAGTGTCCAGTCTAACAGTGAGTACAGCAGCCTACCGAGGTGGTTTTCTTGCCGGGTTTGGCTCCTGGCATCCCGGGCTGAGTCAGTTCAGTTAGCTACACGGCTGACCGAGCTGACCACAGTTAGCGCTTCACTACTTAGCAATGTTTACATCAAGTAATGGTAGCTAATATTAGCAGTGAGCTAACTTAGTTAGCTAATGTTTAGTTCATAACATTAGCTAATGTTAGCTTTACAGCCAAGCTAACAAAAATAGCTAATGTTAGCAGTTAGCTTCAAAACTAGCTAAATTTACAACATTAGCTTATCTTATCAGTTAGCTATGTTAGCCTTTTCCCAAAACTAGCGAGGTCCATAACATTAACTTATGTTAGCAGTTAGCTACATTAGCACTAGCTTCAAATCGACTGGATCCTCAGTGTTAGCTGTGTTAGCTTTGTTATATTAGCTTTAGCTCTCCTGCTACTTATCAATGTTTTCATCATAAAGTCTGTAAATCACCTCTGTACTGTAACATTATCCCCTGTTGGTCTCAGAGGCTCTGCTCCAACCTGGTCCGGTCCGGCTGCTGAGCCCGGTTCTGTTGCCTGCTAATGGCAGATTCAGTTAACAGCAGTTAATTAGCGGTTAGCTACTTTAGCAAGTGAAAGCGTAAAATACCATACTTTGTGTCAGTGTTGGACAGATACTGGGTGACAGATGGACAAAAACAAACGTCAAGTTTGACTTCATGGAGACGTTAAAAACAAATTATTAATTTAAAGGAACGCTTTAGCAAAAGGTTTCCTCCGACACCTCCCGACTCTTCATCTCTTCACGTGAAGGTTCAGACGGACTGAACAGAACGTCCTTGAGCTTCAGGAAACATTCAACATTTCTTTTCTTTTCTTTTCTTTTCTTTTCTTTTCTTTTCTTTTCTTTTCTTTTCTTTTCTTTTCTTTCTCTGTGAGATGCACTGGAATGCATTGCTCTAAATAACCTTGTGTTTGTCTTTTGTATCCTTTAGATAAACAATTTAAATGATCTTCGACTTCTATCCAATCTGTGAATTGTAATAAAGACAGAAATTTAAATAAAGTTTTGTTTTGCTGTTGAGAGTTTCTGGGAGTGTCGTTGGGTTTCATCAAATGAAAATGACGAAACACAAGCGACACAGGTGAGCTGACAGGAAATACACGTGACCCTGAGTGATCTTCACAATAAAGGTCTTCACAATACCCAAACATTTAAAGGCTTTAAAGGTCCAATCAAACTTTGTTTTCATTCATTTAATCATAATAATAATGTTAGCGAAAAAGCAAGCTAAGCTAACTAGCTAGGTGCAACCAGCTAGCCAGCAACACCGACAAATTACAGCCAGATCAGCCTGAGAGATGAATTAGCTAACATTATCCACTAAAGACCACCTTATAAGATATAATATTAATAACCACCTGAAAATGTCATAAATTCCCAATAATGAAATAAAATGTCATGTTATCGATAAAATGTCACAATATCAGTCAGGATATTTTATTATTAGTGATGTAATTTAATTGTTTATGTAGTCTGACCACAAAGAGAGTCATGTTTCACTTCATCATTATAAAATGTTTTTATTAGATTTATTTCAGCACCTGAAGTGTGTTCTGTTTAGGAGTTTTAGTATATTTGACATGATATGTAAAATAAGAAATGTGTTAATCATTTCTATAATGTTTCATATATATATAAACACATATATATTCATGTATATTATGTTTTCATATATAATATAAACACATATATAAACACATATATAATCATATATAAACACATATATATATATATAAACACATGTATAAACAGATATAAACACATATATAAACACAGATATAAACACATATATAAACACATATATAATCATATATAAACACACATATAAACACATATATAAACATATATAAACACATATATAATCATATATAAACATATATAAACACATATATAATCATATATAAACACATATATAAACCTGTGTGTCATGTTACTTAAAAATCCGTTTCAATCTCTGTTAACGAGCCTTTTCATCAGCCTCACTACAACCAATCAGCGCTCACTTCCCCTCTCCGTTGGACCAATCAGTGCTGTCCACGAGGTTCAGCTCCAGGGGGGGGCGGGCACAAACCAGTTCGACCGAGATTCGCCCTCGACCAATCAGCGCTTGACAGTTGACAGGAAACGTCAAATATTCGCTGTAGATAACCAATCAGCCACAGGGGACGGCGGCTTCTGCCCTCCAATATCCCACGTGACCCTCCTCAGTAGTTCTCACATCGGCGAGCAGGAGGTGAGTAAAGAGCCCGAGAAACGGCACTGTTTGCGGGGTAACGCTGCGGGACTGTGCGGGTTTCTGGGACATGTCGGTTTATTTAAAATGTCGGCGCTTTGATGAGTCACGTAATGTCCGTTTTTCGCGGTTAATGGTGAAGCTCCGTGTGTGCAGCATGCTGTTAGCTTCAGGACGAGAGGCTAACGGAGGCTAATTAACTACAGGTGAATCCAGCTAGCTCAGTTAGCTCAGTTAGCATGCTGCGTTGGCCTTTAATTACATTTAATTAAGTCAAATATTAATTATTTAACGACGTAATCCAGCGAGACAGAGTCTGTCCAACAGCTGAGTCAAGCTGTGTGAGAGGACAGACCAAGTTTGAAAGCTCGGCTCAGACTCTGGCAGTTATTTCCTAAGCATCGCAGCTAAGCTAAGCTAGCTGTCTGAGCCGTGGTGGATCCTGGAGGAGCTTCATGGGTGGATGAGAACATGAAGGGCAGCTGAGAGCTGAAGGTGGAGGGGTGGAAAAGAGAGGCTGCTAGAGGCTAATGAATGAGTCGGGGGCAGTTAGCTGGGGCAGTTAGCTGGGGCAGTTAGCATCAATACAAAGCTGCGTTTGTTTTCTCGTTCAAACCCCAAAAAACTTTATTTAAACTTCTGAGAGACATCCTGAAGGTGTTCGAAGCTAATGATCGCCTGAACTCTGTTAATTAGTCATCATAATTAATCATTCACTTTAAAATGGTGGAAATGTTCCAGAAACGTTAAAAAAACATCCAGTGAAAATGATTTTCTGATCAATAAATGACTGATTGATCACCAGAGCAGCGTGCAGTTAATCTGATGATTAACTGTGACAGCTGCAGCCTTTAAATATGTATTTTCATATTTTACTGTAAACAAACCTCAGAGCTCATCATAATGTGTTATTACAGCAGGCCTCCATCGTTCAGTCCACAGCAGGTCTTCACCTGTTCAAGGTGTCCTACAGGTAGACACACAGATGTTTTGATCTTTGTTTAAAATGAATTTTAATGCAGAAATATCAGAAGATAAGATGAAGATCTTCTCACACAGACGTGTTTAAAGATCAAACGAATCCTTCAGGTTTATGTTTGAATAAAAACTTGTCGGACCGGCTCAGATTCAGGTCTCGGTTTGGACCAATCAGCTGATGAGAACCCGGTTCCTGTGTTCACACAGCGAGCTGATGAGGTCCGAGCTGTCAGACTGGTTCAACTCGCTGTTTCTGTTTGACTGCCACCCGCCCGACCCGCAATCAGGCTCTGCAGTTCATCACTGTCAGGTTCTGATTTGATATCCTCGAGCAGAGATCGGATCAGTCTGATGGATCCAGAGTGACAGCATGAACGCACTTCTCAGGCTTTCTGCTCGGTAACAGCCGAGTCACACCGATCATTTAACACAGAACGTTAGATTTAAAATCATCTGTAATGAGACGGAGTGACTGTCAGTCATTGACTTCATGGACGGGTGGATGAACGGGTGGATGAACGGGTGATGGGGGGTCTCCTCTGTTTATTTCAGTTTAAACAGTAACCTGTCTGTTTGGTGCTGAGTTAACTGACGCAGGCTGATAATCAGAGTAATCAGATTACAGATAAACTGACTGTTTAATGAACGTTTTAATTTAACAACATAAATCTTTAAATTTGCTGTTAAAACAGAAACATGACGTCGTGCATGATTCAAAGAGTGTTTAACTGGTCAGATCTCGTCACTCACACTGAGGTGGAGCGAACACCGTCACATTAACTCACATTCATTTGATCATTTCGGCTGTTTTAACTGTAAAAATATTTCCTGACTTTAGCATCTCAGATCTCTGGGACTCGAAGGCATCGCCTCTTTAACGATGGACGAGTGAATTAAACCGTGGTGGTGTTTATGTGGTGTATCAGTCGGTGGGTGGAGCAGCAGCAGCAGATGTCCTGCAGGCTGAACTCTAATATCAGATTAACTGTAACTCATTTAGACCAATCAGAGACCCCGAAAAGCTCGTTAAGAGTCCAGGATGAAGGAGGGTCCCCTCTGACATGAACACTGTAGTTTAGTTCTACAAAACGTAGATTCATCCGCTGCTGGAAATAGTCCCGACAAACACAAGTTAAAACAGAGAATACAGTTTGATCTGTTAGTCGGCGGTTCAAACCCGACCAGAAGCGCTGTGATCCGGTTCAGAAGCTCCTGGTCGGGTTTGAAGCCGCCTGGAGAACCGAACATGGCCGTGACGTGACGGATACTTCACGGACTCATGTGACTCGTCCTGAACGTGTCGGGCGGCGAGTTTTGAAACAAGTCCGTTCAAATAAAGTGTGCGCGCTTCTGTTGGTTTAGCAGATCAGTGTGTCGGTGTGTGTTCTGTTCGTGTCAACAAATCTCAGCTCACACTCGTGTAATCTTTAAAAACGCCTGAGAGGAATCATCCGGAGCGCAGACAAACTTCCTGTGTGTCTCCATGCGTCTCTCTGCTGCAGCTAAGTCCCTCAAACGCCACGTGGGCTGATGCTAATCCTGCTGCAGGTTAATCAGATTATCCGTCCAGTCTGCTGAGCGCTGCAGCTTTTACTGTCGCCTTTACGACTCTACGTGATATTCATCCGCCCGCGTCCGGCTCGTTTGATTGGCCCGTATATCTTCTGACCAATCAGAGCTGTCGGTTTAAAATGAAGCTCATTAGCATGAAGCACAGACGACAGTCTGTCTGATATCTGCACACAGTCAGAGAACACTGAGAGCTTTAACGATAATTCATTAATAATTATCATAAAGTTTACTTAAACGTCACATAGGAACTAAAGTCTGCTTTCTGTTAAAGGGGGGACACAGTTAACGTTACAGTAACCTTCTGAGAACGTTTAAACAGCGTTCAGAGGCTGTAAACACTCGTTAACATCAGCCTCATTAGAGTTCACCTGAAGCCTCAGGTGAGACGGTAGAGGAGGGGGAGGGGCGAGTCACAGAATCTGTTCATCGTTGTGTTAACGTTCTCTGATTGTTGTTTATATGTTTGTGTTGGAGCCAGCTGTTATGACGTCTTTACATCCTGCATGAAGACGTTCTCTGAACCTTCAGGGCGGTGTCCTGTTTGTGTTCATCCATCTTCAATGTTTTATTCATCACATGTTTGAGTACGGAGGGTGGAGAAGGGTGAAGGAGGGTGGAGGAGGGAGTCATTGTCTCAGGTGAGGCGTGTCCGTGATGTAAACAACGCTCGCCGCCGTCAAAGAAACAAACTTTAAATTTAAAATCCCAGAACGAGCCGAGTCCGCTGAAAGACTTTAAGACCTTTAAACGTTTAAAATGCGTTTAAATTACGTTTGTCATGTGATCCGTCATCTGATGTCTGTAGTTTGTGTGTAAACAGGAAGTTCAAAGTGTAAAATACTGTAACAATAATAACTGTGTGTTGTGGGGTGTTGCACTAATCCCGTGAGGTGTAATCTCATTAGCGGTTAACAGAGCTGAGGTGTGTGTATCCTCTGGGGAGCATGAACAGTTGTCAAACACAATCACAATGTGGATTAATCTGAAGGTCCATGTGGACCTGTCGTCATGGCAACAGGTCCTGAACCAACAGAAACATGCAGCTCGTTGACAGCGAGCTGGATCAGAACCGACAGAAACTGAATTCATGTCGAGGTTTCATCCTGACAGACTGAAGAACATCCACGAGCCTCCAGAACATCTTCAGGTTCTGTCAGAGGTTCTTCAGGTTCTTGAACGGCGTTCTTCTCAAACAGATTCTCTCGTTGGGTGTGTTAATGATGATGGTGGAGAACATCCAACACACTGCTACAAAATGTCCCATAGGACAACCTAAACTCCCCTGAAGGCCCACGAGAACCTCCTGTAGAACCTCCTGTAGAACCTCCTCAGCAGGCACTGCAACATTTATTATTTTATAATATAATTTTATAATATTATTTTTTTAAGATATTTTTTGGCCTTTTCAAGCTTTATTTGACAGAGACAGCTGAAGAGTGACAGGACTGTGTGGGAAACAGCCACAGGTCGGATTCGAACCCTCGGCTTCACACACGGGGCGGCTGCTCTACCAGCTGAGCTAAACACCGCCCAGGCACTGCAACATTTAAAAGAACCACTAAAACATCAGATGACTAGAACCTCTTCAACAACCAATAGAAGATCACAAAGAACCTCTAGAACGTTTTCAGTGGGTACTAAAACCTCTTAGCTCCACCTGAAAGGCAAGGACCCAAAGAACCTCTAGAACCACCTCAATAATAAGAAGAACCTCCTTAAAGGCTGCTAGTATTTCCTCAATGGCCATCAAAACTCAGATGCTACAACCTCCTAAAAGATCCCTTGAACCTCCTGAAGAACCTCTACAACCACCTGAATGACCATTAGAACCTCCTAAAGAGCTCCTACTCTACTAGCATATTTAGAACCTCATGAATATCCAGTAAAACCTTCCAGATGACCTCTAGAACCTGTGAAAGAACCTTTAGATCTGTTGGACCTCCTGAACGAGCTCCAAAGCCGCCTTTAGATTCTCAGAGTAATGCTCTCAATGTTGTTGATTTCAAAATAAGAGCACAACCGAACGAGCTGCATGAGAACAAACAGCTGGAGCAGATGTTCCTAACACTCCTCTTCCTCCTCTGTGTGCAGACTATGGATCAGAGGGTCGGGTTCTTCGTTCTTCTGGCAGCGGGCCTCCTCTGCCTCATCTTAGCTCCGGTCAGTCGGGCTGACGTCCTGGCCGAGGACGATCTGGGTGACGAAATGGACGTGGAGGACGAGCTGGATCTGGGTCTGGCTGGCGCTGAGGAGGAGGAGCTGGAGGATCTGGAGGGGGACGTGCAGGACGAAGCTTCGCCCACTCCTAAAACCCCTCCCACACCGAAGGTAAGACTGCTAACAGCTGATTGGACAGGAGCAAACTGTTTGTTTATAAACGTTCTGTCAACGCTACAGAAACATTAGCTAACTGTCTGTTACTCATTAGCTGACCTGAGGTCAGGTAAACTTCCTGTTTGGACATTTATAGTAAGAATCTGTTACTGCGACACACCTGAAGTGTGACGACGGACTGATCATGTGACCTGATGATTAACTGAGTCAGCGGTTCTGTTCGTTTCTCTGTTCGTGCCCAGGTGACCTACAAAGCTCCAGAACCGATGGGGGAACATTACATCGCCGAGTCTTTTGACCGGGGGACACTTGACGGGTGAGCACTGAGTACTGATCCAAGTTAAAGTACTTCCTCAGGACCTTCTCATGACGACTAGAGTCTCCTCGTCGACCCGTAGAACCTCCTGAAGAACCTCTAGAACCTTCTTTAGACTCTGTTCTCACATTGGACTGTAAACCGTGACCCGGTTCTTTCTTTAATCATCCTGAACCTTTGTGTAGCTCTTCAAGTATCCCAGCATGCATCTTGTGGTGGATTATTGCTGTGTCTATCAGACGTTTGCTCAGGTGTGTTTGTAATAATCTACCTGTCTGTCTGTTTCAGCTGGATCGCATCGAGCGCCAAGAAGGAAGACGCAGACGAAGAGATCGCCAAGTACGACGGTACGTAACGTCTGTCTGAATGTCCTGAAAAGGCCACCGTACATGATGTGATTCAGTGTGACAGACAGGTAGATAATGATGATGTCATTGTGAACAGGTAAATGGGCGGTGGAGGAGATGAAGGACAGTAAACTTCCTGGAGACAAAGGTCTGGTCCTGAAGTCTCGCGCCAAACATCACGCCATCTCCGCCCAGCTGCTGCGACCTTTCACCTTCGACACCAAGCCGCTCATCGTCCAGTAAGAACACCTTTCAGTCTTTACCTGTCAGGGCGGCGTCTGCTCGTCAGTGTTCACCTGTCAGCCCTCTTCATCATCCTCTCTCTGTGTTCAGGTACGAGGTGAACTTCCAGGCGGGTATTGACTGCGGCGGTGCCTACGTCAAGCTGCTGACTCAGACTCCGGATCTCGACCTGGTCAGTTTATTGATGTACTTGCACTTTACTCGAGTACTTCGTACTTGTACTCTTAGCCATAAAGTCAAACTGTCCTCCTCGTATCTTCAGGACCAGTTCGTGGATAAAACTCCGTACACCATCATGTTTGGACCCGACAAGTGCGGAGAGGATTACAAGCTGCACTTCATCTTCAGACACAAGAACCCGAAAACTGGAGAGTACGAAGAGAAGCACGCCAAGAAGCCCGACGCCGACCTGAGGACGTACTACACCGACAAGAAGACACACTTGTACACACTCGGTAAGACAGACACACACACACACACACACACACACACACACACACACACACACACACATTACAGACAGTCCAGGTGTGTAACCAGGTGTGTGTGTGTCTCTGTCGCCCTCCAGTGGTGAATCCGGACAACACCTTCGAGGTTCTGGTGGATCAGACTGTGGTGAACAGCGGCAGCCTGCTGACGGACATGACTCCTCCTGTGAACCCAGCCGCTGAGATCGAAGACCCCGACGACCAGAAGCCCGAGGACTGGGACGAGAGGCCCAAGATCCAGGACCCAGCCGCCGCCAAGCCCGAGGACTGGTCAGTACCACAGCTGGTTACCACGGTAACCAAGAAGTCGTTTCTTTGATGGACTGTCGTCAGTTTAAACTGGAGAAATCCAAAATTAGCATAATGCTAATCACTGATAACTGCAAACAAACAAATGTTGAAGCGTTAAAGTTACAAAGTAAACTCGTTTACATGATGGTGGTCATGTGGTCATGTGGTCATGTGGTCATGTGTTTGAGACTGTTGGTCTTCGTCTGTCTTCAGGGACGAGGACGCTCCCGCTCAGATTCCTGATGAAGACGCAGTCAAACCTGACGGCTGGCTGGACGACGAGCCCGAGTACATCGGAGACCCCGACGCCGTCAAACCTGAAGACTGGTGAGTTCCGACACGTCTGTCTCTGATTGGCTAATGATGCTCGTCCGTCTGTCTGCCTCGCTCTAATCGACTTCCTGTCCATCAGGGACGAGGACATGGACGGTGAATGGGAGGCTCCTCAGGTCCCTAACCCCGCCTGTGAGACCGCCCCTGGCTGCGGCGCCTGGAAACGACCAATGATCGACAATCCCAACTACAAGGGCAAGTGGAAGCCCCCCATGATCGACAACCCCAACTACCAGGTGAGTCCTCGAACGTGATTGGCTCGTAGGCCGCCATCTGACGGCGTGCAGCGTCCTGACCGGAGCTCCTTTCTTCTCCTCAGGGCATCTGGAAGCCAAGGAAGATCCCCAACCCGGCGTTCTTCGAGGACCTGCAGCCGTTCAGGATGAGCCCGTTCAGCGCCGTGGGCCTCGAGCTCTGGTCCATGACCTCCGACATCTTCTTTGACAACTTCTTCGTCACCGACGACCGCAACACCGCCGAGCGCTGGGCCAACGACGGCTGGGGCCTGAAGAAGGCTGCAGAGGGCGCCGCTGAGGTATAGCTCTTTCTGATGTTGTTAGCATTAATTAACGTGCTCATGTATTATTCATGTCTGAATTATCTCGTTGTCTCTGTGGTCGTCCTCGTTTGTAGCCCGGTCTGGCCACTCAGATGTTGAATGCTGCAGAGGAGCGTCCGTGGCTCTGGGTCGTCTACGTCCTCACCGTGGCTTTACCGCTCGTCCTCATCATCGTCTTCTGCTGCACCGGCAAGGTAAGACACACACACACACACACACACACACACACACACACACACACACACACACACACACACAGTTAGCTGTTAGCAGGATGTGTGTACCTCGAGGGAAAAGCAGTGATGGGATGAGCAGCATCAAGTCGGACCTCCTGGACCTGACAGACATACAGTTATCTGTGTGTGTGTGTGTGTGTGTGTGTGTGTGTGTGTGGCTGTCCACAGAGGTCGTCAGGCTCAGCTCAGGGTCAGTTGAGTCTCACCACCTTACAGGAAGAGTTTAACGAAGCCAGACGTCGCCCTGACCCCGCCTCCTCAGGCCCGGTGACTGCTGCTGTTAGCTGTTAGCTGTTAGCATAGCTTCATGTGTTGGTGTCTGTGCTGCGTCTGTGTCAGTGCTGCTGTAGTCCAACACAAACAGCATCTGTGTCACCACGACTACGACATGATACAGCTGCTGATGTGAGACATGATTAGTGTTTGAATTGTAACTGAGTACTTCAGGGTTCCTACACAGTCTCAGAGTACACACTGTGTACATCGTCTTAACAGATACTGACCACAAGGTGTCAGTATCTGTCTGTCAGTGGACTGTAGAGGTGATGATGAGCCGAGATGATTGACAGCAACGTCGTCCAACTGTGATATGAAGCCACGTTAGCTTAGTAGCTCTATGGCTAATTATCTGACATCATCACAGCAAACCTCGTTAAAAGTTCATTTGATTTTATTTAGATAATAAAGATCAAACTGTTTGTACTGAAGCCTGATAGGTTTGGACAAACGTCTGGAAAATGTGCAGGAACCCTGAAACTGCAACTCAAGGCTTAAACTTCTGATCATCTGACTCAGAGTTCTGTCAGAGGTCGGCCTCAGGTGACTGTCAGAGGTCAAAGGTCAGACTTCAGGTTCCTGGTTTGAACTGTTGTTTCCTGTCGTGCAGAAGAAGAGCCCGGCGACGCCGGCGGCTGAATACAAGAAGACAGATGAAGCTCAGCCCGACGTGAAGGAGGAAGAGGAGGAGGAGGAGGAGGAAGAAGAAGGAGAAGAGGAGAAGGCTGAGAAGAGTCCAGGTCTGTACCATGTCTAAATATTGATTGATTGATTGATTGATTGATTATCTCCTGAGTGTTTCTGTCGTCTGACTGATGAATCTGTTTGTTTGTCTCAGCTGCAGAAGAAAAGAGTGAGGAAGAGGAAGGACAGGAAGAGGAAGGACAGAAGGAGGAAGACAAGGAGGCGTCAGGTGATGAGGTGAGACCACCAATCAGCTGATAACAGTCTGTACGTCACACACACAGTCTGTACGTCACACACACAGTCTGTACGTCACACACGCAGTCTGTACGTCACACACGCAGTCTGTACGTCACACACGCAGTCTGTACGTCACACACGCAGTCTGTACGTCACACACAGTCTGTACGTCACACACACAGTCTGTACGTCACACACACAGTCTGTACGTCTCACACAGTCTGTACGTCTCACACAAAGTATGAACAGTAAAGCAGAATGTTTATTATATATTAAAGTTTTACATAGTACACTTTGTTTGTTCTCATCTTTAATGATTCATGTTTTTAACCTGATCTGTAAAGTAACTGTGAGGTAAGTAAAAGTACTTAGTTACATTTTACCACTGCACATGATGAAGCTGCTTTTTCTACAGAAACAGTTTGTATGGATGAAACTCTGAACTCGTTCATAAATCAGATAAACAGACCATGAAGTTTAGATTTTGAGGTTGGAGCTGTCTGTCTGAACCTCTGTCTGTCTGAACCTCTGTCTGTCTGTACCTCTGTCTGTCTGTACCTCTGACCTCTGTCTGTCTGAACCTCTGTCTGTCTGAACCTCTGTCTGTCTGAACCTCTGTCTGTCTGTGTCTGAACCTCTGTCTGTCTGAACCTCTGTCTGTCTGAACCTCTGTCTGTCTGTGTCTGAACCTCTGTCTGTCTGAACCTCTGTCTGTCTGTCTGTCTGTCTGAACCTCTGTCTGTCTGTACCTCTGTCTGTCTGTCTGTCTGAACCTCTGTCTGTCTGAACCTCTGTCTGTCTGAACCTCTGTCTGTCTGTACCTCTGTCTGTCTGTCTGTCTGAACCTGTCTCGTCTCGTCTTTGTAGAAATTGGAGGAAGATGTTCTGCGGAGATCTCCGAGGAACAGGAAGGTCAGAAAAGACTGATTTCTCTGAATCCACAGCCCTGACCTCAACACCTCCATCAACCCTCCACCCCTGAAACACCCACCCGTCCTCCACCTCCTCCTTCTCCTCCTCCTCTGCTCTGAGGCGATGAAGCCTAAATGGACCCCGTTTGAAGCAGTGAAGCCGACAGGAAACTAATCCAGACCTCCAACATGGACGCTGACGATGATCATGATGATGATTCCAGTACGAACAGGACTGACTTTTTTTGTTTATGAAAGAGATTAAAACTTCCTGCATCATTCCTGAACACCACCTGAGCAGACTCCACCCCGCGGGATCAACGCATCCCGTCCCGTCCCGTCTGACGCTCCGCCCACTGCTCACCGCCCAGCGACACCCTGAGCTAGCCAAGTGCCCCGCCCTACCTACCAACAGCCTGCTAATTAGCCTCCTGACAGACGATATTTGGCTATCAGCAGCCACGAGTTAGCCCGCAGTCTGAGGTTGTCTACCAGGACCCTGTTGGGCTGCTAACGGACTGCTAATTGGCTAATAATGAAGCTTGGTTTGTGGTATAAATAGTCAGGGAACTAACCTACAATAAGCCTAGCAACACACTGCTAACGAGGCTAACATTCTGAAGTAACCATCTTCCTGCTTTGGCTACAAACAGTCTGCTAATTAGCCCACGATCAGGGTGCTAACTAGGCTAATGTCAGACCTCACCAATCAAAAGTTTTGCCAATTAGCCCAGCAACAGGGTGCTAATTAGCCCGCAACGTTATCTAGCTTGGAAGCAACATGCACATGTTAACGGTTGATTTATTAGTGTTCTGTGAGTCAGTGGTCAGGGATTAACCTAGCAGAAGTGTTGCTAATTAGTCTTCTAGCCTGCTAATTAGCTCATGAGCAACTTGATGGTAATTTGTCTACTTGTACTACATTTTAAAGTAGCGTCTTATCATCCTTATCTACTATCAACTGTTTATTAGCATAACAGCCGGGAGCTAACAAGCCCAAAATAATGTATTTACTTACCAACAACTAGCTAATTAGCTTGCTAAAAGCTAATTTACCTACTAATAGTTGGCTCATTAGCCTTCCTAGATTTTACAAATTAGCTGGTTAGCATCCTAAAGTAACCCACAACGTAGTGATTAGCCGCAGCAGGCTACATGCTAATATTTTTTTTAAAAATGATAACGGGGAACACTCCAGCTGACGCAACTTCCTTTTTTTTCATGTCTCATTTCATTCAAATGTTTGTTCTGAAGCAGTTAGCTCAACATTAGCTTCATGTTAGCTCAACGTTAGCTCGTGTTTTCTCTTCAGTATTTGTGTATTTTTGTCCTGATGGCAGCGCTGGAGGTCAGAGGTCACTTAGGTCGTCGTAAAGGTGTTTGTTGATGTGGATCTGGTCGGACCGGTCCCGGCTTCGTACGCTGAGAGTCACACGACGACGACGATGATAGTTACTGACAGCAGCTCCTCTCTCTCCTTCTTCCTTGGTGGTTTCAGTCCAAACAGACGTGGCGGCAGCTCGCAGTCCTTCCTGTCCAGGTTTTTGTCCCTGAGTTTCGCCTCTCAGGCAGACTCAGGTGGGTCTTGAGCCGCCATCGTCTGTTTGGACCTCGTCGTGTTGGCAGGTGGACAGAAACCCGTCCCTCGTTCATCGACCCCATACGAAAAGAAAAAAGGCACTATGGGAAAAACTCAGGCGCTTAACTCTCCTCACCTGTCCACCTGCTGCATTGCCACACCTCCACATCTCAGACAACCAATCAGACGCTCCCTCCTGTCGGAGTTTAGCCCCATGTTTAAAAGAGACGGCACTTCTTTAAAATCCAAATGATCCAAACTCAAAGGTCACTTACTGCTTTTCTGACAGCCGCAATGAAGGCTGAGAGCTGATGATGAAAGCTCCAGGAAGGTTCAGTCAGTGACTCTGAGCTGAGATTTGATCTGTCTTAGCTGTCTGTTAGCATCGTATGATGTCATCTGTTAGCATCATATGATGTCATCTGTTAGCATCGTATGATGTCATCTGTTAGCATCGTATGATGTCATCTGTTAGCATCGTATGATGTCATCTGTTAGCATCGTATGATGTCACCTCATCGAGAACAGCCAATCGTGTTGAAGCTAACGTCAACTTGCTAATGATCTGCTGTCGTATGGGAAGCCAAAGCGGACAAAAATAAAGTCTGCTGTCTGTTCATCCAACACTTTGACCCTCTGATGTTTCCTCTAGCGCCACCATCAGGACAAAAAGTCTGTCCTCAATCTCAAACCACACCTGAGTCTGTCTGACTCTACTGAGCGCGCTCTGTCTGTCCCATCAGTCCGGTCATGTGACCGTCGTCTGTTTCAAACTTCAGGTTTTTTTTGACGGTTAAACTCTAAACTTGTGTCAAAGCTCGGGATTGGCTCTCTGCTAACGAGCTCTATCGTGATTGGCTGATGGGTTTAAATAGTGGGTGGGGAAAACAGCGTCGAGGCGACCCGGAGGTTCCCGTTTGTTTCCATGTCAGGTGACCTTTAACCTTTGATTTGTCTCCTCGTAGCGTGATGGCGAGCTCGTTGCTCTGCTGCTTTCAGTCTTTCACGTGTCCGTCGCTCTGAAGTTAAAGCGTGATGCTCGAGGACAAAATGGCCGCCGACAGCAGCAGCGTTGTCCCGTCGAGCGGCACTCTTCATCGTCTCCTCCTCTTTCTCTTTACTCTGTTCTCCGGTCGTGTGGGTGAAGCTGAAGCTGGCGAGCTAACAGACTGTAGACTGAACACTGTATCTGCTGGTGTAACTCTGTACTTTTTATTTGTTGACATTGTGTTTGAACTAAACGTAACTGTTGGCCCGGCCCGGTTCTGCTGCCGACGCACCACGACGACAACAAGGTCCGCTTTGAATAGAAATACTGTGATGATGGAGCCCGTGTGTGTGTGTGTCTGTGTGTGTGTGTGTACGAGCAGACGACGTTTGTTTATGAATAAAAAGGCCAAATGGAAACTGAGTTTTTAACGTCTGTCAGTCATTTCTGAGTCCACTGACGGCGAGGATTAACATGGGTCAGAACCAGAATCAGGTTCATTCACAGACACACACCTCGACACATTTATAACTTAATTAATCTGTAATTTATTTATTTTTTTGGCCTTTTTCAAGCTTTACTTTTGACAGAGACAGCTGACGAGTGACGGCCGCAGGTCAGATTCAAACCCTGGGCCGCTCCGGCAAGGCTTCATGCAATGGGTGGATGCTCTACCAACTGAGCTAATCAACACCCCAATTAATCTGTAATTTTGAGTAAAATCTGTTAGTTAGTAGAAATGTTATTACTGTCAGGCTGTCAAACTTATTCATTCAAACTTCAGAGGCATGAAGCTGTACTGGGGACAGTGGTTAGTTACAGTAATCAGCTTTCTGTCATTAGTATTCAACAACTACATCTCCCATGAGCCCAAGTCACAGGTGCGCCAATCAAATCAAAATCTGATGGGAAACTTTGAGATGTGTTACAGAGTTCTCGCAGATAAAAACGTCAGCATGAAGTTTCTGATCAGAGAAAAAAGATTCAATGGTTTGATCATAAACGTTTTGAGAAACTTTGAATTTCCAGGCAGAAAAAAAAAACACCTGGAAAGATTAAGAAAATTTCACATTTGTTTGGACAGATTATTTTTAATATTTCAACAGATTGGACAGCTGTTTCCTGATATTTTATCACTTTGATGACGGGTTATTTTGTTCATGAAGAGTCACATTTAGTGTTCAGATAATCTGTTGAACATCTACAGACAGTTCTGTACGAGGAGTGTCCAAATAAAGTGATGAACAAAGGATGTGTTGAATAATTTAAGTGATATATGTGTACACACAAATCATAACTCAATACAGCGCTAAATTTGGCTGACTAAAAGTATAAGTGGTGAAAAGAAGAGCCGGCTCTTCTTGGTGAGTCAAATGATCCGACTCCCTAAAAAGAACTGAACTTCCCATCACTAGTTGAAACAGTTCTGAGACCTCTGTGACTTTTTAATACTTTAAGTGTCTAAAATTTTGACAGATTACATTATTTTGTTCTTAGTATCTCAATATTTTGACATTTAAATTTTTCATTTTGACTTTGTATTTTAAAAAAATCTTTAAAAGTCTTTAAATGTTTCTCTTTTTTTCTCTTTTTCTGGCGGGAATAATGTTCTTGTCTTCATATAATTTATGAAAAATGAACATTAAGTTTCATCATCGTGTTTAAACTTTTAATAAAATCATAAAAACAAACCTGAAATTAAAAAATAAACTGAAGCTAACCCGGAAGTGGGTGGGACTTTAAGCTTCTGGCTTTTTTGTTGTTGTTTGTTTTACTGATTGAATTTCTTGCTGAATTTCTGCTGTCAATCATGACATCAGCCATAATTAACAGTTTGAGCGCGGACAATAAAATCTGTTTGTTTTTATTATTTTTTACTTCCTTTAGTGATTTTTTAACGGTTCTCCATTTGACATGTCCGTTGAAGTTGACTCAAATACTCGCTCCCTATTGGCCGCCTGCGCTGTCAGTCAGCGGTGAGGCGGGAGCGGGGACATTCCTCCTGATGGAAAAAAAAAGAGAAAGTTTCCAAGATGGCGGCGCAGCCCTGCCTGTCCGCTGGAAAACAATAGAGCCAGCACGGAGCTAACGCAGCTAGCCGCTTCTTACTCACATTAAACCGAACACACCCCGACCCGGGCTGGACGGAGGGGAGGATTTATCCGCGGCGGCACCTCGGGGGAGAGAAACACTCAAAGTATGCCGCTTTATTCAAACGTTTCAGGCTAGCCACCTAGCTTCCAGCCGAAGCTAGTCGAGCTAACGTTAGCCTGCCTACCCAAAACACAGTGTTAGCGGCTAGCGGCTAACGGCTAACAAGGAGGCGGAGGATCAGCTGTTTGCTGGACAGATGCTGTAGGAAGAGCGGACAGCAACACGTCCACAGTAAGTCCATTTAAACCCGAACTTAAGCTCCAAATGTCTGGGAAGTCTTGTCGTTTGTTTTCTAGTGTTAGCTTCAAATAAAATGTTTATTAGCTGCCGAGTTTGCGAAGAAGCCAAAGCGTTAGCCAGCCAGCCAGCTAGCTCCCGTCCCGCTAGCCGAAGCTAACTGAATACTTGAGCAAAATAAAGTTTCAGGGCAAGTTTCAGATCCGTTATGAAGCTCCCACACTGTCTAACATTAATGTGAACAATTGAATTAAATTACAATTAAAAGCGAACAGGGGCTGGCGCCGAAACGAGCTGATTTTAAGGGTCAGCTCGGAGGATTTTAGGAGGAATGTTCGACGCTCCAACTTTGATTTAGAGTGGAGGAATGTGCTAACTTCACTTAGCTTCAACGGGAGTTAGTCTGATGGCGACAGACAGGCAGAGAGACAGACAGAGGGAGAGACTGTTTCATTGATTTGAACTGAAATGTAGTGTACGTTATTTAAAGGGGTTGTAGGTAAAGTAGCGGGCTGGTTTGTGGGGGTATATCCGAGGTTTGTGTGTGTGATTTGGCGTTAAACTCAGGCGGAATGCGGCTCTAACAAGACTCCAGCAGCAGCTCTGTCTCACACTGTAACTTCTCTGAGCTGTTGTACATGATGAGCTTCATAGTTTAAATGAATAAATTCTGGAGGCTGAATGCTACTGCACCCAAAAACCTTCGTTTTCCTCTCCGGCAGTGAGTGCCGCTGTGACTGAAGGCCATTAGCAAGACAAAGGTCGCCTCCATGGAGCCAGCACAGGAGTCTTTGTAAAGGGCCAGGGGTGAAAAACAGACAAATTCAGCATTTTATGGACGAAACCTGAGCCGGGAGTTTACTACAAGTCTTTATTGATGATGGCGGATTTTGTTACACCGCGACACAGCGCGGTGATGGAGAGGCTCCGCCGGAGGATCGAGCTCTTCCGGCAGCATCACAACAGCTGCGAGAGCCGCTACGAGAACGCGACGCTGGAGCGCCTGGACCTGGAGCGGCAGCAGACCTTCGCCCTGCACCAGCGCTGCCTGCAGGCCAAAGCCAAGCGGTCCAACAAGCACCGGCAGCCCCAGCCCAGCGGTGACCAGGCCGGACAGAGAGCGCCGGGCAGCGGCGGCGGTGGAGGAGGAGGCGGCAGCACGGAGCACGGGGAGAGCGGAGGGACGGCGGCGGAGCAGAGCCGGAACAGCACCCTGATAGCGGTGAGTGAACACGGGCTGTAAACACAGCACGGAGGGGGGCAGCTGGAGCTACTCCAGCCTGTCAGGGTGATGGAGTTAAAGGTGGAGACTGCACAGAGACTGCACTGAGACTGCACTGAGACTGCACAGGACAACACTGAGACTGCACTGAGACTGCACAGAGACTGCACTGAGACTGCACTGAGACTGCACAGAGACTGCACAGAGACTGCACAGAGACTGCACTGAGACTGCACTGAGACTGCACTGAGACTGCACTGAGACTGCACAGAGACTGCAGGTTTCATCATGATGACAGTAGATTCTGACCTCACTGGTTGGTGTGTTTGTTGTCACGCTGCATAAACATAGTAAATATGTGAACGTCCTCCCTGACGGAGGATCTGCTGCTGTATCACACCACATTCAGTGTAAACGAGGAGTTTTTGTTCTGACGACGTTCTTGGGTCCTTTCATGAGTCTTTAGGACTTTATTTGGGTTCTGTTCGAGGTTCTGATGGTCGGATTTTCTCGGGACTTGAAAAGAGTTTTATTTTGAAAATCAACCAGATTCTCTACACCGTTCCTGTGTACCAACCTGCTTCTGCACCGGACCACGGCGGTTCTGTACTCAGTGAAATTTGACCTTTAGGTTTCTATAAATCTGCGTTTCCACGTCACGCACGACTCGACTCACAGAGCTGCTCTCTGCTTTGAGTCTCCATGATAATAATTTCATAAATCAGAAGACAGATCTATTAAATTTATTTTATAAAGCAAATCTTTGTCACATTCAGGTTGTTTAAGCTTCATTTATTAAAATAATAATAATAGTTTAGTCGTGTAGCTCAGATTTACACAGAGGCAGTGAGTAATCAGATTACATTAGTGTCTTTATTGATGAGCATTTGAAGGTCAGTGTCCACGTTCAGTCCAAATCACTTCCTCTGATCCAAATGGGTCGGACCCGGTTCTGTCTGTGTGTCACTGATCGACGGATCGCTGCTGATCAGTGAAGTGAAACCTCCTCTGTGTGTGTGTGTGTGTGTGTGTGTGTGTGTGTGTGTGTCGTGTTCGGCAGAGGAAGTGTTGCTGGTCGTCTGGTCATGTGACCCGTGTTTCCTCTCAGCCATGGCTGTGGTTCTGGTTCTGGCTGTGGTTCTGGTTCTGGTTCTGGTTCTGGCTGTGGTTCTGGTTCTGGTTCTGGTTCTGGCTGTGGTTCTGGTTGTGGTTCTGGCTGTAGTTCTGGCTGTGGTTCTGGTTCTGGCTGTGGTTCTTGAGCAGACACAGAGTTTGGTTCATCCTGTTGAAGTGTTCTGACCTCTGTACTGTGACCTTTGACAGAGAGAGCGCCACATAGAGACCGGACTTGAACCTGAACCCAGACCCGGTCTCTATGTGGACCCTGAGTCCTCACTGCTGTCCACAGTGATGTCATCGCGTCAGCAGGTGTTTTCTGGTCTGAGCTGATACTCAGTGTTAGTGAAAACACTGCAGACAACTCTGTGTTAAAGCTGTGTGTTCCTGTGTGATCCGGTCTCAGGTTCTGAGAGGTGACTCAGTCTGAACAGAAACCCCCTCCGCCCCCTCACAGCTGACTCATCACTCTCACAGGAAACGCCTCACCTCCACGCTGCTGGAGGGGGCGGGGCTTAAGCACCTAACCCTGACAAGGCTGAGTAAACAAGCATGACTACAGAGGCTGGTTCTGGTTCTGGTGTCAGAACAAACGGAGCTAACATTAGCTAACAGCAGCTACAGTTGGCAGCAGTGGAATAGTTGTTGGTGTGTGACTTTGTTTACATTCCTGTCAGCTGATGAGTGTGGTATCAGTCGACGTGTTGATAAAATAAGCGGATGACGGAGCTGTAAAATAAAATCGTCCAATCAGACGCTGATAAACTGACGTAAACACTCGACATGTTTTGGATTCTTGTGGCTCGGAGAGTCGGAGAGATTCGGCGTGACTCAACCTGAAGATATTTATTATTTATTGGACAAACTGTGTTTGTGTCTGTCATTCGTGTTCACGAGGACGCTCAGGACATTCACACTTTAGAAAGACTCAAACTAACGACCTCTGACACCAGAGTGAAGGTCATACTCAGTCCAGCTGAAACGCCGTCTGTGCTCGCTAATTTAGTTTAATTTAGTCGATCAAACATTGACCTCTGACCTGTGAACGCCCTGTGTTATCAGTAACAGCACCAGAGTGACTGACAGGAGGAGTATTGGCCGTAGTCCTGGCTGTAGATTAATCACTTGTCAATAGATAATTGATAATTGTAGCAGACGTTTGTCTTAGAGACAGTCTTAGAGATCGTCTTCAGTCAAATATAAAAATATTTAATTTCAACAAAAACAGCTGAGTCATCGTTTGTTCCTGTTGCCGTGGTGATCTGTTCAAACTTTGGGCGTCACTTTGTTTTATGAGGGAGAACTCACCGTGCTCGGCTGAATCCAGATCGGTCCAAAACTAACAACCCAGAGACCCAAGAAGACGGGCTCTGTCGGGCTCTGTCGGGCTCTGTCGGGCTCTGTCGGGCTCTGACGGGCTTTGACGGGCTCTGACGGGTTCTATGGTTGTACTAACTCTAACACAGATGAAGTCAGCATGTTTTAACATCAGTGCAGTATAAACGCTGATCGAGCTGATTCACACCTTGATGATGACTCAGCGACACGCTGAACATTAGTCAGCAGGAAACCGTGTGTGTGTGGGGGTGTGTGTGTGTGTGTTAAACACAAACAGTAAAAGTATGTGGATAAAAGTACTCGATTACTTTCCATCGGTGGAAACTGTGGAGGGAAAGTTGAGCGACGCTCACGAGACGTCAGACTGAGAAAATGAAACTAAAAGATTTAAACGAGTCTGACTGAATTTTTCCTCTACAGACAAACTGTGACAACAACTTCCTCTGAGACAGACAGACAGACAGACAGACAGGCAGGCAGGCAGACAGACAGACAGACAGACAGACAGACAGACAGGAGACAGACAGACAGACAGGCAGGCAGGCAGGAGACAGGCAGGAGACAGACAGACAGGCAGACAGACAGGAGACAGACAGACAGACAGGCAGGCAGGCAGGAGGCAGACAGACAGGCAGGCAGGCAGACAGACAGACAGACAGACAGACAGGAGACAGACAGACAGACAGGAGACAGACAGGCAGGCAGGCAGGAGACAGACAGGCAGGCAGGCAGGAGACAGACAGGCAGACAGACAGGCAGGCAGGAGACAGGCAGGCAGGCAGACAGACAGACAGACAGACAGACAGGCAGGCAGGCAGGCAGGCAGGCAGGCAGACAGACAGGCAGGCAGGAGACAGACAGACAGGCAGGCAGGCAGGCAGGAGACAGACAGGCAGGCAGGCAGACAGACAGACAGGCAGAGTCCATAGATACTGTGAGTTCAGTCTGGTTCTGTTCTGGACCGGTTTTGTCTGAGTTACTGGCCCGCTCCTCGCAGCTGCTGGCCGACTCGTCCGTCCAAATGTTTGGATTCTGCCATTTTGGCTCCGGTTGGGTTCTGCAGGAAATTCTCAGCATAGTTTGGAGAAGACGTCACGTTCTGCTCGCTGTGACGGCACCGAGATACCAGAACCTCCACTAACACTGATCCGGTCGGATCAGGTCTGAAAGCCACAGAGCAGCTAGCATGATAGAAGTCATGTGACCAGCCACCAATTGGACACTTTAAAAACTTTATTAGGTCCAAACACAGACTTTTATTTTGAAAATCACAGACAGAACCAGCCAAACATCCTGATAGTTATCAGCTGGACTCACCTGTCCAGTCGCCTCCTGCAGGTGTTCAATGTTCAAGAACCCGTGTGACGATCAGCTGATGAGTTCTCTGGTCAGCTGACTGATCAGCTGTTCTCTGGAGGTTCAGAATGTTCCCGTCTGATGTGGGTCGAGCTGCACAGATGTGATCAGCTGACTGCTGTGAGGAGACTCTTTGTTATCTGCGTTATGTAAGTCAGCCTGCAGCAGGTCCACGTTTAGCTGCAGCAGGTCCACGTTCAGCTGCAGCAGGTCCACGTTCAGCTGCAGCAGGTCCACGTTCAGCTGCAGCAGGTCCACGTTCAGCCTGCAGCAGGTCCACGTTTAGCTGCAGCAGGTCCACGTTCAGCTGCAGCAGGTCCAGCAGGTCCACGCTTCAGCTGCAGCAGGTCCACGCTCAGCCTGCAGCAGGTCCACGTTCAGCCTGCAGCAGGTCCACGCTTCAGCCTGCAGCAGGTCCACGTTCAGCTGCAGCAGGTCCACGTTCAGCCTGCAGCAGGTCCACAATCAGCCTGCAGCAGGTCCACGTTCAGCTGCAGCAGGTCCACGTTCAGCTGCAGCAGGTCCACGTTCAGCCGCAGCAGGTCCACGTTCAGCCTGCAGCAGGTCCACGTTCAGCTGCAGCAGGTCCACGTTCAGCTGCAGCAGGTCCACGTTCAGCCTGAAAACTGTCAGACCGGACACCGCTGGTTTCAGTGGTTCTGTTCGGTCCGGTCGTGTTCACTAACACTCGCTCAGAGTATTAATGTGGTTCTGTTTGTTTTTCCAGCTTCAGGAGACTGTGAAGAGGAAGTTGGAGAGCGCCAGTTCTCCACTGGGCAGAGATCAGGTCAACGGTTTTGGCGACGGCTTCCCACCCAACAAGAAGGCGTGTCTGGACAACGGCACCACCAACGGCTCGCCGCTCGACTCCAAGCTCGGCATCAGCGACTCGCTGAACTCTAATGGCACGCACGGGCCGGCCGGTGAGTCGACGGATGGCGGCCGGGAGTCGGGTTCAGACTTCCACCGGAAGGAGATGAAGCAGGAGCCTGATGACATCCTGCCCATCATGCCGCCGACCGTCGGAGGCAACAACAGCCTGTTCCCGGATCTGAACCTGAATGAACAGGAGTGGACGGAGCTGATGGAGGAGCTGAACTGCTCGGTGGCGTACGAGGACATCCAGGACATCCTCAACGACGGCTTCGAGGACCGCAAAGACTCTCTGGAGCTCGCTCCGACTCCGGGCGGTGCTGGGGCTGTGGGAGGAGGAGCAGGAGGAGCGGCAAGTGCAGGTGGAGGTCAGTCGTCTCAGGGTCTGCTCCCTCCTGATCTGGTCAGCGTGAAGTCGGAGTTCTCGCCGGCCTCGGTGGCCTTCGAGCAGGACGCTCGCACCGGCTCCCCCCACGTCAGGCCCACCTCCTCTGGGCCTCCTCCTCCTCCTCACCCAACCAGCTCTCCTGTCGCCTCCTCCTCCGCCTCTGCCTCCTCCCCGGCTCTGCCCCCATCCCAGCCAGCTCCTCCTCCACCCAGACAGCTCCAGCCTCCTCCTAACCACCTCCTCCCTCCGGGCCCCCCGGGGCCCAAAGACCTGTCCCCGGCCCAGCAGCTGCAGCAGCTGGCGGCACAGCAGCAGAGGGCGCAGCACCTCCACGGACAGATGCAGCACAAGCCGCCTCAGTCGGGCAACAAGTTCCACAGCGCGGGGCCCCACGCCCACCCTCCACCCTGGCCCCAGATGGCCAACACCTCTCAGAGCCCACTAGGGGGCGCGTTTGGTATGGACAAGTCCACGAGCCCCTCCCTGTACCCCCAGGACTTCAACCCCGGCGCCCAGAAGCAGCTGCTGATGCCGGGTCAGCCCAACAAAGTCTCTCCCAAGGCGGCGGGGGCCGGCAGCTACATGCCGGGGCCCGCCGGACACCCCAACATGCTGGGCCACCCGACGCCGGGGCCTCCCCTCAGCCACCCGCCGGTGCCGGGGGCCCAGCAGGCCCAGAGCGCCATGCTGACCTACAACAACACCAAACCTCTGTCGCACTTTGAGGCCGCGCCAGGACCGCCACGGCCCAACGCCGCTCAGAACCACAACAAGGCGGCGCTGCTGACGCTGCTCCGACAGCAACAACAGATCAACAAACAGAAGAACAGCATGAACTACCGCAAGCACATACCACACACACAGGTGAGATACACACACATACACACAGGTGAGACACACACACACACACACACAGGTGAGACACACACACACACACACACACACACAGGTGAGATACACACACACACACATACACACACAGGTGAGACACACACACACACAGATAAATTAAAATTCTAATGATAATCTCAGTGTGGGCACATACAGACAGGATCTGTCCTGAGGGGGGCGCTGCAGGAACGTGTGTGTGTGTGTGTGTGTGTGTGTGTGTGTGTGTGTGTGTGTGTGTGTTGACAAAGCAGCCTTTCATTCAGTCTGTGTGTATTTAAAGTCATAATAATAATAAAATTCAAATATTTGATATTAGCTGATGATAAATTATATAAATGATTAATTATCAGTTTGATTAAAGTGAAACTTGTTTAGTCTGATTCACTGTGAGCTCGTTAAACTGTCACTGCAGCGCCCCCCTCAGGACTGTAGTGAACACTGCAGCCTGCAGGAGGCGCTCTGCAGTTCATGTTGTTAAATAAAGTTTTTAAACAGCGTTTACGCACTAATTTAAATAAAGTTTAATTTAATCCTTCACTGAGATTAAAGAGAATTAATTTATAATTATCATCACTTCATTAATTAATGAAGTTATTTATCAGGTAAAAACATCAAACTTTATTGTATCATTTATACAATTTAAAAATTTAAAAAAACATCTTTAAAAAATAAAAACAAATAAAACATACAAAAGCAAAATTAGAAAGTAAATTTAAAAAAATTAATTTAAAAAATATTTAAAATAAATGTAATTACATTTTTTAGTGAAAAGTATAAAAATGTAAAATATTAAAAGTGATAAAATATTAAATAAATATAAACATGCTCTAACCTGCGTTGCGGCTCCCCCTGGTGGAAACATTCATCACTGCGTCTCTCCTCTCTGTCAGGACCAGAACTCGTACCCGGCTCCTCCACACGGGCCGGGCCCGGCCCACGCCATGACGTCGGCGCCCGGAAACAACGCCATGGCGGCTCAGCCGGGGCCGGCCAACGCCATGGCGGGTAACCACGGTAACGCAGCGTACCTGAACAGCCAGGCGGCGGTGGCGGCGGCGCTGAAACAACAACAGCAGCAGCATCAACAGCAGATCCTGGAACAGCAGAAGCACCAACAGCAGCAGCACTACATCCAGAGACAGCAGCTCATGGCTGAACAGGTACAAACACGGGTCAGAACACGGGTCGGAACATGGGTCGGAACACGAGGCCCGGATCATTATAACCTGCAGGGGGAGCTGTTTGTTTACACTGACCTGTCTGTCTGTCTGTCTGCCTGTCAGGAGAAGCAGCGACAGGACCAGCAGCTGCAGAGACACCTGACCCGACCTCCTCCACAGTACCAGGACCAGCCGGGACAACCGGCCAATCAGAACCCTTTCCCACAGCAACCGGTCAACCAGTTTACAGGTGAGACTTCATCCTTTCACAGTAAAAGCATTCAGTTCATGAGCTGTCTGATCTGGTCGACCCGGTTCTTCTGGTCCTTGTTGTTGTTGTTGAGGACAAACAGCCTCTGTTCGTCTCTGATGTGTAAATAAAGTTGACCTCAGATTTGAATGTTAAATAACGAAGCTGACTGTAGCCATGACAACCATCAGCAAACCAATAACTAACGCCCAGACAACCTTTCACACAGTTACGTTCTTCTTCTTCACAGCTTCCTCTCAGCCAATGGGGAGCGTCGGCTCCATGGGAGGCCCCGCCCCCGGATCCCAACGTATGTTCCCTCAGAACCAAGGCATGATGGGTATGAACATGGGTCAGGGTGGCGGGCCGGCAGGCGGCGTGGCTCCGCCCCCGGCAGCGAGTCAGGCTGACATCGCGATGTCATCATGCGGCGGCGGAGGGGGTGGGGCTAACGTGGACGTGCAGCAGGTGCTCTACAACAACATGAACCTTCACCCCGCCCACCCGGGTCACGCGCCACAGCAGGCGGGCCTTCAGCGCCAGCCGCTGGGCGCCATGAGCGCCCCCTACAGGCAGAACCTGCTGGCTCAGCAGCAGCAGCACCTGAAGGCGCAGCCCAATGCCACCATGTTGAAGCAGCAGCAGCTCGCCGCCGCCGCTCGCATGCCGGGCTCCATGCAGAACAGCATGGGAGCCAGCCTGCCTGGGTCCATGCCCGGCGCCATGCAGGGCACCCAGAGCGCCTCCTGGCAGCAGCAGCTGGCCAATCAGCCGCCGTCTGGCAACGCCTTCAACAACCCGCCCAACAGCTTCCACATGCAGCAGCAGGCGCGCATTCCCAAGATGCCGCCTGGCGCCGCGCCCTTTGGAGCCAACCCGGGCGGGCGTCCAATGGGTGGGCTGAGCGCCGGGCAGCAGATGATGCAGACAAACATGGCGGCGGCTCAGCAGCAGAGGGCGCCGCCCAACGCTCAGAGCCTCAGCCAGCCGATGGCCAATCAGCAGCAGACTCAACAACAGGCCAATCAGAACCAGACTGTCCTCCCCGACCTTGCCACGTTCGGACAGCCGCAGGGCAACGGGCGCCCGGGGCTGCCGTGTAACCAAGGTTACCAGGTGAGCCGGACGGCCACTCAGCAGCAGCAGGTGTCGTTTGGCTACAACGTGGCATCGGGCAGCTTCGCCGGCGAGAGCGAGCTGGTCGACTCGCTGCTGAAGGGCCAGAGCACGCAGGAGTGGATGGCTGACCTCGACGAGCTGCTCGCCAGCCACCACTAGTCCCACACACCTGTCTGCACCTGGAGCACCGGACTGGCCCCACCCCACTCCCACAGGCCGACCAATCAGCTGCTGTGAGGAGGTTTGGTGGTTCTGGCGGGTCCAGAGACAGAACAGTTCAGTTCACATGGTCGTATTCAGACTACTGAGCCTACAGCGCCACCTACAGACACCAGCTAACATGTAGAATGGACACTTCATAAGCCCCGCCCCCACTCGCTCTGTGCTCCAATCAGAGTTGAGCTAGCCTCGGTCAACTTCTTGTGCTTCAAAAATAAAAGTCACACCTTTTAGTTAGCTAGTGTTAGCATAATGCTAGTGATCAGCTAACACGTGGCTAACATGTGGCTAACACGTAGCATATCTAAGTACAGGATAGGAGGAAGTTGACTGAGGCTTGCTCAGCTGTGATTGGAGCGCATATTAAAGGGGGCGGGGCTTAATAAATGTCATTTTAAAGGCCATTCTGCTGTTTCTGCACGTTTGACTGTCCAAAGAGTTTCTCATGACGCTGAGCCTCATTTAAATATTCATGTATGTAAATGAGTGGAAACAAACGCTGCTGCACAGACGGATATATTTACATAAGGACAGTACGCCGTGTTTACTTTTGTTTATGGAAATGACCTGTGGCGTGCCAGCGCCCACTTCCTGCAAAGTTCTCGAGTTTCAAGGTCAACTTTGGTTTCAGTCAGATCATGAGAGAACGTTAGAGGAACATTAGAGAAACGTGCAGAAACAGTTTGTTCCTTTAAAATCTGAAGTTTACAAACTGACGGACTGAAAGTCATCCACACATTTCTGTTTCCTGTTTCCACTTCCTGCTGCGCTGACACGCTGACGTTAACGTTTCAGCAACGTCAGACATTTTCTGACCTGTGCGAGTGTCATGACAACACACAGCACAGACAACCTACACACAACCTACAGACAACCTACAGACACACAGACAACCTACAGACAACCTACAGACATAGACAGCACACAGACAACCTACAGACAACCTACAGACAACCTACAGACATACAGACAGCACACAGACAACCTACACACGACCTACACACGACCTACAGACAACCTACAGACACACAGACGACCTACAGACACACAGACGACCTACAGACAACCTACAGACACACAGACGACCTACAGACAGCACACAGACAACACATCAACATGAAGCGTTAAACTCTGGTCAGCTGACACCTTTCCACTTCCTGTCAGACCGCCAACAGGAAACACGACATGAGCCCTTTAAAACTGTCTCACTGTATTTAATGAAAGTTCTGGTTCTGGTTCTGACTTCAGAACCTTTGTCACTGTTTGACGGCGAGTCGACGCTGAACATCGACGCAGTGTCGAGTTGAGTCCACACGGTTCTCGTTCTGAAAGTCGGACCGCCTCGTGACGTCGATGTTCATTGTCTGAACTTTGACCTTTGACCCTGACGCCGGTCTGTGTGCGACCTTTAAGGCGGTCCTGTGACCCGGTGGTCCTGTGACCCGGTGGTCCTGTGACCCGTGGTCCTGTGACCCGGTCTCTATCTGCTGTACTGTTGGACTTGTTCTGTCTCGGGGCGGTTCTCTCGTCTTCGTCCTGCCGGTTCTTCTTCCTCCAGAGTGGTTCAGCCTGCCGGGCTTTCTGGGTCGACCCGTTGTGGTCAGGTTCTGTGTAAATGTCTATAAATATATTTTTTGTATGTAAGCCTTTCCTAATGACGTGGAGAAGATAGAAGTTATTTTTATATATTGCAGCTGATGTTTTGTAAGTATTTTCTACTTTTGATATTCTCTGTAAAACAAGAGTATTATGTAAATATAGTTCTTTAGAAACACATCGACTCTGTGACTCTGTGACTGTCTGTGTGTGTGTGTGTCTCTGTGTGTGTGTGTGTTTCTGTGTGTTTGATTTGTTTGACATCAACAGGAAATATCAACAACTCCTCCAACATCACAACATGTTACGACATTAATCTGAAGGCAGAATTAACTCTTAAGTCCACCTTAAGTCCACCTTAAGTCCACCTTAAGTCCACCTTAATCACAGCCGAGCACGCCTCAGTCAACCTGAGATGCTACGTGTTAGCTCCGTGTTAGCTCCATCTGAAAGCTAAGGACAGCTAATTAACCACTGACGTAAATTAGCACATTAATTAGCTACAGAGCAAAATGCTACATATGATTTCAGAGGTTAAAAGATGAGTCAGATCTCAGCTAACGTTAGCAAAATGCGAACTAACTTACAATTAATATACAGTTAGAGTTAGCTAGCACTTTGCTACCAATGGCTAAAAGGTGACAATATATAGATCTATAGAGAAAGACTTGATGAAGAGCTGATCAGCTACATGCTAACTATCCAACAGGTCATTCACATCAGCTGGTTAGCTCGTGTTTTGCTAACGTTAGCTCGTGTTTTGCTAACGTTAGCTAACGTCAGAGGATTTAATCTTCGTCGTCTTTAATCAGAAATTTTGTTTCTTTGATTCTTAAAACTTTAAAAGCAGAAATCCAAACTCCTGTTTGCTGTTGGTGAGTTTAGGCTCCGCCCCCTGCAGGTGTGCTCTCTCTCTGTGTTACCTGTCTGTTTTTCTGACAGTGTCAGTGCTCAGGTGTGTCTCAGCCTCACTTGTCTGTCTGACTGTCTGTCTGTCTGTCTGGATGATGGAGGACACAGTCGGCCTCGCCGCGGTGACCGTGCTTGGCGTCCTGGAGCAAGGTAAGCTGGGAAATGTGAGCGTAGACGGACAGGTGATGAAACGTGATGCTGCAGGATGATTAATTAGATGTTTAGTCGGTAAGTTCTGAGTTTATTTAAATGATTTGATCTCGTGAGCGTCGCCTCGCCTGCGGTCGTTTATTATTGGACTGTTTTTATGAGTCGACTTTGCATTTTCTACAAACACAGTTTGAACTTTGAGGTGTGTGTGTGTGTGTGTGTGTGTGTGTGTGTGTGTGTGTGTAGCGTATTTCTCTCTGCAGGTGATCTACTCCAGGAGGAAGTACTCCGTGTCTCCGCCCGCCACCTCTGGACCGCCGGAGTTTGAGCGAGTGTTCAGAGCTCAGTGAGTCTTTAATCATCACTCCATTAAGTTTTTAATTATTCTAATTAGAATATTCAAATGTTTTTGTAGCATGTTAAACTGTCATAAATCATAATTTTATAAATTAGCTGAAACAATATTAATGTAATAAAATGCTGATTAAGTTTGTTAATTTAAACATTTATTTTAAAAACATCTCTGAAGCTCGACCAGAGAACAGAGCGCTTCATTAATATTAATGAGCCTCTCTCTCCCTCTGTTCTGATTGGCTGAAGTCAGGTGGGCTGTGTTTTTGATGTTTTCAGTTTTTTATATTTATATTCATATTTCACGCCTATATTTGGATATATTCATATTTTATATTCAGCACAGAGACCTGATTTATGATAAAAATAAAAAACCTCTTTGTCTCAGACGCTGTGCTTCAACCCGGTCCGGTCCGGCTGCTGATCCCGGTTCTGTTAGCATGCTAATGGCAGATTCAGTTAGCAGCAGCTAGTTAGCGGTTAGCTAAAGCTACCTGTCCTCTTCCTGTTTGTGTTCAGAGCAAACTGTTCCGAGTACTTCCCGATCTTCATCGTCGTCTTGTGGACGTCCGGAGTCTTCTTCAGTCAAGGTGATCAAACACAGAACCAGAGACAGTTTGGACCTCACATGAACCGTCTAACTCAACCTGTCTGTCTGTCTCTCAGGTGTGTCTTCAGTCTGTGGTCTTCTCTATCTTCACGCTCGTCTTCGATACTTCAGAGGATACTCACAGTCAGCACAAGGACGGTAAGACACACCTCGCCTGGAGAGTCTGAAAGTTCTGTCTGAGGTTCTGTTGGTTCTGTCTGAGGTTCTGTTGGTTCTGTCTGAGGTTCTGTTGGTTCTGTTGGTTCTGTCTGAGGATCTGTTGGTTCTGTCTCTGCAGTCTGGCTCCGCTGTACTTCAGCGCTCAGGTTCTGTGGGCTCTGATCGGGTTCTCGTCTCTCGGCGTCTTCTTCACGTTCTGCCGGGTCTACCTGAACCTGGACCTGCTGCACGAGCTCTGCTGCGCCCTGAACCTCGTCTGAAGGAGCCGATGGAGGTCGGAGGTCACGAGGATGTCATGACATCATCTGTGACTGAGAAAATTAAACTAAAACGAAGCTTCAACGTTTATCTAACGTTTATTTAAATATTATTTATTATTTATTTATTCTGTAAAGTTTGTCACATTTCAGATTCAACAACAACAACAATAATAATAACAATAATAATAATAATAATAATAATAATAACAACATAAAATCATAAATCATTCAAATCAGTTTTGTTTTGAACGCAGACTCTGATTGGTCTTAAGTCACGTGACCATGGCCTGTGCATGTTTCTGATTGGTTGAGTATTTTGTGTTTTTATATGATTGGATGTTTTTTGTTTTTTTTAATGATGATAATAAAGTCGACCTTTGACCTCTGCTGACTGAACTCTGTGATGACTCCTCCACCTGTCCACTCTTTGCTCTCTGTCCTGTTCTCTCATGTTTGACCACACGGGGGCGCTCTGTCACCTGAAGAAGAATCCTTCACTGATGAATAATTATAATTTAATGATAAGATTAATTTTAATATCAGTTTGATGTTTGATTATTCAAATTTTAAAAATAAAAGACAAACAGCTGATTCAGATTCAGACGAGTCGGCCAGGCGAGTTTTTCCACTTCCAGGGTACGGTCAAAAAAACTTAGCTCCTAAGTCCTTTCCTAACCACTCTTCCTAACCACTTTTCCTAGACCTCGCTGGAAAATGTCACAAGGTCAAGGAAAGATGTAAAGGAGAGGTGATAAGGGAAGATGTGAAGGAGAGGTCATAAGGAAAGATGTGAAGGAGAGGTGATAAGGAAAGACGTGAAGGAGAGGTGATAAGGAGTTAGGAGAAGACGACTGCTCTCACACTAGACTACGTCATGAAGCGACAGTGAATGTTACTGACGTGATCTGTGGTAAAACTACAAAGTCCAGAAGATGGACTACAAAACGCTCATCTGAGATCCTTCCTAGATACTCCCCGCGCTCTGACCGTGTTGTTTCATGCAGGAAATATAAACGTGGACAACCCGGTGACAAATGTGACGTCATCATCAACGTCAGAGTTCAAATAATAATGAATATTGTCCACCTGTCACAGAAGGCAGATGAAGTGTTTGTTAGCTGGTATGGTCGCTCACCCTCCTGTCCACTCATAGAGAAACATATTAGCAAGTTATGGCAAAGATATATGATGAATCAGCAACGGGGACTTCATGATGATCTGCAGGACGCTGGATGGCACAGTTCCAAACAGTTTGCACTCTGTGTGTGAACGCAGCTCCACAGTCAACAACAGAACACACACAATGATCAGAGTGTGACATCACGTCAACACGTATGTTCATATTCACACGCTGCAGGCTGTCACCTCCTTTCCTTTCCTAAAGGATGCTCCATGTATCCTATGCTAAAGGAGATAATAAAGGAAGCATTGAAGCTCCTTTCCTTCACAGTCTGAGGATTCAAACAGCTCTCATCATGACGGACACGTTAACACTTCAGTGAGGAACCTTCATGAGACAAACTGACCGCACCCCTTGTCTTTATGCTAAGCTAGGCTAACCACATTCTTACCCGCCTCAGTACAAACATGCAGGTTGATTTCACTCCTCTCGCCTCACAGAGGACAATTATAACACACATTATTATTTACAACGTTAATCTTCAGAGCAGTAGAAGAAAATGTCTAAAAACATTTGATCATTATTATAATATTAATAATAAAATCTGAGTTTCACTGAACCACAGTTTTGATGTTGATGACGGTCAGAGGTGCATTGTGGGTAAATGTTATTTTTTTAAATGTTAGTTTGGACAGAAGAAGTCTGGACTCTCTCACTGAACTGAGTATTTATAGAACAGAGTTTATATAAGGAGCACACACATGACCACACACAGGTATGTACTGTATGTTCACACACACCCTTCACATTGTTAACACACACACACACACACACACACACAGTTCATGTGTGGAATGTGTATTTGTGTATTTTTAGCGTCTCGTCTCTCCGACACTTGGACGAGCTGCAGTTGTTGTTTTTCAGCGTCACAATAATTTTCCATCCAACAACAGCTGAGTGACGCCATGACGTCATACTCAAGTACAAATACTCAAGTAAAGTACCTGAAAACTACTCAAGTACTTAGTTACTTTACACCACGCAGCCAACAAACAAAGGGAACTGCTGCCAACTGTAGCTGCTGTTAGCTAATGTTAGCTCACTTTGTTAGCTAATGTTAACTAAAGTTAGCTCACTTTGTTAGTTGCTGTTGGCTAAAGTTAGATCTGTACATTAGCTAATGTTAGCTCAGTACGTTAGCTAATGTTAGCTCAGTACTTTAGCTAATGTTAGCTCTGTACGTTAGCTAATGTTAGCTCTGTACATTAGCTAATGTTAGCTCAGTACGTTAGCTAATGTTAGCTCAGTACGTTAGCTAATGTTAGCTCAGTTTGTTAGCTGCTGTTAGCGACACTGAAACTGATTTAATGTGATGTTGCTTTAAAGTAGCGATGTGTCACTTCCTGTTTCCACTCCAGCCTCTGCCCACCTGATCCTGTTAAGAGCTTAATGCTGATTGGCTGATCCAGAGAAACGTGCTAACGTGACAGACGCTAATCGGATCAGAGCTACAAGCAAAAAGATTAAACAGACACCTGAGTCAGGAGTTTACCTGCTGATACACCTGAGAGACACAACAACAACTCTCGCACACAGTCACAGTACATGTAACTAAGTATATTTACTCAAGTACAAATCTGAAGTGCTTAACCTAAAATACGCAGTGTGGTGTATTGTTTTTAGTTGTTTTTTTTGCTAATGTGTGAACAGATAACAACGTTACGTTAACATTATAGTAACGTTACTCTAAATATAATTCTAGTTTATTTTGCAGAGTTCAGTCTCGTGTTCGTCACTTCCTGCCTCGTGTTGTTTTGTCATCGTCGTGAAACTCGGCAGGTGTTTGTGTCGGCAGAGAAACAAAATGGCCAACGGATGACAGAAGTGCTTCTGCTCAGCAGGAAGGAAAGAAGATAACGAAGACAGCTTGTTGTTGGAAACCAGCAGTCAGAGAGACTACGTCCAGGTTTTAGACAGTCTGTGGGGACGTCACGGAGACTACGTCCAGGTTTTAGACAGTCTGTGGGGACGTCACGGAGACTACGTCCAGGTTTTAGACAGTCTGCGGGGACGTCACAGAGACTACGTCCAGGTTTTAGACAGTCTGCGGGGCGTTGACTTGTTTAAATGTCGTTGTTGGGGCGGTGTTTAGCTCAGTTGGTGGAGCAGCTGCCCCGTGTGTGAAAAATAAAGCCTGAAAAGGCCAAAAAAAAAATCTTTAACTGTTGTCGTTGTTCCAGGAAATCAGAGTTAATCATCACACATGCTGACTGGGAGGTTTCACACATCCTGCAGATTAAGAGTGTGTGTGACTTCGTGGGCCCTTCAGGGACGCTTCGACCAGTTAACTGAGGACGTCTTTCCAAATGGGGACAAAGACTGGTTGTTGGGTGTTCATGGTCTCCAGGAAATGAAGTCAGTCTATGTAATGTCTCTAACAGTAACACGTGTGTGCGTGTACATGCTGTCAAAGGCCCCGTGTCCTCACAAGAACACAAAGATCACAGCCCTCCTCTGCAGCAGCATCAGTGGAAAGTCCTCACAAGTCTAGCAGGACGTCCTGTGTGTGTTTCAGTGTTTTACGAGCTTTAAGTTTCGCTCATGTAAACGTCCATAAAAAACTACAGCCGCCAAGCAACTGTGGAGCTTTAATTAATAACATGTTGTTATTAATCTGAGTATACACGTGTCACACACACACACACACACACACACACACACACACACACACACACACACTCTCAGTGTGACATCAGCTGTTAAAAATGTGATGATGTCACAGGTTTCATGGGACAATTCAGACGGTCGCGGGTGAAGAAAAAACACACCTGATATTAAAACCACAGGTCCCAGGGAGTGATGTCATGCTAACAGAAGCTAAAGCTAATGGGTCCCAGGGACTGATGTCATGCTAACAGAAGCTAAAGCTAATGGGTCCCAGGCAGTGATGTCATGCTAACAGAAGCTAAAACTAACGAGTCCCAGGGAGTGATGTCATGCTAACAGAAGCTAAAGCTAACGGGTCCCAGGGACTGATGTCATGCTAACAGAAGCTAAAGCTAATGGGTCCCAGGCAGTGATGTCATGCTAACAGAAGCTAAAGCTAATGGGTCCCAGGCAGTGATGTCATGCTAACAGAAGCTAAAGCTAACGGGTCCCAGGGAGTGATGTCATGCTAACAGAAGCTAAAGCTAACGGGTCCCAGGGAGTGATGTCATGCTAACAGAAGCTAAAGCTAACGGGTCCCAGGGACTGATGTCATGCTAACAGAAGCTAAAGCTAATGGGTCCCAGGGAGTGATGTCATGCTAACAGAAGCTAAAGATAATGGGTCCCAGGCAGTGATGTCATGCTAACAGAAGCTAAAGCTAACTGGTCCCATGTCGTGATATAATGCTAACAGAAGCTAAAGCTAACTGGTCTAACTTAACTAGCTTTCATCTTTGGAGTTACAAATCTCCGAGGTGTTCCTGAAGGCAGCACAGATAAGCCACGCCCCCTGTGTCGGCGGCCTCAGTGGTGCGTTCACGGCACATTTTCACGGAGTGTTTGAAAGTTGTCAACAGAGGGAAGAAGAGCCGGAGAAGAAGCGGAGGATCAGAGAGGAAGAGCGGACAGAGAGAGCGGCTTCACACCGACAGCAGAGCTCGGAGGTGGAGGAATGGGCTGCAGCCACAGCAAGGTGAGAAACACCGGCACCGGAGCGCCGGGGCTCGGGCAGAAAGTTCACTTTGTTTCGGTGCGGAGGAAGTTGATTAGCAGGCGGCCGGTGGACACAAAACGTGCCGGGAATGAGCTCCGGAGCATAAAGCACCGTGTGGCTGAAGCTCGGCTCGCCTCTTCAGAATTTATCCGTCGGTTCTGACCCGTAAACCGAACACAGGCGGTGATTTTGGCGCCTGAAGTTTGGTGACAAAGAAGCGGTGAAATGAGCGTGAACGTTACTTTAATGTTGAACATCTGTTTTTAATCGTGTTTTCCCACGGTGCTGTCCGAGGATGGAACCCTCATATGAAGTCTAACGACACTTTATTCATCAGGTTATATATTTGCATCTCATTAAAATAACCCCTCATTTACATAAAGTTTATTTTAATCAGTTCACATCGTGTTTAGATGCTGTTTAATATTCATTTGAGGCTCTGCAGTGATTTAAGTGACTCAACATGAACTCATAATCCGACTAAAGTCTGTAATATTAATCCCTTTAATTTATAATCTGAATTTCACTTCCTCCACGCTTGTCTGTCTGTGTGTGTGTGTGTGTGTGTGTGTGTGTGTGTGTGTGTGTGTGTGTCTGTCTGTCCGTCTGTCTGTCTGTCTGTGTCTGTCTCTCTGTCTGTGTCTGTCTCTGTCTGTCCGTCTGTCTGTCTGTGTCTGTCTGTCTGTCTGTCTGCCTGTCTGTGTGTGTATGTGTGTCTGTCTGTGTGTCTGTGTGTGTCTGTCTGTGTGTGTCTGTCTGTCTGTCTGTGTGTGTGCGTGTGTCTGTCTGTCTCTGTCTGTCTGTCTGTGTCTGTCTGTCTGTCTGTCTGTCTGTCTGTCTCTGTCTGTCTGTCTCTGTCTGTCCGTCTGTCTGTCTCTGTCTGTCTGTCTGTCTGTCTGTCTGTGTCTGTCTCTCTGTCTGTCTCTGTCTGTGTCTGTCTGTCTGTCTCTGTCTGTCCGTCTGTCTGTCTGTGTCTGTCTGCCTGTCTGTGTGTGTGTGTGTGTGTGTGTCTGTCTGTGTGTCTGTGTGTGTCTGTCTGTGTGTGTGTCTGTCTGTCTGTGTGTGTGTGTGTGTCTGTCTGTGTGTGTGTGTGTGTCTGTCTGTGTGTGTCTGTCTGTCTGTGTGTCTGTCTGCCTGTCTGTCTGTGTGTCTGTCTGCCTGTCTGTGTGTGTGTGTGTGTGTCTGTCTGTCTGTCTGTGTGTCTGTCTGCCTGTCTGTCTGTGTGTCTGTCTGTCTGTGTGTCTGTCTGCCTGTCTGTGTGTGTGTGTGTCTGTCTGTCTGTCTGTCTGTCTGTCTGTGTGTGTGTCTGTCTGTCTGTGTGTGTCTGTCTGTCTGTCTGTAGGATGTCAGCTGTTGTCCAGTTATTGATAGAGGCGACAGGTCGGTCAGTCCAAACTCTGAGGCCTCTCTCTCTCTATCAAATTTCAAAATAAAAGTCAGTCAGACACTTTTATTTTGAAATTTGATCGGTTATTGATCAGCTTCCTGTGATGTTTGCTTCCCGCCAAGTTTACGAAACAAATCGTGACTTGAATATTCGCAGTTCATCAGGTGGCGCCAGGTTGGATAACTAAACAGGAAGTTAGTCGGCTCAGATGGCGATCTTTAGGTTGTTTTATACACACAACGTTGAGAAGCATTCTGGGAAATGTAGTCGATGTCTACAGGAAGTTATAAAAGACAACTGTGCTGCACCGTGAAATAAAAATGTTTGTTTGAGCCGAGCAGCTGAACTGTTACACAACAAATCCACTAAATCTTTGATTAGCTCAGAATAGTCTGAGAGACTTAGAGGCTCAGACTGAACAACACGGACTGTCTAAAACCTGGACGTAGTCTCCGTGACGTCCTGCAGACTGTCTAAAACCTGGACGTAGTCTCCGTGACGTCCTGCAGACTGTCTAAAACCTGGACGAGGTCTCCGTGACGTCCCCGCAGACTGTCTAAAACCTGGACGTAGTCTCTGAGACGTTAACGTAGACTGTCTAAAACCTGGACGTAGTCTCTGAGACGTTAACGTAGTGTTTAATCTTTAATCGTCTGCTGTGTTTTAATCATCTCCAGTCTTACATGCTGAAGTGTTCTGAAGGATTCTGGGTAATGAAGTCTTTCAGAAGGTGTCATGTGACCTCGATGACTCAATGAAAACTCTCTAAAACTGACGCTGCGTTCACTGTCACTTTTTAAAGTTTTGAGAAACAGGAAGTTTAAACTTCCTCGAGTGCGTTGAAACTTTAACGAATCAGGAGGAAGTGAGAATGATGACATCACAGGTGTGTTGACAAACAGTGTACAACACTGACTCTCTCTGGTTGATGACCTTTGACCTGGTCAGCGTCTTTGTTTGCATTGGCTAATCGTGCTAACAGTTAGCTCGTTGTTGTTTGTTGTGTTTTTGGTACCTGAGGACTTCCTGCAGTGAAGATGTGACTCGTGACTCGTCATGTGACTCGTCATGTGACTGCCTGCAGAGATCCTGAAGCTTGAGTCCTTCATGTGACTCTTTATTTATTTTTACTGTGGCCTTTAAGACTTATCTGCGTCACCGCGGCAACGGGAAAACATCACAACACTGTTGTCCTGACACAGTTCAGTTTGGACCAATGAGACGAGAGTCCTGAGCTGTAGAGTAAAGGTAGTGTCGTGGTCGGGTTCATCTGTTCTGGACTCTTTTGGACTGATGATGTCAGACCTGATCGGCTCCACGTCGTGATAACTTATCAAAGTATTGATTATTACTCAACGACACGGAGACATCACTGCAGAGAGCTGAGGAAGGCTAAAGCAGCTAACCGCTGATTAACTGCTGCTAACAGAACCGGGCTCAGCAGTCGGACCGGACCGGGTTGGAGCACAGCCTCTGAGACCAACAGGGAATAACGTGACAGTACCGGGGTCCCGATTTACAGCAAGAAAACCACCTTGGTAGGCTGCTGTATTCCCTGTTAGGCAGAACCAGAACCTGCTGCAGAACCAGAACCTGCTGCAGAGATCAGACGTGTGATCTGGACTGAGACGCCTCGAGCTGACAGATCGCTTCATGACGAGCACGATCCACAGACCACGTTCTGTTCCCATGACGGAGAGAGAGCCAAACCTGTTCAACTGTCAGCACACAGAAACTCAGTCAGCGAGACTGTTACTCCTTCAGGGGGCTTGAAGACAGACCGGTGTTTCCAGGTGTGTTCCAGGTGTGTTCCAGGTGTGTTCCAGGTGTGTTCCAGTAGTTCAATGTCTCCAGAGGAAGTCTGATGAAAGTCCTCAAGATTCAAACTGAATCAAACTCAATCATCATGAGTCTGATCACGTGACCCGTCTGAACCAACCCGTCAGGCGTGTAGCGTGTTGTCATTTTCAGCGTGGGTCAAACTCTGGATCCAAAACCAGAACTTTAATTTGTTAATTTAACGAGCGAGTTTGACATTTTGGGGAAACGTTAATTTGATGTCGACGTCACTCTCCTGACTAATTAACATGTTTTATCACAGCTGATTAACTCCAGACATTAGTTAATTAGAGGGCTGTTATGCAGAGCCAGGCTAGCTCGCCGTCTTAATGAAGTCTGTCTGGTCTGACGACGCCACATGAAGAGACGTTTCACCACAGCGAGCTCTTTGATGGAGATCTGCTGCTCGCTGTTAGCTTAGCTTAGCATTAGTCACCCTGTCAGCTCTGTGTTGAAGCAGCTTTAACGTGAGACATTCAACACGTCAGAGAGAAAAGCAGAGCGCCTCCGTCTCTGTGAGACTTTCTGTCTGCACGTTAAATCTCATCCAGGAATGTTTCAACGTTTTGTCGTCGAGCTGAAATTTAAAATAGAACGAGGTCAGTGAGTTTCCAGGTCAGAGTAACGGGCTGTTTGTCTTCATGTGTGTCTCTAAGACTGAGACTAGGACTGTCTAAAACCTGGACGTAGTCTCGGTGATCATGTTCTGGTTGGTTGTTGATGTACTTCCTGTGTTGTTGCAGACTCAGAGGTCAGAGGTCAGATCTGTGTGAATGAAGCCCTGTGTTTCATCATCACCATCATCATCCTGTACTGAGCATGATGTCACATCCTGTCCACTCCTCAGCTAGTCTCAGAGACAGTCTTCGGTCTGATGGTAGTGGGCTGCAGGTTTCCTCCTCGTGTCAGGAGCTCTGCTGTGGTTTGTGGTTTGAAGTTCAGGAAGTCTGAGTCAGGCGTCCTGACCGACGACACAAATCATCTGTGACGGGAAGGAAGACGCCGAGTGTTTAATTAGTTCATTATAAAACCACACGATGAATCCTGCTGAGGCTAACGAACAAGAAGAGGACGAGCTGATGAAGACTAAAAGAACCTCTGTGGGTCCACAACAATACTGGTACCGGAAATGCCTCCAGTGCAGCCCAACATGCTGGATCAGGGAGTCCACGCATCACGTCATGACTGACTCTGATTGGTTTACTGTAACCATGAGCCCACAAAGGCAGCAAGTACTTCTGTTGAAGTCATTTGTACCTTATCGTTAAGGTAGAGCGGAGGCCCGGGTACAGACTGGTACCGGTATCACAAATGTCTCCGTACAGCCTGAAATGTCCATGTGAGATGCAGATCAGCTCAGTTTCTTGAAGACGTTTCGACCTTATCGTGACGATATCTACCTGACGACCAGCTGACTTTAAATCAGCCAATCAGAGGGCTTCTCTTCTTCTGCTCAAACTGAAGTTGCTCTGTGAAGTGCAGAACAAACAGACGAACCTCCACCACCGTGATTTATGATGTTTTTAAGAGCGAGGGCCTCCGACGCCTGCAGGAACAGATGCTGCTGCTGCTGCTGCACCTCCTCCACCTTCTCCTCCTCCTCAAACTGATGCTGCTGAGCTCTCGCCCACGTCTCCTCCTCCATCGACGTGTTTGAAGCAGATTTATTGTTTCAGTGCAGAGTTTAAATAAAGTCAGTGTCCACTGTTTACACAGAGTTTATACAGAGAGAGAGAGTGTGTGTGTGTGTGTGTGTGTGTGTGTGTGTGTGTGTGTGTGTGTGTGTGTGTGTGTGTGTGTGTGTGTTTAGGGCGTGATTGTTTGGCTTCACTCTGCTTGAGCAATGTGAGGGTGTGAGGTAATACAGTAAGCATGTCAGTGTGTGTGTGTGTGTGTGTTTGACGTGGCCTGCAGTGTGATGTTTTAGCTCCAGTTGTGCAATGTCGATGTGTTTGGATACACGCCTAAGTGTTTCTGTGTGTGTGTGTGTGTGTGTGTGTGTGTGTGTGTGTGTGTGTGTGTGCTGTGTAACCTGCTGCTGGTTTAACCTCGTCACGTCTGTCCTGATTTTTTTTTTTTTTATGAACACAAAAACTAAAAATACAAAAACAAGACAAGAGTTAAACCGCGACACTTTATTTTGAAATCCACAGAGGAAGTTGATGTGGAGAGGACTGAGCTTGATGCAAGAATCAGAGGGAAATATGTCCATAGAGGCTGCTGAGCCCGGTTACATCGCCCGCTCGCCCAGCTCCGGTCTGAATCTCCTTTGCTAACGGACAGTTAGCAACACAAGCTAACGTTAGCTTAGAAATGGAGTCTGCTAACATCAACAAACAACTAGCAGCCACTATAACACAGAGTCCAAAGTCAAAGCTAACATCACTCACAGCATGTCAGATATATTGTCATAGAGTGGTTTTAGCTGGATAACGTTAGCTTGCGTCAGCTAACATCATCCAGACTCTCTGAGCTGATCTGGCTGTAAACTGTCTGTCTTGTTGTTTGCAGGTTACTTTGTCGCTAACGTGATCTTTGATACTAACTATGTATCACCCAGCTCCTGTTCTGGCACGACATCAGCTCCGCGCCCCAGGCCTGTAAACCTGTCTGACCATCTGTTGGTCCTCGTCTCGGTAAACAAACAGTCGTCTCGCTCTTGGAGCTTCAGTTATATAACAGAGGAGAGTTCCAGCGTCGGTCATGTGGAGACTAATGAGAGCAAAGCGGGTCAGACTCAGCTTTCATAACTGCTCCAGTTTAACAGCCAGACCTGAACCAGGACTCGGCTGCTGCCAGGAGGCCTCGGCGGGTCAGAGGATATAAGTCCAGGTCCATGCAGAACATCTGCTTTATGTTCCTGACACACATCTGATTGTTTTATTAGTCTTAGAGATCAGTTGAGCTGAACTTTGGAGTGTTATTAAGTCGCCTTCATGGCGAGCGAGCATGATGTGTTCAGTACTGATGGATCTGTCAGGAGTTCTGGTTCTTCACTGACACCGCTGCAGACTCTGAAAGACGGTGATGTGGCAGGAAATGGATTCAGGGAGTTGACTTTTATGAATTTATAGTGTTTGGACGAAGCAGTGGAAGGAGTTCTGGCTTTTCAAAATAAAAACATGTCGTCTCCGTATTGTTTTATTGCCGTCAGCTGCTGTTTACCAGCTGACGAATCCAAAAGAACGTCCTCCACAGGATAATTTAGGTGACACGACGTGAATGTTTCTGTGAGACGTCAAAGTTTTCCCTCCGCTTCAAACGTTCATTATTGTGCCTGATATAAGAAGTGAAATTAAAATGGCGGATTTGGCGGGAAGGTGTGAAAAAGGGCGGGAAAATTTAACATGGTTGCTTATGGACGGAATGTTAGAGTGAGTCACATGATCGCTAGAGTGGAGAAGGAGGGAAAAATCTCCACCCAAAATAATGTTAAACTGCTCTCACGGCCACAAATTTGACTGTACAGAAATAATTTGAACATCAAATTGTTGTAAATTTCATGCTGCTCGCTCACATGTTACTGCTGAAGCTGTCAGACTTATAGTTTTGCCTCTGTAAGCTCAGATGTGTCAGGATCACCCACATTCACTCCCATATTATCTGAGAGCAGAAACCTCTGGAAACTTCTTTTTTAAGTCGCTCAAATGGTCACATTTTTTAACTTTATCCACACAAATTATGTATGTAAATGCTCAGAAAGACCTCAGGATGCGTATGACCATATCCATTTATTCATAGGACATACAGTTTGCTGACAGCAATCTGTTGTTCAAGGGTTACGTTAAAGGCTTTCCCTCTCTCTCAGCAGTCCACCAATCACAGCAGAGCAACAAACAATGGCTGTTTGTTTTTATAGCAGTTAACAGCAGCTGGTTGCCGGGCAGAAATTCACCAGGCTGACTGTAATTAACCCAATTGAAAGTCTCTAATAATTTGAATGCAATGCTCAGATATGAAAGAGGACGTAGCGTGACATTGTTAAAGCTCCATAAACCTCTTTATGGGGCAGGTTGGACATTGTGCTGATCATCAAACTGTGTTGTTATTGTCACTTTAAGGATTTAAAGCTCCTCCAGTTTCATGTGAAACCTTCATGTCAGTCTGTAATGTTTGTTAAATGTTACTGAAACGTTTCCCTCTTCTTCTCTTCCTGTCGTTATCAGAAGAAAAGCAAGAAGGGAGAGAAGAACCAGAAAGATAAAAGCCGCCGAGATGAAGGAGGTGAGTGTTTTTTTATATCTGTCTGTGGGTTTCCTCCTCAGCTGTTCTCAGCCTGTTATGTTCTCTCACTTCCTGTTTTCATGTCTGAAATGTTCTCAAGACAAAATGACTCTTTGAGCTCTGAAAGCCTGTTTGATGAAAACGGTTGAAAACGTCCTGTTTCATGTCTACAGTAAAAGACTGAGTCCTGATTGGTTCACACAGCCTACTGCATATTCATGAGTTTAAAGTCTCCATGAAACAGGAAGTAGAGTTCTGTTGACTTGATCATTTTAACGGTCAGATAGGGAGGGACATGTGGATATTGATTGGTGTTTACAGTCATCATCACATTTAACATATGATGTGCCATTATCACAACGAACATGGAAAGGGTAAATGGGCTGTACTTACATAGCTAGTCTAGTTAGCTAGTCTTCCGACCACTCAAACTGATTTTACACTACATATCTCATTCACCCATTCACACACATTCAAACACTGATGGCATTGGCTGCCATGCAAGGTGCCAACTGCTCATCAGTTTGAGATACTTCGACATGCAGACTGGAGGGGACTGAACCGGGGGTCGAACCGTCGATCATCTGATAGTGGTCACAATATAACGTGCTGTTATCACAATAATGTGTCGTTATCACAATATAACGTGCCGTATCACAATAGTTATTGTTATAACAACATAATGTGTTTTTATAACAATACAATGTATGTACATAACATATATGGCATTACATGATCATACATATGTTATATGATTGATAATAATTCGCTTGTAATAATTAATAAAATTTGAAAAACTGTTTCGGATAAAGAAATCTTTGAACATCCACTCAGACATCTTGGAAATGTATCGTTGTGTAATGACATCATTTCGTTATAAATCACCATGACGATCACAACAGTAAACTGATCCCAGAGCTGATCTAATGGACCCTTTGTCAGACACGTTGACTTGTCATAGCAGGTAAATCACAGGTGGACGTGATCACATTCAAACTGACTGCATTCCTCTCAGGTGAGCTACTTCAGGGCGCCGTGATGAGCGTGATGCAGGTTTACTGGGACACTTCACGGACTCCAGGACGGGGTCTCACCTGAGCTTTTCCTGCTACCACAGTCAAAGTGTCGGGCGTTAAGAAAGAGTGCAGATGTGTAGATAATGTGGAGTGATACATGTAGTTATTATCTATATCAGCACTCATGAACGACTCTGGTCCAATCAGATTACTCGATCTGAACTTCCCTCTGCATAACTAGTTTGATCTTGTTTATTTCAAATAAAATAAATAATAAATTGATAAAACTGCCTCAGAACATGTGACTAGTGAGATGCAGTGACTCTGTGATGAGCCTGTAAAAGAAGATTTGAAACAGCTGCTGTGAAAAATCTGATAAACGTCATCCGTCATCTGAATGACGAGTCAACAGATCACGGCTGATTACAGGTTCACCAGTGAAGCATCTGCTGTGACTCAGTCCGTCAGCACTCACCGTCACCTCGTTTCCTGTTTCATGAGCAGATTGTTCAGTTTAAAGCGCTCATTTAAAAACAGGACGACGCGAACACAACACGTCATCCGACTGTGAATCACTGCAGCGCTTTGGCATCAACAGACGGACCTACGGGACAAATCCGCTCCAGAAAAGAGACGTGAGCAGTGATATTAACCTGTGTGTGTCACAGCCTGATAGGCCTTCACGTGAACACTGAAGTTTATTTACACACCGTCCTGCCGCCACAAACACTCGAACGTGGATTAATCCACCTCTGAAAATAGTCCCCAACAATTAGACACTAAAGTGAGCAGCTGTTTGAAGAAATTACTGAACGGTTCGTGTTGTAGTGAGATAGTAATAGTGTATTATAATATGATAGTATACTGATAACGGTGTAATTATCACTTTATAACTGTCATAATGACGTGAAAATATCTGACACTAAATAAACTTAATAATAAACTTAATAATAAACTAATCTTGTTTATAATACATGTTTTGTGTTTAACGTGACACTGATGCTTTTTACTGAAGTTCATGAACCTCACCAACATTTCTCTTCATGTTTAAATGTTTTATAACAATAATAATATACTAATAATAATGTATTACTCTGAACTGTGATCGTCGTGTGTTGTTTTCTCATCCGCTGTAACGGACAGTTGATCTGGTCATAAATCTGTTCTTTGTTTAAAATTCATCTGCAGACGAGCTGCGACACGTTTGTTCAGAATACAGAAAGAAAAATCCTCCTGACGGGTCATAAACTCGTTATTATGAAACGACACCAGAGCTGCAAATAAACAGAACGCCTGACGTTCTCATAGAAACGTTTTATAACGCTAGTCAAACGTTTCCTTGAACTTAATATTCATGTTTTTACAGTAATGATGCTTGTTTACAGCCTGAGTGAAGACATGAAGTGTGTGTGTGTGTGTCTGTGTGTTACTGTGTGTGTGCGTGTGTGAGTGTGTGTGTGTGTGTGTGTGTGTGTGTGAGAGAGTGTGTGTCAGCGTGTGTCTACATGTCGATGATGTAATTGACAGGTTCAAATTAAATTACAGTCGGAAACGTTTCCTGAACGTTTGCCTGATTCATTTTAACCCTCCAACTCCCGAAGATACAGACAGAGAACAGCTGTGCGATGTAACTAAGTACATTTACTCGAGTACAATCTGTAGTACTCCTTTCTGTACTTACATGTGCTACGTGTTAGCTCGTCTGTGTTGAAAATGAAACCACATTTTAAAGTGACACGGCTAACCTCATTTCTCTTCCTGCTGTCACTTTGAATGACTCGCCGTGTTGCAGGTAAGCGTGCGTCAGGTGAGCAGGATGTCTACCTGGAGAAGCAGCTGGAGCGGTTCGAGTGGCAGCTGAGGACGTTAAAGGAAGTGCTCTCAGCCAATGGGAACCCGGAGAGGGCGGCGCTTCTGAAGGGCCACGGCGATGAAGAGTTGTGCGCCCTCGTCCTGAGCATCCTCGATAAGGTGAGGACGTCAAACCAGGTCAACGGCACGCTGGTGTCCGGCACAGTGGACTGTGTCAGGGCACGCTAACCAACTCAGTGTCGAGTGTCAGCCAGTTATTCATAGACTGATCTGGCCGAGCCGTCCGGCTCAGACAGCAGCTGTGCAGCTGGCCGGCGTCTTCGTGTCACATGACCACCTCAGTCTGCAGCCAGCAGCTCATCCACACTCATTATAATTCATGTCAGACGCCATTTTGGAGCTGCGGCTCGTGTCCCCGCTGTGACCTCAGTGTTTTCACATGTTTGTCGATCAGCTGATTCAATCTGACCTCATGAATAATTAATCAGTCTGTTTATTTCAGGTGAAGACGGAGACGACAGCTGATCTGAACGTCCTCCACGAACAGAAGAGTAAAACTGCCACTGAAGACCACGAGAGACACGTCCAAGGTAAGACTGTCTCAAACCTGGACGTAGTCTCCGTGACGTCCCCGCAGACTGTCTAAAACCTGGACGTAGTCTCTATGACGTCCCTGCAGACTGTCTAAAACTGGACGTAGTCTCTATGACGTCCCTGCAGACTGTCTAAAAACTGGACATAGTCTCCGTGACGTCCCCGCAGACTGTCTAAAACTGGACGTAGTCTCTGTGACGTCCCCACAGACTGTCTAAAACCTGGACGTAGTCTCTGAGACAGACTGTCTAAAACCTGGACGTAGTCTCCGTGAGACTGTCTAAAACCTGGACGTAGTCTCCGTGACGTCCCCGCAGACTGTCTAAAACCTGGACGTAGTCTCTGAGACCTTTGTCTTTGTGTCTTTTGTCCTCAGAGCTGCAGAGGACACATGACGCAGAGACGTCTGAGCTGACTGGACGGTTTGAAGCTGCTGAAAAAGTCCTGAAGGTAAAATGTCCTTCATGAAGACGTTAACGTTCATGTGTCGTCCGTCTTCACGTGTCTGTCTTTATGTCTCGTTGAAGGACAAAGTGGACGAGCTGACGGCAGACCTTCAGGTTTATAACGAGCTGAAGAGACGAGTGGACGAGTCGACGTTTAAGAAAGACCTGCAGAGGAACATCCAGGTGAGTTCAGGTGGACCTGGTCTTTACTGGACCTGGACTCGGCTCGGTTCAGGAGCACTAACAGTCCGTCTGTCCTCCAGGCCCATGGCAGCCCAGGTGCATTCTGGGAGTCTGAGCAGGAGTCTCTGCTGTTTGTCATCGAGATGAAGACTGAGCGTGTGCAGGAGCAGAGCAGGAAGCTGCAGCAGATGGACGCTCTGGTTGGTCGACGGCGTTTATCCACACCTGTACACACCTGTCTGCCTCCAACTTCCTGTTTGTCATGTTGTCTCCTGCTCCTCCTCCTCTCTCCTCCTCCTCTCTCCTCCTCCTCTCTCCTCCTCCTCCTCCTCCTCCTCAGGTGGAGAAGAACCTGTCGTTGGAGGATCAGGTCGTGGTCGTCTTGCAGCAGAACGAGGATCTCCGAGTTCGGATAGGAAACTGTCAGAGTGTCATTCAGTGAGTCTCTTCTTCTTCTTCACCTTCAGCAGCAGCTCAGTGTGCAGGAAGGAGGCGCCACCTGCTGGACAGTTCACATCAGAACATGTAGTTTGTCCTTCATGTCAACACGTCAGATAATAACGCCTCATTTACATATTTAAACATCAGACTTTATCAAACTTATGTGAGTCTTCACACTCAGTGACCTCCACAGACTTCTGTTCTGACCCGTCTGTTCTGTTCTGTTCATCAGGGACTTGTCGAAGGAGCAGCAGGACCTGAAGGTGGCGCTGGAGAGGCAGGCGGTGATCAACCAGAAGCTTTCTCAGGAGAAAGAGCAGCTGATGTTCAAACTGAGGCACCGGGACTCGTGTCCGACCATCCACCTGCCCGCCATGGTCCAGGAGATCGCTCCCAGATGATGCAATCAGACCTGAGCGTGCACAGAACCCGGGCGGCTGTGTTCAGGTCACAGCCGGACTCTCTGTAACCGGGTCGGACTGTAAACGCTCCGATGCTAACCTGAACGCAGCATCACAGCCACTGTGGTACTGTACTGAGCCTCAGACTGACCCGGGTAAAGGTCCGGACACGACGACCTGTTGCTGTTTCATTTTATTTGTTTTTATTCTGACGGTTAGCTCAAACTGAGACACGGTTCTTCAAGTTTTTTCAATGTTCAGTCACACCAGAACCAGAACCAGAACGTCTCCCAGCTCGCTCGGTTTAGTGGCTACTCATGAGGCTAGTTGGCTAGCTGCTAAATGCTATCTAGCTGCTAACCGTCAGTTAGCTATTTCACTTGGATGTAAAATAAGTTAGCATCATTTATGTGAGACGTGTTTGTACTGTGACTTTAATCTCACGGCTGACTTCTCTTCAGTCGTACGTCTGTTTCAGCGTTTCCTCCATCGGACTTTACGCTGACTGACCACCAATCATGACGCTTGTTATAAAGACGCTGGTGTGACCCGGCCTTCGTAACTACAATCCACCTGTCTGATGAAGTGCCTGACGCTCACGTAATACCTGATCACGCTGACATGATGATGGGCTTGCGTACATCGGTACACGCTTCACGCTCAAACTTGACTGACTCCTCGATCTTTGCTGCGTCGACTCTGTGGAGAAGTTTGAGAAGCTCGAGGTGATCCGAACACGACGCTTCACGTCGGACTCCGAGGAGCTCCACCAGAGGTTTGTAGATGAAGTGCCTTACTCAGCGGCGAAGCTTCAAGAAGCGCTTGAGTTGATTTTGTTGACGTCCATTCGAGGAACTCGATGGTTCTTCTGAGAACTTTTGATGTTGTGCGACAGCGAACAATCGTCTCGATTTCTTTAAGCAAACTTCAAGTTTAAGTTCCCATCACGTGTTTCAGGTTCCTACAGAGAGTTCCACCAAACATCTTAGAGATCCTCGAGAATCCTCTGAGCTTTCCTTTTTAAAGTTTCTCTCGTCTTTTTAAACCCTGTGGATTCACGACTGTATCAACACTGAAACTGAACAAAGCCGGACCGAAACAAGTCAGAAACACTCGAATCAGCTGTGATGTTTGTCGTCTGATCCCGGGTCAGTTCGCGTTAGCTTCTCTTAGTTTTACTCTTTAATGCAGAGCTGCTGTCAGGGATCACACCACTTCACTTTGTGTCAGAGGTTTAAAACTTTCAGTATTCATGAGCGAAAAAACCAACAACAAATCACATCGAGAACTTTTTATTTTGGAGGTTTGAAAATGTTTTAAGAGCCTCAGAGTTTTTAGCATGCTAGCTAGCATCGTGGCTAAAGGGCCGGCAACCTGGTGATGAAACCTCGTGATCATTCGTTGATCCACAGACGGATCGTCACAGGTTTTAAAAGGTTTACAAGCTTCCAAAGCTTCGTTACTGTAGAACAAATGACGAGATGAATGCTAACGTGCTAACCTTAGAATTCCAGCTTGAACTGAAATACTACATTACCATACACAGTGGAAATATGTTACATGCTAATAACACGCTGTGAGCGAGTTAACGTGACAAACGCCTGAACGTTACATGTGCTAAATATCACCATGGAAACATCCACTAATAAAACACTTCTACCGTTAGCTTGTTAGCATTCAGTGCCAATTACCGCTCCAGTACAGTTTAGATAAAAAGGTAAACGTTGAGCTTCACTTAAAGTTTTCATTCATGGAACAAATTTATTTTCAGGTGTTTTAATAAGTGTTAAATCCTCATTGGGGTGCTAATGCGTAGCTAGCTGGTAAAATGCAGGCACTGTATGGCTACGTTGCTAACGGTTAGCTCAGTACCGGTTAATAAAGTCAACAGACGGGGACGTGCTGTATTTATACCATGAACTTCTGTCTGATGAAGTTTGACACTCCAGCAGGTTCATATAAAATCACGTGATGCAGCTAAGCTAACGTGTTTCGGCCATTTTGTATTGTTTAGCTCTCTGTTAGCTCAAAGGTTAGCGCTGTTTGATAGCGACTGAACAACAAAGTCCTGTTACCCGCCAGGAGCTCGATCACAGATCAATCATCACAGATCAATCATCACAGATCAATCATCACTGTATCGTCTGGCCTTTGGAGCTTGCTAACTGTTGATGTTTTGTTACGTTTTAAAGATGTGAAAAATATTTCCATGTTTCTGTTTTTTTCGTTAACGGATTGATGAACGTGACGTTTGTGTTGCCAAAAAACAGATGAGTCAGTGTTGTGACTTTCTCCTTATGCACTGTCAGCACTTTGACCAGTATTTTACAGAGTTTGTATAAGAGAGACTCTTTCATGTTGTATAATTTTGAATTTTCTTCACTCATGTATAAAAACGGATTTCATCTTTTCATCGTTGGATTTTGAGTCCAGCTGTTTTTTCCTTCTTTTGTTTTTGGCTTGACGAAATAAAAAACTGCAACTAAAACTGACGTCGGTCTAACGTCTGTAATAATAATAATAATAATAATAATAATAATAATATGGTAAGTGGAACAAACACCATCACGTGAAGGTTTATCTCCCGCAGCTTCAGCACGTGCACCGCCGGTTCAGATGCGGGCCGCTCGGCTCGCGCTGAACTCATTTTTTGACGGATGCCGCGAGCCGACAGGAAGCCAGACACAGAAACAGCATAGAGAATCTGATGGATTTTCAAAATAAAATACCTCCGTGCAAACTTCCGGTGGTAAAAACAGACAAAAGAGGAAAATCCAGGAAAATGACCAAATCTGAGCCAGCAAACAAAGTCCTGTCAGAAGTGTTCATCCCTGCAGGTGGGTTTGGAGTCCATGCACACGGACACGTGTGTGATGTCACAGAGCTGTGACGTCATTGTGAGACTCAGTTGGTAAAGTTAAGTCAACGTGAGAACTCGTCTGATTCACAGAGTCTCCTGCTGTGTGTGTGTGTGTGTGTGTGTGTGTGTGTGTGTGTGTGTGTGTGTGTGTGAACGGCTTCATTCAGCAGCTCTTCCTCCCTCTGGCGCCGTGAGTTACCATGGTAACGCCCTGAACTTCATACTAAGGAGAGTCGTCAGCTGTACTTGGTTGATTATTTGAGTCAAACTTGAGCCTGGAAGAAGTCCCAGTTTAGGAGCAGATCAGCTGTTGTTGAACTACTGAAACTTAGAGCACGTGTTCATGGAATCTGATTTTTGTTCCCACATCTCCATCACAGTTTATACTTAGTGTATGAGTTGCTGCTGCTGTGCATCTGTGTCTCTCTATCTGCCCCTCTCTCTGTCTATCTGCCCCCCTCTGTCTATCTGCCCCTCTCTCTGTCTATCTGCCTCTCTCTGTCTATCTGCCCCCTCTGTCTATCTGCCTCTCTCTGTCTATCTGCCCCCTCTGTCTATCTGCCCCCTCTGTCTATCTGCCCCTCTCTCTGTCTATCTGCCCCCTCTCTCTGTCTATCTGCCTCTCTCTGTCTATCTGCCCCTCTCTCTGTCTATGCCCCCTCTCTGTCTATCTGCCCCCTCTGTCTATCTGCCCCTCTCTCTGTCTATCTGATTACTCTCTCTGTCTATCTGCCCCCTCTCTCTGTCTATCTGCCCTCTCTCTGTCTATCTGCCCCTCTCTATCTATCTGCCCCCTCTCTCTGTCTATCTGCCCCTCTCTCTCTGTCTATCTGCCCCTCTCTCTGTCTATCTGCCCCTCTCTCTGTCTATCTGCCCCTGTCTATCTGCCCCTCTCTCTGTCTATCTGCCCCTCTCTCTGTCTATCTGCCCCCCTGTAAACAGTCATGATAAGTGGTGTGTATGTTTATGTATCAATGAGCTTAAAATGCTTCATAAACTGTGAATTTATTTCAGCTTTAATCCGTCAGTGTTCAACATGGAGTCTCATCCAGTGAGATCAGACAGTCCGAACACTGAAGTAACAGATTACTTTACAGTGTGGTATTAGTACTTTTACTGTAGTAAATACTACACTAATATTATATATATATAAAGTAGTCTGTTTGTGTAATACACATATACAACCACTAGAGAGCAGCAGAGGACAGTTTAAACAGTGAAGGTTCCGATCCAGTCTGTAGAAGAAGCTGCTGGGATTGAACCTGTGAACTTTATGTGACAGAACAACCTGCAGACTGATCACAGAGACCGACCTGCAGACTGATCTCAGAGACCGACCTGCAGACTGATCACAGGACCGACCTGCAGACTGATCTCAGAGACGACCTGCAGAATGCTGTGATGTTTGACAACAACCTTGACTGAGGTTCACCTGCAGGGGGCGCTGCAGTCAACCAGCAGTCACAGAACAGCTGATTGATTTCATATCAACACAGACAGTCTCTGAGACGACCCCGCAGACTGTCTAAAACCTGGACGTAGTCTCCGTGACATCCTCACAGACTGTCTAAAACCTGGACGTAGTCTCCATGACGTCCCCGCGGACTGTCTAAAACCTGGACGTAGTCTCCATGACGTCCCAGCGGACTGTCTAAAACCTGGGTGTAGTCTCCGTGACGTGTGCAGACTGTCTAAAACCTGGACGTAGTCTCTGTGTGTGTCCCCCAGACTGTCTAAAACCTGGACGTAGTCTCCATGACGTCCCCGCAGACTGTCTAAAACCTGGACGTAGTCTCTGTGACGTCCCCGCAGACTGTCTAAAACCTGGACGCAGTCTCTGTGACGTCCCCGCAGACTGTCTAAAACCTGGACGCAGTCTCTGTGACGTCCCCTCAGACTGTTGAAAACAAGCAGCAGTTTACTTTCCACTCTGTAAATCACAGAGACATACAAACTGGTGTGTGTGTGTGTGTGTGTGTGTGTGTGTGTGTGTGTGTGTACCCAGACAGAACCTCTGACCTCCTCTAAGTGTGTGCGTGAAGTGTTGAGCGGATGTAAAGAGATCTGTGTCAGTGTCTGTGACAAGCTGAGACAATACCTGAAACTGTGAGTGTCCAGTGTGTGTTTGTCAGCCATGGGTCACAGCCTCTGCTGTCATGTCAGTGTTCCCATGACACTTCACAGCCACCTGGAAACACCTGAAGAGAGAGAACAGAGAGAATGACTCAGTACCAGCAGTGTCCAGTCTAACAGTGAGTACAGCAACAGAACCTCTGAACCAGCAGTGTCCAGTCTAACAGTGAACACAGCAACAGAACCTCCAGACCAGCAGTGTCCAGTCTAACAGTGAACACAGCAACAGAACCTCTGAACCAGCAGTGTCCAGTCTAACAGTGAGTACAGCAACAGAACCTCTGAACCAGCAGTGTCCAGTCTAACAGTGAACACAGCAACAGAACCTCTGAACCAGCAGTGTCCAGTCTAACAGTGAGTACAGCAACAGAACCTCTGAACCAGCAGTGTCCAGTCTAACAGTGAGTACAGCAGCCTACCGAGGTGGTTTTCTTGCCGGGTTTGGCTCCTGGCATCCCGGGCTGAGTCAGTTCAGTTAGCTACACGGCTGGTCCGGTCCGGTTGCTGAGCAGCCCCCTCGCCTCCTTACAGATGCTAAGTTTTTATCACAAGTAAAGCTCAACTTTTACCAGTCTGAGCTGAACTTCTGAATTTCTGCTGGATGCTAACGTGCTAACAGTAGAATGATCACTAGCATTTCATTAGTCGATGTTGACATGGTGGTATTTAGCATGTAACATTAGCTGTTTGGTCACGTTAACATGCTTACCGTTAGCTTACAGATAACAACCTAGGCCGCCAACTAGCTAACAAGAGTAGAGAGAACTACATCAAAGAACTACAGATATGTTACGGGATGTATAGATGAATTTTACTTAGTCACTGTTTAGAGTGACACGTTAGCACTCCAGTCAGTATTTAATGCTCATTAAACACGTGAACATTAATTTGTTTCATGGATGGAAACTTTTAAAACACTAATTTAATTTGTGGGTGGAGCTGAATTTGCACCTGCTGTGTATTTCAGTAATTTTAACGCTAACGTTACGTACAGATGCTAATATTTACGAGCAGACGTAACCTCCGTGTTGCTCAGGTGTGATGAATCCTCAATGTTAATATTAGTTTACTGAATGATGATTTTCTCCACAGTTTGTCTGTGTACTCGGTCTTCTTCTCGAGAGTAGAACCTTCAAACAAAACGTGGAACGCGAATGAGAACCATCGCCAAGCGGCGGCCATGTTTGACCTCTGTGCAGCTGCTCCTCGTCGCCCAATTAACTGTGATCTTCAGACTGTCATATCGTCACTGTGGCCGTTTAGCCGCGCCGCTAACCCCCCTCGTCCGTTTGACATTTTGAAGCGGCCCTTGAGGCGGGACATACGGAGACGTGGAATAAAGAAATCTGCAGTTATTTCCTGTTCGTATCGTCGCCTTGTTGGGCTATAATGAGACGAGTCGCCTCTTCACGTTAAGAGGGCTTAGCAGCAGTTAGCTGGCTCCAGGCTGCGGGACAATAATCACATTTTAACTCAGCCTCACACCCGTGGACACTCACAATAACTCACACCACTTAATTCCTCCTTTCAGAGCGGCGATAAAACGCCAGAGGCAGAATTAATAGATGCTAATGGCCACCTTCAATCAGAGCCGAGCGGGGTCCAAATCTGCCAGCGAGGCCGATTAATTAACATGTGGAGGAGGACCAGAGGGGGGCCGACATACTGAGGCAGGATGGGGAGGAGAAAGAGGCTCTGTGGTTCACACGGGCCTCCGCAGGGCAGCCCATTGAAGGTGGAGGCAGGGGGGCTTTGTGGAGCTTCCCGGGCCACAGTTAAAGGCTCCTGAATGGGTTGGCATTTGTCCTCCAGGTCCAGAAGCTGCACGGGAAGGTCCGAGGCCGCGCGGGTCGAATCGAGACGTCGACGAGACCGAGAGGTGACGGAGGCACAAAGACGAGACGCGACGTGTTTTTCTGTTCAAGATCTTTCAGAATAAAATGCAACATTTCTGACTTTAAACACGAACAAAGGAAACATGCTCAGCTCATCACGTAGACGACACGTGACACTTCGTGTTTCTTGAAACGTGCAGAGAAGTTTAACGTGAGTGTAGCGTCCAAACAGACGGAGAAAAACACGAATATGTCACAGAAATGTATCAGTAAATGATAAAAAGATTAGCCCTAAAGCAAACATCAGTGTCAGCTTCGACTGAGCCTCCACCTTCAGGTTTGGTTTGGTTAAAGTTTGGTTCAGGTTGTAAGAAGGTTGGAGTACGATGATTAAAGGATTGTCTGTGCTGTGACACTTTGTTCGAGTTCGGGACGTCAGCGGTTACGGACGTCTGTCTATAGATTAATGACACGCAGCGCTCACAGCTTCACTAGCTAACGAAACGAAGCTATGCGAGGACACAGTGAAGAAGTGCGATGAGCGTCAGCTGTACTGTTAGCATTGGGCTAACAGTTAGCACCATGGTAACAAGAAGTCAGCGTGAATCAGGAACAGGAGCTTCAGAGAGTTTTACAGCGACTACGAACACGTTGAGGCTAAAATCAAGCTAGCTGCTACAGACAAGCTAACGTTAGCTCCGTCTGACTCGAGTCGACGGAGACTAAAAATGTTTTTTCTGGTTAATGTACGTGTTGGAAGTTAAATGAGCTGAAGCTGACTCTGGTTAAACGTTCGAACGTCGTCGTGTTTACATGCTGTGATCTCATTAACGAACATCTGACTGATTAAAACTCGGCGTGTTAACGTGTCCGCGACTCACTGCAGAAAAAAACAGTTTTATTCACATCTGTCCTCAATATTTCTGACATTGTTCAAACTGTATATATATATATATATGTGTGTGTGTGTGTGTGTGTGTGTGTGTGTGTGTATCAGGCGATTTGTTATCTTTCTGTGTTTCCTTTGACCTTTGACCCACGGGGTCAACTGTGTTGTTCTGTGTCAATTGACCTGTCACTCACACACACACACACACACACACACACACACACAGTTAAAGTTTCTTTTTTAACATTTAAACAAACATAAATATTAAAGTGACATTTAATAAATATTGAAGTTTCAGATCAGTTTTATTTATATTTGAAACTGATTCATTAATTAATGAAATAAATAAAATCAATAATTAAAATAACTGAAAAATATTTTGAAACCAGCAAAAACTTTGTGACATTTTTGTCAAACCAGAAAAATATAAAAACTAAAAAGTTTCAGAGAATAATTTTATTTATTTACTGACACGTAAACGTTACGTCCATCGGCTTGATACAATATAACGTTAATGTTGATTTAACGTTAGTTTAACGTTGTTGATTTTAATGTTTAGACTCCTTCAGTGGTCATATGAATGAATTTTGTGACGCGTGTTTCATGTTGAAATCTTCATCAGACGTCATCATCGTCTCCAAACACAGATCATGTGACATAATGACACAGCAGAGAAACTTCCTTTTAAGGACTTCCTGCTGAGATCCTGATAAATAATTATAATATAATTTATAATTAGAGAAACTTCATATTTAAATGTTTTAAATTATTTTAATTATTTTTAAGTTCAAACTTCTGTTGGACCAAATCAAACCTCACAGCTGGTCGTGTTCGGCCCGTGGGCCTCAGTTTGAACAGCCGTGATGAAGAACATGAACATTTAACTGAAGAAACCAATCATGAATAAATAATGAGGAGGATTTTAATTATTCATAATGAGGTCGGTCAGGATTTAAAACAGCAGATTTTGATTTTTAAATAATCAAACTTTGATTTGTTGATATTATTATTATTATTATTATTATTATTATTATTATTATTATTATTATTATTAATGTGTCAGGCTCCATTAAAGTGATTTGCTGACAAACTTAATGAATATTAATCCGTTTGAACTCTGTGACGTCACTAATGACTCATTAATATTCAGCGATGGAGAAAAGTTTAAAACTTTCTCTGAATATTTTTTGATATTTTGTAACTGAAGCTGGTGAAAGTAGAAATACTTTAAGTACTTAGTTACTTCAGTAAATTTAGTTACTTTCCATCACTGAAGTTCTCCATCATCATCACCTTCATCCTGTCACTCACTGTCCCATCATCCTCCTCTTCCTCTCCGTCATCCAGTCAAATCAACAAAATGGCTGTCGGAGTGGTCTCCTCTGCGCATGCTCAGCGCACCTCTGTCGGAGAGGGCAGGGCAGGTATCTGTGAGCTCCGCAGCCTGTTGACTGACAGACTCTCCCGGCTCAGACTCCAGCATGAGGCGGCAGGAGGAGTGAGGAAACACCGACTGCTCAGAGCCCCGCTGCCCGCCTCTGTGCGCTCGAACCCGGCCGCTGCTGCTCGGAGGACCCGCTGCACTTTGACCGGACACTTTGCGGGACTTTGCGGGATTTTTCTTGTTTTACGGAGAGCGAGAGAGACACCGCCCCGCACACAGGTGAGAGGAAAGTTCAGCCGCTTCCAGGTGCAGCAGTCAGGGAGTGCGCGCGGCTTTTACGCACGGGTGGACTGTTGTGGAGAGTTATGGATCTCCGGGGAAGCTGCGCATCTGAGAGTCCGAGGACAGGACCGAACCGGACCGACTGGACCCGATCTGCTCACATCTTCACCCTCTTCCTCATCACAATGTTCCAGCACAGCAATAACAAGAAGTGCTTCACCATCGAGTCTCTGGTCGGGAAGGAGGCGATCAGCCACGGCGGCGGCGGCGGAGGAGGAGGCGGCTCCGGGGATGAGCCCATCCGGCCCACGGCGCTCAGGTTCCCGGAGTCCCTGCATCCCGCCGCCGCTGCTGCTGCAGGGGTCTTCGGCTCCTGCTTCCAGGGCAGCAGCGGGAGGACTTTGTACTCGGCCGGGCCGGATTTGGTGCTTCAGGAGCCCGGGCCGCACACAGAGCCCCGGCGGGCTGCCGCTGCACCCGCTGCAGATCCCCGCAGAGCTTCTTCAGCCCGCAGCACCGGGACGCGCTCAGCTTCTACCCGTGGGTGCTGCGGAGCCGGTACCTGGGACACCGCTTCCAAGGTGAGGACGGGAGGGACAGAGGGAGGTTCTGGTTCTGATCCGTGATTTATTTCATGTTTTAATGATTTCATTTAAAAAATAAAAAATAAAATAAGAAATAAATTTATGAAGAAAAAAACATCAAAAAGAATATTTAAATTAATTTATCAACAAATGAGTTGTTTTGATCTTTATGAAGTTTTCTGTCAGAAAATCAGATTCATGTTTTTTCTCCTTCAGTTTAAAATATTTCAGATTTTTAATATTTTGTGTCTCCTCACATTAAAATCTTCTCCGAGTTTTTCTTCTTCATCTCGACCTTCAACAATAATCCGTAATAATTCATCCTGTTTGTAACAAATGAAAAATATTAAAGTCAGTTTGTTTCTTTATAATAATAAAATATATTTTAATATTTTCTTTAACTGAAGTCTTCTGAAACATTTTAGTTAAATTAACCAGAAACAGTTTAAAATATAAATTTTATTTTAAATTCAAGTTTTTGTTTGAGAATTAAAGAAATAATCAAAATAAACTCGTTTTAATGCAGATTTAGTTGGAACAGAATAAAAATCACGTGAAGTCAGTTTGAGTTGAAATAAACAGAAAACATTAAATATTAAAGTTAAACTTCGTTTTCTTTAAATGTTTTAAACACATTTTAACTTAAGTCTGATTCACTGATTCATTTTTCAGCTGATTGAAGAAAAAAGATGATTATTGATTATTGATTGTTTTTATTGTCACGTGACGAAGCCGCGGCCTGAACATCATCATGTTTCTGATCATGAATAATATTTAATTAATAAATTAAATATTTATTCATAAAGAGATTCAAAACAAAAACTTTATTTTTATTTTATTCAGATAAAAAAATAAAAATCAACATTTTTTTACAAAATAAAAATGAAAAAAGCGTTTGAATCATTTTGAGAATTAAAAAACAGAAATCTGAATAATGAATTATAATAAAATTAATAACTATAAATAAAGTGTTTCTGTTTTAACTCTTTAATGTTTGATTTGAATCTTCTCTGATCGATGATCTATACATCTCAGATATCACAGTTCAAAGTGAAACATTCTGATTATTGTTTTATTAAAACATGTTTGAAACTTTCATTAAACTTTATTATTAAAACAGAGTCAGTTCAAACAAACTTTATCGACACTGAAGTCTGAACAGCAGCAGGTCAGTCATCAGCTGATTTAAACTGTGACCACAACACATCATCAGCTGATTAATTATGATTAATTATTATTAATTGTTAGAGTCAAACAAGAGAGTAGAGAGTCGAGAGAGACAAAAAAATCTTTATTGACATTTTTAAATCTTTAAATTAAATAAAATAAAATTTCAGCTGAAAATCAAAAATCTAAATCTGACACAATAAAAACAAACTGAAAATGATTTTTATGATTTTTAATCTAATAAATATTTAAAATGATTTTATAGTTTATCTGAGCTCATGAACATTAGAACACTAAAGTCACGTTAATTAACACTAAAGCTCGTTAAACCTCGGTGTGTCTTCTTTGGAGGTTCTAATAGCGTTTTTACAGCGTTTGTCAAATATTACAGTAACTTCCTGTTTGTAAATCTGTGGCTGTTGACCCAAACGAGGCCTCAGAGCTTCATTAGAGAGTCCCAGCAGGAAGTCACACACACACACACACACACACACACACACACAGATTAAAGGTCGTCGTTGTGTTTTGTTTTTAAATTTAAACGTTTCGTCTCGTTCAAAGAAAATCAGTTTAATAAACTCGACGATCGTCTGAATCTCTTCATGATAAAAATGTTTCTCTGATTTTAAATCATCATTAATGTTCATGCTTCATTACGTTAATCATCATTTCATTTATTTAAATCAGTTTAACGTCTTTTTCTCGTCTCAGCGTCTCCAAACCTGATAAATGTCGTCATGAAGTCCATTAAAAACACGTTTCATGTGTCACAGTAAAACCTTCATGCAGCGTTTGAAGTATTTTAAATGACAGACTGTTAATTTTCAGTAAAACACTGTTTATGTACTTTTACGACTATTTGTCGTTATTCAGACGTATTTTTATGTAAATAAAACAGTAAAACTGTTTATTTTGACAGATTTATACAGTAACATGAAATAAAACAAATCAAATCAAATCAAATCAAATCAAATTTTATTTGTATAGCCCAAAGTCACAAAGTACATTTGCCTCGGAGGGCTTTACAATCTGTACAGGGTGACACCCTCTGTCCTTAGACCCTCAAACCTTAAACACAAACCTTAAACGTGAAATCAAAAGTACAAACGTGATTTTACTGTAATATTACAAGAAGTTCTACTATGGTTCTCTTAACTTTTCTAATATTTCATGGCAAACCTTCATACGGTATTTTCACGTTAATTAAACGACAAAAACCATCAAAAGAAACATTTTGTCGTTTAATTAAAAATGTAAAAATACTGTATGAATGTTGCATAAAATGAAGGTTTGCCATGAAATTTTACATAATTTAGTGTTTTACTGTAAAATTTAAATAACTTAATTTTGATGGTAATATATCAAATCAAGCAATGTTAAACGTACAACCTGAAAATCAACTTTAACATCCTTTTACCGTAAAATTAGAAACATAACGTGTTTTTAAAAATGTTTTTTTGTTGTGTAAAACCTGTAAACACGTTTCGGAGGCTTCACGTGCGTACACCGTGTTCTCAACTGTGATTGGCTCTAAACTCGTGATGTCACGAATCCTTCAGCAGGTGAAACAAACTCAGTGACATCACAGTGAGGAAACAAAAACACGTTTCCCGTCTGACTTCCTGTCTGCGGTGCTCTGCTCTGATTGGTTAATGATCTAAATATAATTTAAAGTTTTCACTTCGTTGTTCTGGAGTTTTTAGTCACGTCACATGATCTTCATCAGCAGCTAAAGTTTGTTGTGGCTTCCTGTTTGTGCTCAGCTTTTATTGTGAAAATATCTATTGAGCAGGTCACTTCAGGCTTTTTACCCATCATGCATCACTCTATATTCAGGCTGAACTCACCTTTAATGTCATGTTTTGAGCTTTGAGGATGGATTCACAGATTCACGCTGTCAATCAAATCAAACCTGCCAACACTGCTAGCTACATTAGCTTGTAGAACAATTAGTTAACGAGCGAGCTAATCTACATAAATTGCGACAGTCACATCTGTGTGTGTTTGTTTATTAGTTATTAGTTGATCAGTCTCTCTTCCGTGGTTGCTAAAAGCTGAATGTTTACACTACACATTGAACGAGTTTTTTCTTCTTTCCGGGTCTCTTCCTGTGGGTCTCTTCCTGTGGGCCTCTTCCTGTCGTCTTCTTGTGGGTCTCTTCCTGTGGGTCTCTTCCTGTGGGCGTCTTCCTGTGGGTCTCTTCCTGTGGGTCTCTTCCTGTGGGTCTTCCTGTCTTCCTGTGTCTCTTCCTGTGGGTCTTCCTGTGGGTCTCTTCCTGTGGGTCTCTTCCTGTGGGCCTCTTCCTGTGGGCGTCTTCCTGTGGGTCTCTTCCTGTGGGCGTCTTCCTGTGGGTCTCTTCCTATGGGCGTCTTCCTGTGGGTCTCTTCCTGTGGGCGTCTTCTTGTGGGTCTCTTCCTGTGGGCGTCTTCCTGTGGGTCTCTTCCTGTGGGCGTCTTCCTGTGGGTCTCTTCTGTGTGTGGGTCTCTTCTTGTGGGCGTCTTCCTGTGGGTCTCTTCCTGTGGGCGTCTTCCTGTGGGTCTCTTCTTGTGGGTCTCTTCTTGTGGGCGTCTTCCTGTGGGTCTCTTCCTGTGGGCGTCTTCCTGTGGGTCTCTTCCTGTGGGCGTCTTCCTGTGGGTGTCTTCCTGGGGGTCTCTTCTTGTGGGTCTCTTCTTGTGGGCGTCTTCCTGTGGGCGTCTTCCTGTGGGTCTCTTCTTGTGGGTCTCTTCTTGTGGGTCTCTTCCTGTGGGCGTCTTCCTGTGGGTGTCTTCCTGGGGGTCTCTTCTTGTGGGTCTCTTCTTGTGGGCGTCTTCCTGTGGGTCTCTTCTTGTGGGTCTCTTCTTGTGGGTCTCTTCTTGTCTTCCTGTGGGCGTCTTCCTGTTGGTCTCTTCTTGTGGCGTCTTCCTGTGGGTGTCTTCCTGTTGGTCTCTTCCTGTGGGCGTCTTCCTGTGGGTGTCTTCCTGTTGGTCTCTTCCTGTGGGCGTCTTCCTGTGGGCGTCTTCCTGTGGGAGTCTTCCTGTGGGTCTCTTCCTGTGGGCGTCTTCCTGTGGGCATCTTCCTGTGGGCGTCTTCCTGTGGGAGTCTTCCTGTGGGTCTCTTCCTGTGGGCGTCTTCCTGTGGGCCTCTTCCTGTGGGCGTCTTCCTGTGGGCCTCTTCCTGTGGGCGTCTTCCTGTGGGTCTCTTCCTGTGGGCCTCTTCCTGTGGGCCTCTTCCTGTGGGTCTTCCTGTGGGTCTCTTCCTGTGGGCGTCTTCCTGTGGGTCTCTTCCTGTGGGCCTCTTCCTGTGGGCGTCTTCCTGTGGGCTCTTCCTGTGGGTCTCTTCCTGTGGGCGTCTTCCTGTGGGTCTTCCTGTGGGTCTCTTCCTGTGGGCGTCTTCCTGTGGGCTCTTCTTGTGGGTCTCTTCCTGTGGGTCTCTTCCTGTGGTCGTCTTCCTGTGTGTCTCTTCCTGTGTGTCTTTCTGTGTGTCTCTTCCTGTGGGTCTCTTCCTGTGGGCGTCTTCCTGTGGGTCTCTTCCTGTGGGCCTCTTCCTGTGGGCGTCTTCCTGTGGGCGTCTTCTTGTGGGTCTCTTCCTGTGGGTCTCTTCTTATAGGTCTCTTCCTGTGGGCGTCTTCCTGTGTGTCTCTTCCTGTGGGCGTCTTCCTGTGGGTCTCTTCCTGTGGGTCTCTTCCTGTGGGCGTCTTCTTGTGGGTCTCTTCCTGTGGGCGTCTTCCTGTGTGTCTCTTCCTGTGTGTCTCTTCCTGTGGGCGTCTTCTTGTGTGTCTCTTCCTGTGTGTCTCTTCCTGTGGGTCTCTTCCTGTGGGTCTCTTCCTGTGGGCGTCTTCCTGTGGGTCTCTTCCTGTGGGCGTCTTCTTGTGGGTCTCTTCCTGTGGGCGTCTTCCTGTGGGTCTCTTCCTGTCTTCCTGTGGGTCTTCGGTCTGGCTGCTGGTTTTGATTGGCTTGCAGAGCGTGACGACGGGCTCGATCCTGTCTAAATCCAGCTTTAGTTAATAAAACTTAATAGTCAACATTCTTTAATTAAGCAGCCGGCGCTCGCTCATTGTCATTGACTCTCTCTCCCAAATTAAACTTCTTCATGTTTCTATTTTAAGTTTCAGTCAGACTTAGATTTAGAAGCTGCTTCATGAAATAAACAAAGGTAGAGTTCAGATAGATTATAAAAGTAGAGACACAAAAAGGTTTCATTTGATTCATCCATCAGAGGCAGCTGCCAAAGCGTTTTAAAATGTTCAAAATATTAAAACTTTTTGAACACTTAAATATTTTGAACATTTTAAAACACTTTTTTAAAAACGTTTTTGAACATTTTTACTCACAAAATTCTCAATGTTTAAAAATGTTCATAATATTTATATTTATATAATTTCTTAGAGGTTTTAAAATACATATATATATATATATAATTTTTTTTTTGAAAATGTGGAAAAAAAGTTTAAAAAGTTCAAAATATTGTAATAATATATAAGATTTTTTTTTTTAAAAATTTGACAATTTTGTAATTCTAAAATGTTCAAAAACGTTTTAGAAAAAGATAAATATTCAATTTTTTTTTTTGAAAATTCTGAATTTTGTTAAAAATATTCAAAATATAATTTTTTTACAATTTTGTAAGTTACAATTTTGTAAGTAGAAATATTCAAAAACGTTTAAATATGTAAAAATATATATATATATATGAATAAAATATATATATAAATATATGTCATAAATATATATATATATATATATATATATATATTTTGAACATTTTAAACTTTTTCCATTTTAAAAAAAACATTTTTAGGGTTACAAAATTCACAATTAAAAAAAAAATCATATTTTGAATATTTTAAACTTTTCAGCGTTTTTAACATTTTTAGAATAAAACAAACATTTTTAACGTTTTAAAATGTTGAAAAACGTTTTATATTTGAATTTTTAATTGTTTTGAACATTTCTAGACTTACAAAATTCTCCATACTTTCAAAAATGTTCAAAATGTTTAAAAATGTTGCAGCGACTTCAGCTAGCCCTCTCTGGGAAAGGAGGAAGTTGACCAAGGCTTGCTCAGCTGTGATTGGAGCAGAGAGAAAGAAGGGGCGTGGCTTTGAGCTGCACTTTTTCACTATTATTATTATATATTATATATCCTCATTTAAAGTAATCAAGTAGGAATACTCAGTTACATTTGAGCAGCTGCGTTTGTTAAAAATCAAACCGTCATCTTTTTTTTGTTTTTCTTCGTCCTAATTGTTTCTACTCGTCTTCACGGAAACATGCTGACACACACACACACACACACACACACAACACACTAACAGGTCTGGACTCGTTGTCAGTGCCAGGGGAACCTGATGTGCCATCTGCCTCCTCTTTATTCTTTATTCTCCTTTTTTATCTGACAGGAAATATTTTCAGCATTTTCTCTTTTTATTTGTTTTGTTAACGTCAGCGTTCAGTTTTCTCCTCCTCCTCCTCCTCCTCCTCTCCTCCTCTTCCTCCTCCTCTTCCTCCTCTTTACAAGTTAAAGTTCATCACAGACAAACATTCAGTTAAAATAATAATTTAATAATAAATATTCGGCCTGTGAGCATGTCAGCTCAAATTTAGTGTTTTTTCCCATGATGCATCATTCTATGATCACTTTGTTTACACCACAGTCTTCTTCTTCTCTGACAGTTAAAATGCAGGATGTTTAGTCCTCCAGCCTTCTTCTTCTGTTGTTTGTAGATTTCTCGGTTGCAGAAAAACTACGAGGAACTTTTCACTTTTTATTTTGGCTTCCTCCTTCCTTCCGCGTTAGCAGCGTTAGCAGGGTTAGCAGCGTTAGCAGCGTTAGCAGGCTGCAGTGAGTTTGACTGACAGGTCGACTTTCATAATCCGTGTTGTGTCATCACCTGCTTCTGTTTACATTCTTCTTCTTCTTCTTCTCTTTCGTCTGTCGTCACAGCAGCTGAAGCCGTTTGTCAGTGAGTCCACTGACAGGAAGTATGTCCTAACCTCCTCGTCTCCTCGTGTCCTTCTCTCCTCGTTTCTGTTTTCTTTTGGTGTTTTTTTCGGTTTCAGTTTGTAACTTTATTAAGACGTGATCAGACAAAGTCAGTTTAGTTTGAACGTTATAGCGTAACGTTGATCCTGAATGTGGAAACACTCGACACAGTCAGTGAAACTTTGTGGTGTCATCATGTACCGTGTTCGGGTTTCATGTCAAAGTGAATTTTAAAGTTTAAATTTCTGAATCTGAGTTTCTTCTTCTTCTGTGGTCGTTGTCCAGAGGGTGAGGGAGGACTTCCTGTCGTCACCTGCTGCTGATAAAACCGCTAAACCTTTCAAAATAAAAGTTCTGTCAGACTTCAAACAGGAAGTTTCATGTGTAACTCGTCACATTAAAGATCATCACGATCTGCAAACAGAAATCTGTTTTTGCAGAAAAGTTTCGTTGCTTCGCCGCCGGACACGAAACGTTTCCTGTCGTTTGATCTTCAGAAAGTTTCAGGAAGTTTCGGCTGAAGCTTCTCGTGGTTTCCTGTTGGAGCGTTTTGATTTGTTGGCGCGTCGTCTCGTTGAAGCGTCATCTCGGTTGTTTTCAACCGTCACATTTGCAAACCGAGACGCCCTGAGCGCTCCATGAGTCACGGCGCGGTGCGTTTGCATATCAATGTGACTTCAGAGACGCTAACGTTAGCACGCGCCTGCTTCCTGCACGCCATCATTGTCCTGCTCGCCACCTCCGAGCCGACACAAGCAAACCGACTGTTTTGCGTGCGGGGCGGCTCCTTTCAGACGAGATGCAGCAGTTGAAGAAGTCGAGCGTGAATTTGTTTTTATGTAAAATAGATTTTTGAAACATTTACGTGAGATTTTAATAAACGGTCAGAAAAATAAAAGCTTGCGCTGAAACGTCGGTTTGGCGAGAACACAAAGACAAAGTCAACGTCACTTCGGACTCGAACTCACGACATCACGTCTGATAAACAAATTAGCTTCTTTTTTTTAAACGCGACAAACCGCTCAAAGAAAATCAGACGAACCTCAACGGACAAAATTTATTCATGACGTCTGTTTGAAACTTTAATCGACTCATTTACAAACCGAACGTTCAAAAACATTTTCAGAATATTTTCATCAATGAAACGACAAATAAAAGTTTAATAATCGAGCAGAAAGAACAAAAGAAAAAGAAAACAGAAACTTCCAAACTAAACTCATCGAGTAGGAACAAATAATTTGACTTTAATGACCTCGTATCACTCCGCCAGTGTGAACCGTCTCAGACACGATGCTGCACAAAACAAAGGTCGACGAGGACGAAGCAGTTCTCATCTCAATAAACCTGATAAAAACCATCTGTATTCATCTTAAAGTACAATAACACAGCAGCACTCATGCAGAGTTTTTGTTTTATTTTTGTGTCCTTGAAGGCACCACGTGTCACCTGGCCTCATACTCAGTTTAATTAATAATTAACATTTCTATATTAACATACAGACGACTGATTGGTCGGACTTCACGTCTGTCAGCTGAGTCGTGTTTCTCCAGTTTAAGTAGTTTAGTTTAAATGTTTCTTTGTTTTGACCTCAGAGACGTTCAAAAGACTTCAGAGTTTAAAACTTATAAAATAATAATGAAAAATTAATAATAAAAATTAGATAATGAAAAAAAACATAATAAATAATAAACAAAATGAATAAATTTAAATGTGTTGGTTCATTTTAAACTTTAAAAAGTTTCTGCTTCAGTCGCGTGAACACGAGAATTTAACAACAAAAAGCTGAAAATTAAAATCGTGAAAAAATAATCGATGAATAAATAATAATAATCAATATCTACAACTTTCATGTTTGTTTTTGATGACATTACTCTCGGTAACGATGATGCGGCGGTGAAACGCTGAGTCACTCGTCGGTCTGCGGTCTGAATGTAAATCTGTGAAACAGCAAACACACACACAGCGTGTTTGATGAGATTAAGCAGATAATCCCAGAGCAAACACACACACACACACACACACACACACACACACACGCACACACACACACACACACACACACACACCATGTTTATCTTCTTTTTGTCTTCATTCAAATTTTTCTGTCAAACTGAAACCAGCTCATCTTCATGAACTCTGATGGACTGCAGGTTCTGCTGTTAACCTCCTGTTCTGTCCGTGTTCTGTCCGTGTCCTGTCCGTGTTCTGTCCGTGTTGTCCGTGTCCTGTCCGTGTTCTGTCCGTGTTCTGTCCGTGTCCTGTCCGTGTCCTGTCCGTGTCCTGTCCGTGTTCTGTCCGTGTTGTCTGTTCTGTCCGTGTCCTCTGTCTGTCGTGTTCTGTCCGTGTCCTGTCCGTGTCTGTCCGTGTCCTGTCCGTGTCCTGTCCGTGTTCTGTCCGTGTTCTGTCCGTGTTCTGTCCGTGTCCTGTCCGTGTTCTGTCCGTGTTCTGTCCGTGTTTTGTCCGTGTCCTGTCCGTGTTCTGTCCGTGTTCTGTCCGTGTTCAGCAGAGGACAGCAGTCCGGAGAACCTCCTCCTTCACGGTCCGTTCTCCAGGAAACCCAAGCGGATCGGACGGCGTTCTCCCCGTCTCAGCTGCTCCGACTGGAGCGAGCCTTCGAGAAAAACCACTCGTGGTCGGGCCGAGAGAAACAGCTCGCCAGCGGACTGTGTCTGACCGAGACACAGGTAGGCATGATGGAAACCCAGGGCATGATGGGAAACCCAGGGCATGATGTTATTAACGTAAAAATCTAAAAAGTCAAACAAAATGTGAACGAATGAATCAAAAGTGATAAACATAATTAATAAAAATACAGATGATCTGTGAGGACATGGCGTGGGCGACTGGATGAAAAAAAATATGAACCAATGAAACAAAACTTTAATTTTTCCAGAATATCTGAACGAGCGAATGAAAGCAGTCAAACAAAACAGCAAAAGATTCTGAAGATAATTCTAAAATTAAATGAATTTTTTATTTTATTGTTTATTATTAAATTAAATTGTAAAAATGTAAAATTCTCCAAATATTATGAATTATTTTTATAATTATTTTTTATAATATTCAGCATCATCTAAAATCTAGATTTGAAAGCTTTGAATCAAAAACTAGAAAATCTGAATAAATGTTAATAAAACTGTAAAATGAGAATAATAGAAGAATCAGACTGATAATCTGATCTGTGATCAGTTTTCAGTCTGATCTGAGGTCAGTCTGTCAGACAGTCTTAGAGACTGGAAGCTGATCTGTCGTCAGTTTTTTGGCGTGGATCCTCGTCAGAGGAAGTGAGTTGTCGGTTAGTCACGCTCCCTCCGCCTTTTCTCACGGATGATTGACAGCTTTTGTCTTCAGGTCGTCACGGCGATACGAGCCCGGCCAGCGAGCCGCCGTGAATCATCTTCGATTATTTATGAGCTCATCTCACAGAGCGAAGCTCAAATCAGCGCTTCGTTAATCAGGCGTGAATTAGAGATTTTGCAATCGTTGGGCGTTAACGAGCTTCTGCAGAACTCCAAAAACGAAGACTGACAAGCGATTCTGCTGAGTCAGATTTAACGTAAAGTTTGACGTTATAGTTCAAACTAAACTTTCTAAAAGAATCTTTAATGCATGACAAAACAAAAACCTTCAGAGTGAAGACGGCTTTGTTTATTTAAAATGTTGTTAACACGTCAGTAATAATAAGTTTTACTTCACATCATCACTGTCTGAGTTCATGATGAAGTTTTAAGCGTGTCACTGAATCTGATCTGAGGTCAGCTCAGTGACTGCAGGAGTACTGCAGTACTGCAGGAGTACTGCAGGAGTACTGCAGGAGTACTGCAGGGTACTGGAGTAGTACTACAAGGCGTGTTTAAAGAGACACTTCATGATGTTCACAGTGTATTTGTACACACTTCGTGTAGTACTTGCAGTACATGTCTGTGTGAATATCAGACAGATCATTTGCATTAATCAGATACTCCACGCTCTGAACATGAAGCTGATGATAACAGCTGTTATGAAACACCACACACACACACACACACACACACACACACACCTGTCTGTCCGTCCGTTCAGGTGAAGGTGTATTAACTCACCTGTCTGTCCGTCCGTACAGGTGAAGGTGTATTAACTCACCTGTCTGTCCGTCCGTACAGGTGAAGGTGTGGTTTCAGAACCGCAGGACGACAAGCGTCAGAAGTTGGAGGAGGAGTCACCTGAAGCTCAGCAGAAGAGGAAGGGAAGTCAACACGTGAACCGCTGGAGAGCGGCGACTCAGCAGCCGGGCGGCGGCGACGACGTGGACGTCATCAGCGACGACTAGACTGCAACACACACACACACACACACACACACACACACACACTCTGACAGTCGAGTCCAAATACCTGTTCAGGTGCGTTCAGGTGCCTTTTTCACATGTTTAAAGCAACAGGCTAACTGAGCTAATGTCGCTAACGGACAGTTCAGGTTCGCTAAATGACCCCCGATGGGCCGCAGACCGCAGTTTGAGAACCAACACAGACCTCTGCTGTGAGAAATGAATAATTAACTAATTAATTATAATAATTCTGACGACGTTAAAGTACAAGCGTTTACTGTAAACATAATAAAGACGAAGAGTCCTGAACTTATCACTCAAGCGTGTGTGAAAGGCCGACATTGAACGCACCACGAGGCCAACTTCAGCTCTGATGTGACGACAGGAAGTGAAACATGAGCTGTGACTAATCTGGAAGATTTGAGGAAATAATTAATGAAATGTTTCATTAATTCATTTAATTAATGTTTTGTTGAGTGGAGCAGAAAGCGACGATAAAGTCAATCAAACTAACAAATAATTTAATTAATTAATTGATCGTTTGACGTCTGTGACATTTTTCCTTTCAACTGCTACAAAATAAGAGGCCTAGATTTCAAAATAAAAGTCAAAGGTTGTCAGGCTGCTGGTTGACTAATTATACTGTTAGCTAGTTAATGCTACATTTCAAAATAAAAGTAATTTCTGCTCTTTTATTTTGACATTTGACTTCTCAAAACAAACTGAATAATTAAACAGGATATGACATCAGAGGTGTTTCCTGTTTGCAGGCGCCTCAAATCTTTATTTAGAGTTTGATGACGGCTCAAATTAATTTGAATTAAAGATGAAATAATCAAAATGTCCCGTTAAACTGACACACACACACACACACACACACACACTCTCAGACATCTTACCTTCCCGAGGATTGATGGATGTCCCTGAAGGCATCACACAAACAGCAGGAAGCCTGGAAAAAAAAAAAACTGATCAGCCACGAAGGAGGAGGAGCTTAAACAAACTGTCACTTCCTGTTGGACTGACGCGAGATAAAAAGCGTGGACGCCATGATGCGTTCACTGACTGAACACTCGATCAGTGGATTCTGGTGCCAAACTTCAACCAGCGCCCTAAAAACAGATGATTAACTAACGAGGAGCCGCTCGGGCCGGCGAACATCGTCAGCTTCCTCCAGCAGGAGAGAGCGTTTGTTTAACGTTCACCGTCAACGTTGTTTAACGTTCACCATCAACATTTGTTTAACGTTCACCGTCGTTTGTTTAACGTTTAACTCATCTGTCTGTGACGTTCTTCACAGACTCCGTCTGTAGTTCAGAGGACTGAAACTCTCTAACGAGCTCGAGTCATTAAATGAAATCAGACTAATTGTCCTTCAGGTGACGGTTTAACGGTGCGTTCAGGTGCCTTTTTTACAGATAGAAGCAACAATCAGACTTGATTGGACGGTCAAACCTGAAAACGTCCCGTTACGTCACGTCATGACCCAAAGCCTCATGGGAAATGTAGTTTTCTGGACAGAAAAGCTCAGGAACGCGTTCAGGTTTTGTTCAGCTACATCCGAGTTGAAAGGCATTCTGGGAAATGTAGGAAACAAAACAACACATGTTGAATGTCACAGACTGATGATGGTTTTAAGGTGGACTTTAAACTTTAAGGTGGAAATCTTCACTTCCTGTCGGAGGAACCTGTAAAAAAAAAAAAAGCCCCGAATCAAAAACAGCTGAGGCGATTTTCCAGATTTTTCTCCACGCGTGTTCGTGGTAACGAAGGAACATGTCATCAGCACACACGCTTAACGAGATCGTTAACAAAGAGGAAAGGTCTGTAGGAATGTTCCATTTGTTTTTGATGGGGCATGTTTTTGACGTCCGTGGCGCCTTGCTCAGCGGCACTCCGGCTGATCCTGCAGCAGTTTGGACGGTTTGTAGTTTTTTGGGTTTTTTTGTCTTTTTGGAAGCAAAACAAAAAAGTTGTAGGTATTTATGTAAAAACTGGATTTGAAAAAGTATTCTATGCATCTGACGTGTAAATATGGAAAATAACGACGATAACGAGTGACTGTTTGTTTGTTTTTCATCCGTTCATCTGTTTGTTTCTTCTTCCTGGACAGATTTACCTCATCACCTCCTTATGTAGCACTTCCTCTTCCTCCTCTTCTTCTCTTCCTCCTTTTCTTCTTCTTCTTCCTCCTCTTCTTCTCTTCCTCCTCTTCTTCTCTTTCTTCCTCTTCCTTCTTCTTCTCTTTCTTCTTCAGATCTATTTTTTCATCGTTAGGATCGAATGCACTAACTGTACGACTCGTTTCCTCTGACGAGGGAAGAAACGACAGAAGATTTGTACTTCCTGTGTTCAGATTTGAAAAAAATATAAATAAAAAGAATTCAGATCAAAATGTTTCGTTCACGTGATTCATGATTTGAAACAGGAAATGAGGCGTCAGCTTGTTTGTTCAATTTGATTCAATTTGAATTTGAAAGGAACAAAATTTAAATTTAAATTATTTTTAAAACAAAAATTAAAATCTGATTATTTATTTTTTATAGAAAATAAAGTTCATTTTTTTCATGAACTCCTGAAGAAGTTTAAATAAACAAAGTGACTCAGAAACGTTTGGCCTTTTAAAGAATTTAAACACTTAATTTATTTTTATTATTATTGTTATTATTTGAATTAAACGAGTTCAGTTTCGGTTTTAAACGTCACCGTGATCACCGTGCGGGTGTGACGCGTGTGTTTGCGGGTTCAGAGCTCCGGTTCACAGACCTGTAACTCCCCCGCAGGTCGCAGCTGATCCTCGGCTGCTGATTAGCTTCAGTCCCGGTGTCCCGGTCCTCCTCCGGCCGCGAACTGATGAGGCCTCCGCGGCTCCGCACCGGAGCTCCGGAGCCTGCTGAGCGGACACACGTTAATTATTTAAATGATGTTTAAATGATTAACTAATCTGAATATTCACCGACAGTTTCATATGAATTATTTTCCACTTCAGTCCGCGGGGTTTTTGTCTGACGTCCAATCAGATCAGAGTTATTTTTAAAAATACCGGAAATGACAAATTTACAAAATAACTTTAGAGGAGCGCGTGACGTTAATTAATTATCGTCATCTAAGTGACGTCAGCAGCAGCTGTGTTTAATTGTAATTATGTGAATGATTTTTTCTGCACAGTGTAACAGACATTTCATTTCAGACACTGAAACATATTCATAATTATATCTGAGAATAAACAAAGCATAAAACTAACAAACACTGAAGAGTCTGAACACACACACACACACACACACAGTGTGGTGGTCTCACTGATCTGCATCAAAGAAAAATACATTTATAAAACTAAAATATGTCATGTCTTTTTTCAGGAACTGAATTCCACAAAAACTACAAAAAAATAAAAACTACGAAAATGTGATCATGTGACCACAGAACATACTCAGGTGGTCAGAACAGTCGAGACCTGCTGGACACTCAGAAGATAAAGGTTTTCCAAAGGTTCTTTAAAGGTTTTGTGTTTTTCATTTCTGAGACGGTTCTTCTGAAACGTTCTGTGAGCGTTCTTCATGTGTTAGACTCACGGGTGTTCAGTTCAAACATGAAGTCACGGCTGCAGCTCGTCGTTATTAAAATAATCCTCCGTCCATCAGCTGTGAAATCTAAAATCACTCATCAGTTTGGGCTCGTCAGCTGAGCCACATTTAGCACTTTGTGTGACCCTTAAAGACATTTGATGGTTCTCTGAAACACCTCTGTGTTCTTCAAAGAACGTCTGGATAAAAGGTTCTTTGTGTGACTAAAAAATGTTTCTTCACTCTGAAGAAACACTTGTAGAAAGACCTGTTTGTGTTCTTTAGAGCAGTTTACGGTGCCTTAATGAGACATTTGACGGTTCTTTGGAGAACCTTTGCTGGTTCATTTTGCTGAAATGTTCCTCGTTCAAAGGTTCTTTGTGGAACTTCAAATGTCTCCAAAGAACCAGCTTTGGTTCCAGTTATCACCTGCCGTGTGTTTCTGGTCCTGTGGTCGACTCATAATGGATTTTTTGGTTCCAAACTCTGATTAAGAGTCAAACTGATGAAAGCAGAACGTCTGCAATAAAAACACCATGGAGCTCACTGACTGATGAAACATAAAGTCTGATGTGATGGAGGCATCTGAAGCCGTTCCTCCTCCTCCTCCAGTCGCTGCTACCTGCCTGTATGTTGGTGCTGTTGCCATGGAAATGTTTCAATATTCACAATGAGAGGCTGAAATGAAATAACAGATGGTGGGAGGCATGTAGGTGCACGACTGACAGAAACAAATTATCGCTTCTTTTTATCTCCTCAGAGCACCGACTGTTTAAAATACCACCGACAACGACAGGTGAGTCCAGGTGAGCCGCGGCAGTTAGTGATGCTTATTAAATTCAATTAAAGGAAGAGAGCAGACGACAAAAGACCATGAGACATCAGTGTGTCTGTAACGAGCCGGGGTGATGCACCTGAGACCAGGACAGGTGAGAAATCCAAGATGGACGCCTCCAGGAAACCACCAATCACAGCTGATAACGAGCACACTGTGAAGTACGTTATGTTTAACGAGCACAGTTAAGAGTTAATGAAGAGTTACTACAGCTTTCACTACTGACTGCATGGAGCAGCCACCTACCAACACCTAATAACAACATCTACAGGACCTGAAACATGACGCAGCACTAATAACATCTACAGGACCTGAAACATGACGCAGCACTAATAACATCTACAGGACCTGAAACATGACGCAGCACTAATAACATCTACAGGACCCGAAACATGACGCAGCACTAATAACAACATCTACAGGACCTGAAACATGACGCAGCACTAATAACATCTACAGGACCTGAAACATGACGCAGCACTAATAACATCTACAGGACCTGAAACATGACGCAGCACTAATAACAACATCTACAGGACCTGAAACATGACGCAGCACTAATAACAACTACAGGACCTGAAACATGACGCAGCACTAACAACATCTACAGGACCTGAAACATGACGCGGCATTAATAACAACATCTACAGGACCTGAAACATGACGCAGCACTAACAAAACATCTACAGGACCTGAAACATGACGCAGCACTAACAACATCTACAGGACCTGAAACATGACGCAGCACTAATAACAACATCAGGGACCTGAAACATGACGCAGCACTAATAACAACATCTACAGGACCTGAAACATGACGCGCACTAACATCATCTACAGGACCTGAAACATGACGCAGCATTAATAACATCATCTACAGGACCTGAAACATGACGCAGCACTAATAACATCTACAGGACCTGAAACATGACGCGCACTAACAAAAACATCTACAGGACCTGAAACATGACGCAGCACTAATAACATCTACAGGACCTGAAACATGACGCGGCACTAATAACATCTACAGGACCTGAAACATGACGCAGCACTAATAACATCTACGGGACCTGAAACATGACGCGCACTAATAACATCTACAGGACCTGAAACATGACGCAGCACTAATAACATCTACAGGACCTGAAACATGACGCTGCACTAATAACATCTACAGGACCTGAAACATGATGCAGCACTAACAACAACATCTACAGGACCTGAAACATGACGCGCACTAAGCATCTACAGGACCTGAAACATGACATGGCACTAATAACATCTACAGGACCTGAAACATGATGCAGCAAGAACAACATCTACAGGACCTGAAACATGACGCAGCACTAACAACAGCATCTACAGGACCTGAAACATGACATGGCACTAATAACATCTACAGGACCTGAAACATGAGCGCTAACAAAAACATCTACAGGACCTGAAACATGTCACTAATAACATCTACGGGACCTGAAACATGATGCAGCACTAATAACATCTACAGGACCTGAAACATGGTGGCACTAATAACATCTACAGGACCTGAAACATGGCCGCAGTAATAACATCTCAGGACCTGAAACATGGGCACTAATAACATCTACGGGACCTGAAACATGCAGCGCTGAGCTCACTAAAATCACCTCTCTGGATGGCTTAACTCATTGGAGGACCGCCTCGACCCAATTGAAGCAGCGCTATCCTCGCTTCAGAAGAAACACCATGAAACTGGCGCTGCTTTGAAGACTTTGGCGATGTCATGTCAGCTAATGACAGTCGCTTAGCAACACTGGAAGCTACCTGTAATGAGCTACTATGCTGAACGATCTATCAGGCTCAGTGTCAGGATGGTGGGCATTAAACATAAGATATATAGGCTGATCCCAGAGCTACTCGGTCAAGACAACTTTAGCAGATAAATATATCGGGCCTTCATGTCATATGCTATATTTGCAACTCTTTAGGCCCAGCAGATGAATATAACTATATGCTATAGATTATCATCATATATTTTATATATATATATATATATATATATATATATATATTCGGACTAGCTATTTTCCTACCCAGCGTTTTGATAGATGTTCAGATTTTATTTTTAGTTGATCACCGATGCAGCATAATGTATGTGTTTAAATAGCGTCTCACACTGCGCTTCTTCAGGCGCATGAATCTAGCACTGGGACAACTTTATTCACGACCTTCTGATTGTATTAATATTGATTGGTGCTCCCAGTTACGTGTACTTATTTATGCGTTTACCTTTTTTTTAAGTTTGATGTTTTATAAGCTGCACCGGTCATGCCTTCCCACCTTTTATACCTCACTAAGCGTGTGTTCTGGATATCGCTTACACTGACTACATCTTTGTGTGTGCAGTTTAAACATTATGTAGTGTGTTGGAGATGTGCACGGGCCGTGGTAAGCGGCTTTTGGTGTGCAGTTTGGTTGGCTCTGTTACCCGGCAGCCTCCTTGTTAGTTAATGGGATGTACCGTTCTTTTGGCGGGTCTGGGTTTTGTGGGGGTTTTATTTTTTTAATTCATCTGTCAGTTTTGTCACTTGTTGTTTCTTTGTATTCGCTCACTTGGGTTGGGGATGAGTCACATCACTTTTACTACCTGGAATTGTCGGGGTATGGGCAAGGCTCTTAAACGGGGTGAAGTATTTTGATAGCCCTGATTTTTTCTGTAAAATATTCAACCTTATCACGCAATATAGTGGTCATAATATAATTATGATAATAATTATTAACTTTAATTGTTATTTTGATCCACGAATGGATAGGTCCTCTTCGTCTGTGGCCCCAGTATTGAAATCCATCTCTGTACTCAATAATCGTACCAAATCTCTGGACCTGGTTGACATTTGGAGGCACCGGCACCCCTCAGAAAGACAATATTCTTTTTTCTCTCCCGTGCATGGCAGTTTCACTAGAACTGATTATCTGCTGACTGACTCTAGACTTATTTCAAATGTAATAAGTTCGACTTACCATAGTATCTTAATTTCGGACCATGCACCTCTTTCAATGGTAATTGATTTTAATCTTTATGCCCCTCGATATAATTGGAAATTTAACCCCTCTCTATATTCAGATGACACTTTCAGTGGCTACATATCGACCAAGATTGCAGATTTTCTGCACTTTAATGACAATGGCGCTGTCTCAGATTCGACTTTGTGGGAGTCCTTTAACGTCGTTATTAGAGGACACGTCATCTCATACCAGTCGTCCCACAAAAGGGCCAGGCACAGCGCCGCACTGATACTGAGGCTGAATCAGCTGTACTGGAGGAGGACTATCGTAACACAGGTTCTAAAGACACACACACACACCTAGGCCTGAAACATGACGCAGCGTTAACAACAACATCTACAGGACCTGAAGCATGACGCAGCACTAACATCATCTATTAATCCGTTAAATTAAAGTTTTATTGAACAAACTGATTTAATTAGATCGTTTTTAACGTTTCCGTCTTGATCGTCTGAAGTTTGTTTCACACTCGAGGTTTCGACCCTCCAATCAGTCGAGTGTTGTAATTAGCATCAATCATCATCAGCTCAGTGTGTGTTGAATCACAGGGGCTGAACAGCTTCATAATGTTAATCAAAGTATTTATCCAAATGAGACAAATGAACCCAGCCACTCGTTATCAAACCCTAATCAACCCAATCAACTTAACTGCTGCAAATAAAGCCAATTAACATCAGAGTCTGTCGTTAGCCACTCTGCACCGCCGCGCTAAGCGCTGCCGCTCAGCATCACACCAACAACACCATCATCGATCCAGAATCAGCTGATCACATCCTGAACCACCGTCTGTCTGCTCGTTTACATAAAACAAGAATATCGTCAAGTTTATGAGCTCTGTGTGTGTGTCCAGTATTTGCATGTTCATGTGTGTGTGTGTGTGTGATTAAACATGCGTGACAGTGAGTCAAACAGCTGTGATGGAGGAAAGTTTGACTGAGCGTTAAAGAAAAGGTGAAAGGCTGACGGTGTCGAGGCATGACGGAGGATTTCCACGTATCCAGCCTTCATCTTAAAACAGACACACACACACACACACACACACACACACACAGTGTCTGTACAATGAAAACTTTACAGAAGGTCTGCGGGGGCGTCCGCGGAGACTCGCGTCCAGGTTTTTAGACAGTCTGCTGGGGCGTCCGCGGAGACTACGTCCAGGTTTTAGACAGTCTGCGGGGGCGCTCACAGAGACTACGTCCAGGTTTTAGAGCAGTCTGCGGGGACGTCACGGAGACTACGTCCAGGTTTTGACAGTCGCGCGGGGCGTCACGGAGACTACGTCCAGGTTTTAGACAATCTGTGAGGCGCGTCGGAGACTACGTCCAGGTTTTAGACAGTCTGCGGGGGCGTCCGCGGAGACTACGTCCAGGTTTTAGACAGTCGCGGGGACGTCTCAGAGACTACGTCCAGGTTTTAGACAGTCTGCGGGGGACGTCCACGGAGACTACGTCCAGGTTTTAGACAGTCTGCGGGGACGTCACGGAGACTACGTCCAGGTTTTAGACGTAGGAACTCTGCACAATAAGATGGAGGAGCTAACGATGCTAACCAGGCTAATGGATGGAGAGTGTGGCGTCATGGAGGACTCGCTGGATGGATTTCAGTTATCAACTCAAACTTGGATGAAGTTTTATAAAGTTCTTCTTCGTGTCTTCGTCTCTAAACGTTGACAGTTAGCGTTGATCGTCTCAGCTCAGTGATGTAACTTCCTGTCTCTCAGCCAGAAAACGAAGTCGTCTGTAAAGATTTACGTCTGTCGATAATCGCTCTGCTCCACCTCTCTAACTGTCAGATAAACTCCTCCGTCAGATGATTAATGTGCTGTACACTTCACGTTCAAACTCTGCACGCCAACTTAGGCTGTCCGCGGGCGCCGTGTCCCGCAGAGCGCCGTGTCCGCAGGCGCCGTGTCCTGAGCTGACAGTCGGTTTTCATATGAACGCCTCGTCTGACCTGAAGTGACGCTCTACTTTCTCTAACAACTCACCCGGCGTGCTGAAGGGCCTGTTCGCTCACCATGATTTGTAATGATTTGGACGTTTCCATGACAACAGGAGCCCTGTGGGGTTTGATTCTGGCGCCATGACGGGCTAATGACGGGCTTGGAGCGCTGAGTGTGCAGCGTTTATAGACTGGAAGAGCTGGTCCGGACAGGGACGTGATGCAGACCAGCGGCAAGGAGAGCTGATCCTGAATCAGCGCCCGAGGCCACGTCACCTCCTTCTCCTCCTCCACCTGGACGGGCCGCTGTGATTGGCTGAGAGGAGGGGAGCTGTAAAGATGTTTTTATGAATCAGTCAAAGAGCTCTAATTAAGTGTAATGACGGCTGAGAGTCATGAGCACATAATTACACTTAATCACCAGAAAATCACATTTGACTTACCGTCCACGCGATTCTTTAAATGATGCTTTGTTTGTGCGCCGTTAGTCGACATAAAGGAAGAATTTCATGTTTTCACTCAGACTTTTATTTTGGAGGAACATTTAATTAGAAACTTATTTGAAATGAAAGATTAAAATGTTTTTTTTAGATTTCGCTGATTTCTTTTTCAAACTTTTCTCAGATTTTATTCTTTATATCGAATTTTTCTCTTTTTATTCACTGAATTCTTTTTTGATTCAGTTTTCTTTTAAAATCTGATTTTAAATATTTTATAATTTATTTTTCTTTGTTTTCACAGAGGGAAGTTTTTTTGTCGTTTTAACTAATTTTTATTATTATTTATATTATCCTGTGTTTTAATTCTGTCTGTTCTGTATGTATTATATATACACATATATATATTATATATTATATATACATACTTCAGATAATTTGGTCAAATATTTTCTCATAAAGAATTTTACAGTCAAAATAAAATCTATAAAATCTGAAGTTGAACTAAATGTAAGTTGTTGTGTGTTCAGAAATCTCTCAGACCTCGTTAAATAATTAAATGTTAATAAACAGTTATTATTATAGATGTAAATAAAATGACTTCCTGTTTGTGTTTATAATCAGCGGTTCGTTAACAGTTAATTTGTTTTTCCAGCGACTTCCTGTGTCGAGTTCACACACGTGTAAATATTCAGATCATATTCTGATGATTGAATTACCGACCCACAAACAACGAGCTCACAGATTAATTATTTTCATGATCTCTGGAGGCTGATTACGACTTAACGAGCTCTGATGGCGATGATGAAGATTACGACCGTTAGTTTGTTCAGAGACAGTTTGACTTTTTTCAGACGATGTCACAATAAAGATGAAACACACACACCTGATTACTGATTCACCTGAATACAAACATGGTGTGTGTTCACACACTCACACACTCACACACACACACACACACACACACTCTGAGGTGACTCAACCTGTCATACAGGTAAAAAGAGAAAAATACAAAAACACTAATTATCTGTTGTTGTCAGTACAAACAGACGCTCATCGCGCTCAGACACGATGTCGTCCATCAAACGTCTCGACCTCGTCTGTCACCTGACCAGCACCTGCTCGCAAAATCTGCTGAGTCGCAGAATTTTAGGAAAATACCGTCTGAAGCCATTAACCTGACGGCGTGACACTGATGAAGAGACGTAATGGCGATAATTAGACTGAGTGAGCAGCTGATAAACTGACTTCAGATCAGTGTGCACATATGAAGCTATCAGGCTAACGTTAGCCGTGTAGCCAGACTGTATAAAACCTGGACGTAGCTTGATGCTCGCTAACGTTACTGCTAGCAAAACACTATCTGAGTGGACATGTTACTTATAGCTTTAAATGAGCAGCTAACGTGACCCATGATACTAACTTATGCATAGCCCAGCTCCAGTTCTGTACGACACATGCACGGGCCTGAAAACCTCCTCTTCTTCCCAGCTATCAAACTGAGCTAACATTTGCTAACAGCAGCTAACAAACTGAGCTAGCAGCAGCTAACAAACTGAGCTAACATAATCTAACAGCAGCTAACAAACTGAGCTAACAGCAGCTACAGTTACAGTTGGCAGCAGTTTACTGACTTTGATTTGAACTTTGAGATGTAACTTTAATAACTTTAATAACGATGATTGTGTTTGTAAGTTTTGACTGAAAATCTTGGAAAGAAGATCCCTGGACTCCGTCTGTACCCTCATGTGTTTATTTCCCATCAGCCCCGCACAGCGCCGTGTGTTTGGTGCGGTAACAGCCGGTTCGACCCGAGGCTGTGACTGACTGACAGCTGACGGGCTGCTGCTTTGTCGTCTTTGTTTACAGCATTGACAGTTTTGTGTGTTTGACGGAGGATTAGAGCTCATTAAGACGGCGAGGCTGGTCGCCAGGAGCTGTTCAAAATACCACACAGACGTTTAACAACGCTGTCTGTCTCCGCTCGCCTCCACCCGTCAGCTCCGTCTGATTCAAAACACTAAAACTTTATCAACCATCAGTGCAGGCGGCGATCTGTAAACCTCCAACCAGAACGACTTTTACTGTCGTCAACAAGTTTCCCTTTATAAACGAGCTAATCAAAGGTTTGTCTTTCTTAGAGCTTTTGACCACGTCTCATGGTCTTCATCAGCAGATTGTCTGCTCAGTTGTCATCATGTTGAAGTCGATCAGATACTGACACTACAGTGTCCCGTCACCTCACAACAGCAACGACACAGCCGGACTGTGAGCTCAGAGCCGGGGGAGTGTTAGTGTTTACCACCGGAGTGTTGGACCGTTTGAATGTATCGTGCGACTTCTTGAGTGTTAGCTTGCATGCTAACGTAACAAGCTAACGTAGACGAATGGTCATCATGATGTCGTTATTTCAGCATCATTTTAATCAGTTTATTACGATCAAGACACGGCGACATCTGTTCATGAGTTCATACCGCTGTATTAAACCAGATTAATATTTATGTGCATTACTGGCGCGACCAGTGCAAGGTGAGAACGTAGTTCTGAATCTATAATCTATATATTTTGTACGTATAGAGAGCTTTGGTACCGCTGTGAAAGCTGTGAAGCTGCACACGCAGCGTCTGGAATCAGAGTGAGCTGATTACAGAGGAAGCTGGTGAACATGATTGGACAGCTTCTCAGCTGGTATTCAGCTTCCTGGTGAACCCGAGGCGATGTGGAGGGTGGCGTCGTAGTGAAAGCTGCCGATCGGACAGTCCTCCTCATTAATCTGATACAAGTCAGCACAGGTGATCCCACACAGGTAAGAAGCTGCAGGCGGAGGCTGGCGTGTTCAGGGTCTCCTGCCGAGACGAACTGAACAGTCCTCTGTGGTTTTTATTGAAGGGGCGGACACGCTCAGATTCCCAGAAATGGAAAGTATTTGAAGTTTTACATAAACAAATGGTCGCCACCTTCACCTGATGGAGTCGCCTCCATTGTGTCAGACGCTGGAGGACAGCCAACAGGGTGGAGCTCCAGAGAGCCTCCATTTTAAACATCAACATCCTCCACAGTACAGTCGCGCAGGAAGTCAAAGAGCCTCGACCACACACAACAAAACCTTTGAAATGATTTCATAATATTAATTAAATTAATTATCCTAACAGCTGTAAATTACCGGGCTCAGCAGCCGGACCGGGTCCGAGCACAGCCTCTGAGATCAACAGGGAACAACGTTACACTAGGCTACTACAGCAGGCTACTGTATTATGTTAGCGCGTAGCCGACTTTAACTCCACCTTCACAGCAGCTCCTGAACGCAGCATCAGATCAGACCACCTTCAGCGTCTGCACTGACTTCCTGTCTGCTGCCGTCTGAGGCCCAAGGTGTTGAAGAAAAGGTGGAGGTATGAGCTGAGGGCGGAGCGGCTGGTATGTGTCATGGAGGGCCTGTATCTCTGACACTTGTTTCACAACACACACTAATTGCAGCGTTATGCAGATGTGGGAGGCGTTCTAAACGTTCGCCTCAGGTTCTATGATCTTTCTTCTTCTCCTCTCGCTGCTGCACTTCCCGCAAACAAACAACGTCTCATTACGACGCCACGGGTGAAAATGAAGCTTAAACACCGTCACTGCTGAAGGTGAGCCGGCATGCCGAGGTGAGCAGAGCACGGTGTTAATTATTACTGCTGAGTCTCAGCAGGGCTCCAGTTGACGACATCAAGGAAGGAAGGAAGGAAGGAAGGAAGGAAGGTCAGCAAAAGGAAGCTACTGTCTAAAACCTGGACGTAGTCTCCGTGGCGCCCCGCAGACCGTCTAAAACCTGGGCGTAGTCTCCGTGGCGTCCCGCAGACTGTCTAAAACCTGGGCGTAGTCTCCGTGGCGTCCCGCGACAAAACCTGGACGTAGTCTCCGTGGCGTAAAACCTGGGCGTAGTCTCCGTGGCGTCCCCGCGCAGACCGTCTAAAACCTGGGCGTAGTCTCCGTGGCGTCCCGCAGACCGTCTAAAACCTGGGCGTAGTCTCCGTGGCGTCCCGCAGACCGTCTAAAACCTGGACGTAGTCTCTGTGACGTCCCGCAGACTGTCTAAAACCTGGACGTAGTCTCTGTGACGTCCCCGCAGACTGTCTAAAACCTGGACGTAGTCTCCGTGACGTCCCCACAAACAAACATAAATTTGCTCTGATCTTCAGTCAGAGACAAATTGTTGCGGCGTTAGCTACAAACGGCGTCACTGTTTACCTTGTCGTTGCTAATTTAATCCCCCGCCCTCTCGCCCGCCTCCTCCTCGTAAACGGGACGATTTTTATTCAAATTAGCTCCTTTTTGCTCGTTAGCACACCTGTGCTCTGCTGCACCTAATTAAAAGCCAAATCCTGCAAATTTCTGCATCCGCCGACGTCGGCTCTGTTACCAAATATTGAGCAAGGTAGCACTGTGCTAATTAATGTTAGGAGGAGGAGGGGTGGTGGTGGCGGCGCGGCAGCGGCGGTGGCGAGGTGGGCTCATTTGCATAAACATGTGCAGAAAACGAGGAAAACAGCAGGACCTCCAGCTGCCGTGTTGGAGCAGGCGGGCGGTCACTGTTGTGTTGCTGCAGGCCCTCGAGCCGTTTTAACACCCAGAGTGGGCGCCTCGTCTTCTTCTTCTTCTTCTCTTGTTGTTCTTCTTCGTTGGTAGGCAGCGTGCAGCAGGAGGGACTCGTTAGATTTTCTTTTCTATTCTGAAACAAAGTGTTAAAAAAAAAACATCCTGCAGGTTTCAAGGTGAATATTGAGTTTTTTTGAACGTGTAAATAATGTTTGATTTCATTGATGCCAGCTGGGTGCTAATCACATTCAAGACAAAGGAAAATTGAATATTGCAACAATTAGCAGGTTTGATGAAGACAGTCACACAGACTGCAGAGCTTATATTTAACTCTAATAAATGACTAAAACAGTGTCTGAGGAATTGTAATTAGGCACCAATAGAGGTGTCGGAGAAGGCGAACACAGCCGGAAACTAAAATAGTGACAACACAGTCGAAGAGAACAAGAGAAAAGACAAGGATTGTGGGCTACAGTCTGTAATATATCTGATCTCATGGCAGGACAAGATAGCGGTTAGCCGTTTACTGTTAGCCGTAAAGCGTTACGTACCGGAACCCAGAGTTACACAGCGTGAGAACAGACGGACCAATGACAGACGCCGTTCACCAGCTCGTCTGTAGTCACATGATTTATTATTTCGGTGATTAACGAGTGAACGTTATGCAACACGCTCGGTGCTGTCATCACAGACCAGTAAAAATCTTTAACGTGAATATTAAAGACAGATTAACTCATCAGACATTGCGACAGATTTTGGCCATCATGCGAGTCATAAATCAGACGTGTCAACTTCCTGTTGATGTCTTCACTTGCTTTAATAACACTATTTACTTCATGATGTTACATTTGGCATCACGCCGTTCAGAGTAATACGACTATCAGGATGATTCATGTCATAAAATGGTGGTGTGGGATTTTATTGTGAAGTCGTGTGACGACAGGAAGACGAAGACGTGTCATTAAATTTAGTGATTACAGATTATTTCAGGTTCATCGTTAACGTGACAGATGGAGCGATGGATGGAGCCGATCAAACCACCGTTCAAACTGTTTTTACTCGACCTTTTATTTATTTATCGTCAAACACGATGATCGGGTGATCAGGTGATCCTCCCGACCGACCTCGGCTCATTTGCTAATAAAAACAGGTGACCAAGTCTTTCGATCCACGAGCAGGCGCCAGCGAGCTGATGATCCGGTTTGAGACGAGCCAATGAAACGACTTAAAACGGTTTAGTCTCATCGTAAATCTTTGTAACAGGATACGGCGTGTCCGTGTATTTTGTCCGTTAAAACACCTGCTAACATCTGTCCTTTGTCTTCAGTCAAATGACTGCAGTACTTTACATTTATTTAACAGTCAACAGTGATTTTGTTGTTCATGCTGTGCACGATGTCACACTAGTGTTGAGTTTGAAAGACGATCTGAAGTGAGGCGGTTGTATCAGGTTACAGTGACTGCTGCAGGGTTGTTGCAAACATAACTGTCACCTGACCACAGCTTCTCTCTCTCCTGCAGACTGAGTCAGACTCAGGCGTCGAAGCTGCTTCAACAAATAAACCAGAACACAACAGTCAGAGGTTAGTATGAACGCACCTGAGCGCTCAGTTTCTGACTGACTGTGGAAGTTTGACCGGTCTGATCGTCTGATTGGCTGCTGCAGTATGAAGTCAGGTCACAGAGACTACGTCCAGGTTTTAGACAGTCTGCGGGGACGTCACAGAGACTACGTCCAGGTTTTAGACAGTCTGCGGGACAGTCTGCGGGGGCGTCACGGAGACTACGTCCAGGTTTTAGACAGTCTGCGGGGACGTCACAGGAGACTACGTCCAGGTTTTAGACAGTCTGCGGGGACGTCTCAGAGACTACGTCCAGGTTTTAGACAGTCTGTGGGGACGTCACGGAGACTACGTCCAGGTTTTAGACAGTCTGCGAGGACGTCTCAGAGACTACGTCCAGGTTTTAGACAGTCTGCGGGGACGTCACGGAGACTACGTCCAGGTTTTAGACAGTCTGCGGGGACGTCACAGAGACTACGTCCAGGTTTTAGAGCAGTCTGCGGGGACAGTCTCAGGACTACGTCCAGGTTTTAGACAGTCTGCGGGGGCGTCTCAGGGACTACGTCCAGGTTTTAGGACAGTCTGCGGGGGCGTCTCTCAGAGACTACGTCCAGGTTTTAGACAGTCTGCGGGGACGTCACAGAGACTACGTCCAGGTTTTAGACAGTCTGCGGGGACGTCTCAGAGACTACGTCCAGGTTTTAGACAGTCTGCGGGGACGTCTCAGAGACTACGTCCAGGTTTTACAGAACTTCTATCACTACATTTTATAACCTGTTTAGATTTTACGTGTAAAGATGTAACATTCACAAGAAATTTTGAGTTTCTGATTTGTTCTTCTTTTATTTCTCCGTCTTGATCAAACTCGTAGTTTTTAGATCTGTCGGTCACTGAAGTGACTCAGTGCTTGTCGTGCTTCAGGTTTCTCAGCCACATTACAGACATTAGTTAGTGAGGTCGTCTCATTTGTTTAAAGGTAGGAGCAGGTTAAAGGAGGCCTCGTTATCCGGCTCCGTCCTTTCAGGCGCTCAAAGCGAGCCTCCCTCCATGAGCCCCCTCCTTCTCTCTGCTTGTTTAGTTGCAGCCATGCATGCTTAACCCGGGGAGGAGGACGGCACATCCTGCAAATTAGCAGGCTGATTTCCCTCGCGGGGTTTGGACAGAGGGTTCCCGCGGCTCATCGCCAGGCCTTAAACACTGAGCCCGGCGTCACGGTGGCTGAGCGAACATGGCCGCCTGCGATTCAAAGCGCTCCAGCCGGTGTTGTTACAAACATGGATTACCCAAATGTCCACTGCACGGTCCGTTTGGATCTGCAGCAGGGAAGGGAACGACTGTCGCCATCGCTAGGTCAGGTTTAGGACCTGATCTGGAGTCTGTGGGTTCTGGTTCTGAGACCATGGACCAGAAGGTGACTCCTTCACAATAAAAGACACCACTAGTTCTGCCACGCTTTTAACCACGTACACTCCACACGGACGGCAACATCCTCAAGACATCACTGTCTGCTGCTGAGCCCGGTTCTGTTGCCCGCTAACAGTAGATTCAGCTAGCAGCAGCTAATTAGCAGTTAGCTACTTTAGCAAGTGGTTGATCATGATGCAGCATTAATAATAAAATCTACCACAACGCTGACCGAACACACACAGAAGTGGTTTTCTTGCCGGGTTTGGCTCCTGGCATCCCGGCTGAGTCAGTGCAGTTAGCTACACGGCTGACCGGGCTAACCACAGTTAGCGCTTCGCTACTTATCAAGTAATGGTAGCTAATGTACATTAGCTATATATCAAACTAGGGAAATCTACAACATTAGCTTATATATTGTTAGCCTTTTCCCAAAACTAGCGAGGTCCATAACACAAACTTACTAATTAGCGGTTAGCTACATTAGCACTAGCTCCAAACCAACTGGATCCTCAGTGTTAGCTGTGTTAGCTTTGTTATATTAGCTTTAGCTCTACTTATCAATGTTTCCATCATAAAGTCTGTAAATCACCTCGGTACTGTGACGTTATTCCCTGTTGGTCTCAGAGGCTGTGCTCCAACCCGTCCGGTCCGGTCTGGCTGCTGAGCCCGGTTCTGTTAGCATGCTAACAGCAGATTCAGCTAGCAGCAGCTAATTAGTGGCTAGCTGCTTTATGCTAAAGCTATGTGTCCATGATAAAGTGTGTAAATCACAGAGAACTGAAGCTGAGCAGTAAATATATTCAGATTTATTTTCATGCTGGTCTGATCAGACTCTAATGGAGACATTAAGTGTGTTTAACAGACGAGGAGGTTTTTCTGGCTGGGAGAGGAGAGCCTCCCTCCTCCCCCCGTCCTCCTCTCTCCATGTAAATGTGAGGAGCTGACTGGAACAAGGAGACTAATAATGGCACACATGTTTTACATAAATGCAATGAGCCAGTAAACTGGTTTGTTTTTTTTGTGTGTGTGTGTGTGTGTGTGTGTGTGCAGAGACGAACACTCATAATGACTGTGTGAGACACTGCAATTAATCTCAGTTCTAACGAGTTTAAAGCTTTAAAGCTGCTCTCCTGATAAATTCACTTTATTACACTCACCTCTCTGTTTCCCGTCACAGTTCCCATCAGAACAAGTCAATAGTCGCCACGTTAATGGGTCAGATTTGCATGAGGACATTAGATCATCTGTTGGTTTGTTTCCGCCTGAACATCTCACTGATTCAGTTTCTGTAAAATCATCAAAAGCATTAAAAATATTTTAATTAATCAGATTCATCTTTTAAAGGCAGCAACACCTCATGAGCTGTAAACTATCTCAACTTATTATTATGTCATCTAGAATAAATGCACGTGAAGCTAACAGCTAATGAAGCTGATGGAAATATTTGCATTTGTACACAAATAGATGTAATTATCTTTCTGTACAGGTGTGGTCATACAGGTCATACCAGGGGTCTGGTTCAAATATTTTGGCAGAAACTTTAGATATCCACAAACAGCCTCAGCAGGATAAGATGCTAATATTAGCTCGCTAACTAGCCCATGATAACTTATAACGCTAACGTTAGCCTCTTCAAACTTGATGAGTCAAAGTCGAGCCGAGAGAAGACTACACGTGATCAGGAAGGAGGTGAACCCAGCAGTGTCCAGTCTAACAGTGAACACAGCAACAGAACCTCTGAACCAGCAGTGTCCAGTCTAACAGTGAGCACAGCAACAGAACCTCTGAACCAGCAGTGTCCAGTCTAACAGTGAACACAGCAACATAACCTCTGAACCAGCAGTGTCCAGTCTAACAGTGAACACAGCAACAGAACCTCTGAACCAGCAGTGTCCAGTCTAACAGTGAACACAGCAACAGAACCTCTGAACCAGCAGTGTCCAGTCTAACAGTGAACACAGCAACAGAACCTCTGAACCAGCAGTGTCCAGTCTAACAGTGAACACAGCAACAGAACCTCTGAACCAGCAGTGTCTAGTCTAACAGTGAGCACAGCAACAGAACCTCTGAACCAGCAGTGTCCAGTCTAACAGTGAACACAGCAACAGAACCTCTGAACCAGCAGTGTCCAGTCTAACAGTGAGTACAGCAACAGAACCTCTGAACCAGCAGTGTCCAGTCTAACAGTGAACACAGCAACAGAACCTCTGAACCAGCAGTGTCCAGTCTAACAGTGAACACAGCAACAGAACCTCTGAACCTGCAGTGTCCAGTCTAACAGTGAGTACAGCAACAGAACCTCTGAACCAGCAGTGTCCAGTCTAACAGTGAGTACAGCAGCCTACCGAGGTGGTTTTCTTGCCGGGTTTGGCTCCTGGCATCCCGGGCTGTGTCAGTTCAGTTAACTACACAGCTGACCGAGCTAACCACAGTTAGCGCTTCACTACTTAGCAATTTTTACATCAAGTAATGGTAGCTAATGTTAGCAGTGAGCTAACATGGAGGAAAAACTAATTAAGTTCATAACATTAGCTAATGTTAGCTTTACATTCAAGCTAACTAAGATAGCTAATGTTAGCTTTACATTCAAGCTAACTAAGACAGCTAATGTTAGCAGGTAGCTATATCTCAAAACTAGTTAAATCTACAACATTAGCTTATATTATCAGTTAGCTATGTTAGCCTTTTCCCAAAACTAGCGAGGTCCATAACATTAACTTATGTTAGCAGTTGGCTACATTAGCACTAGCTTCAAACCAACTGGATCCTCAGTTTTAGCTGTGTTAGCTTTAGCTCGACTACGTGACATTAGCATTATATTATCTGACTCTTTGTTGGTCCACACCTGTGCCCAGGTGACAGATGAATCTGGACTTGACGTGGACTTTCTTTAGTCTGAATGTTTGAAACACTTGGTGCTGCAGACAAGCTCATTTTGCAGCGTTAGTCGAACTTCGCAGGCAGTAAAAGCTGAGAGATCAGTCTTCTTCACACGGTATAATAATAGTTCACATTTGGTGAGAATTGCACACAACCGACTGGGCTGTTAGTACAGAAACCTCTTGCCAGCAGAAGACAGTCGGTGTGAGTTTAAAGCGTTGGTTTAAAAGTTGTAATCGTAAGCATATGCACCACAATCTGTTCTGTTATTTATTGTGCGCTAATCACCGAGCTCTCCCCTCCTCTCCGCCTGTACTACGAGCTCGGATGAATCTGGAAGGATTTCACAAGTAATACTTCATAGGCTAATCTCACTCCATGACTCTAATTAACGCATCATTAAAAGCATAATTCAGATAATTATAATTTCTCACTTTTTAAATGAGAGATGGGGAAGAAGGGGAAGGGTGTCTGAGGAGCCAATTTAGTGAGTGAAACAGATTCTGAAGCCGAGTGGGTGGGTGGAGAGAAAACACAAAACACTACTACACCGCCGAGTCTGAGATGATCAGAGAATATTCACCTCACACACGTTTCATCCAGTCTGATGGTTTATGTGCAGATACACGACGTTTGTCCACATTTATATTTTTAGACTGAATATATTTACACTACTGTGAAGAAGGACAGACTGAAAACGCTGCACAGCTTCAGATATTACAGAGAAACAACAAGCTTATCTTTTAAGTCAGAGCTAACAAAGCTAATGGAGCTAATGGAGCTAACAGAACTTATCAGCCATGAGCAGTTCATTTAGAGCTGTCTGTAAAAGCCTGTGTGCTAAATGTGGGTTAACGTTAGCTGAGAGCTAACAGCTGAGAGCTACTGGAGCTAACAGAGCTAACAGTCACAAGTAGCTGCTGTCGAAACTGTCTAACCTAATGTGAATCTGACTGCTCAGTATATCAGAAATATGGCAGATAGTAGTCGGAGCTAACAAAGCTAATGGAGCTAACTGAGCTAATGAAACGTATCAGCTATGAGCAGAGCTGTCAGGCTGTCTGTATCTGGACACAAAGAGAGCTTTGACAGTCACTGAAGTCCATTCACAGTCATTCATAAAACTTTGTGTGTGTGTATTAGCTGAGAGCTAACGGCTCAGAGAGGCAGAGCTAACGGAGCTAACAGAGCTAACGTGAACTTATAAGGTATGAGCATGTGCTGTCATACAGAGAGTCCGCTGAGACTTTGACAGTCGTTTATTAAAGTTTCTGTGTGTTAACGTTAGCTGAGAGCTAGCAGCTCAGTGCTAACAGAGCTAACAGAGCTAACGGAGCTAAGCAGTCATGAGCGGCTGCTTTTAACGTCTTGTGTCCACGCTGGACAAACTCAAACTTTAAAGTCTGTGGTTCATTCAGGGCAGATTATTAGAGTCTCCGTGTGCTACATGTGTCGTTACGTTAGCTTAGCTCAGTACGGCTATGTAGCAGGTCACAGTCAAGAGACGCTGGTTTATATGAGGGGACGCGACAGCTCAAACAAAGAGCTTCTCTTTAATGAACATCAATTCATTTAATTTGTTCGCTGCCTTTAACATAAAATCTGAAATCTGTGTGAGGAGCGTCTGTTTTTATCACCTGTTCAGCCCTGATTCTACATCCACTCACACACTGTGTATGCTAATGAGGATGTTTATGCTTAGCTGATGAATTCAAACTGTTAGCGTGTGTGTGTGTGTGTGTACAGATTTCAGGTGTGTGGTGTGATGTCAGCAGATGTCCCTGCTTCCTGGCGACCGTCCAAATCAATTATCCCACCTTCAAACTCACATCGACACACACACACACACCTCAGCTCCTCATCAGAGGTGTGAACGAGGTAAGCATCTCTATCCATATTTCAGAGTCGACTCAGCGCCGCGGCATGTTTGTAACGCTGTTTGTCTTTTTTACACGACACCTTCGTGGGCTCAGGCGACTTCTTTAAAACCCAAAACTACACCATCAATCATGACTGATGGAGGCTCTGAAGGATCACAGGATGGAGAGAAACCAGGACTCACAGGTGGAGGTGTGCTTCATTTAACTCATCGTGACGTCACAGGAAGCGGTCTGCAGGACTAAAGCCACTCCTACTCATCATTCACTGTCTGTGTCACCTGACCACAGCTTCTCTCTCTCCTGCAGACTGAGTCAGACTCAGACGTCGAAGCTGCTTCAACAAATAAACCAGAACACAACAGGTAGAGAGTCAGAGGTTAGTATGAACGCACCTGAGCGCCAGTTTCTGACTGACTGCGGAAGTTTGACCGGTCTGATCGCCTGATTGGCTGCTGCAGTATGAAGTCAGGTCACAGAGACTACGTCCAGGTTTTAGACAGTCTGCGGGGACGTCACGGAGACTACGTCCAAGTTTTAGGCAGTCTGCAGGACGTCACGGAGACTACGTCCAGGTTTTAGGCAGTCTGCGGACGCCAGACTACGTCCAGGTTTTAGACAGTCTGCGGGACGCCACGGAGACTACGTCCAGGTTTTAGGCAGTCTGCGGGGACGTCCCTGTAGATGTAAACTTTGTCTCAGATTTTAGAGTCTCTCCTCGACACATTAATAATAAAGTTGTTAGATTATTCACATACCCTCTAAATCTCAGACGCGTACACTAAAATAAAGCTGGATCTGAGTGTTTGAGACCAGCAGCGTCCTCATTATGAGCTCTGGATTGTTTGTGCCTTCTCACCTGTCGAAGAGATGGAGGTGTCAGCTCCGCCGCCTCAGGTGTAGAGATGATGTCACCTTCCCTCCCCGACCGTCTCCTAAACAACAGGAGAGACTGCACAACCACCGCCGCACACTGTGATTCACACACACACACACACACACACACACACACACCACCGCTTTACCTGAAGAGTCTGAGGAGGAGAAACGTGGAGGAAGTTCACACTCAGCCTAAAAAAAAGGTGTTTTCACTCTTTGTTTGGTTCAGAGGATTCAATATGAAGATTTACAGAGTCTCATGATGGACGCTCAGACTAAAGACTCAAAGTTACACCTCCACCGCTACGTGCTAGCATCAGCGTCTACCTTCCAGTGAACACGGCCGGACCGAACAGAACCTCTGAACCAGCAGTGTCCAGTCTAACAGTGAGTACAGCAACAGAACCTCTGAACCAGCAGTGTCCAGTCTAACAGTGAGTACAGCAACAGAACCTCTGAACCAGCAGTGTCCAGTCTAACAGTGAACACAGCAACAGAACCTCTGAACCAGCAGTGTCCAGTCTAACAGTGAACACAGCAACAGAACCTCTGAACCAGCAGTGTCCAGTCTAACAGTGAACACAGCAACAGAACCTCTGAACCAGCAGTGTCCAGTCTAACAGTGAGTACAGCAGCCTACCGAGGTGGTTTTCTTGATGGGTTTGGCTCCTGGCATCCCGGGCTGAGTCAGTTCAGTTAGCTACATGGCTGACCGAGCTAACCACAGTTAGCGGTTAGCTACTTATCAATGTTTTCATCATAAAGTCTGTAAGTCACCTCGGTACTGTAACGTTATTCCCTCTTGGTCTCAGAGGCTGTGCTCCAACCCGGTCCGGTCACTGAGCCCGGTTCTGTTAGCATGCTAACGGCAGATTCAGTTAGCAGCAGTTAATTAGCGGTTAGCTACTTAAACTTAAGTGAAAATAACTCAAACATGACTTTTCATTGTTGATCCAGATACTGGAGGACAGAGGACAGACGGGACAACATCAAGTTTGACTTTGTGCAGACTTTAAGAATAAACTGTTAAAATGTGGTGTGTGTGTGTTGAATTTGTTGAATTTTAAATGTAGGAAAATAAAAACTAAATGTAAACATGATTCCTCTGTGATGTCGTCTCGTCAAGCGTCTTCCATCCAACACATATCTGAGTCTCCGTGCTCGTCCTCCGTTATCTGAAGTGTCTGAGCGTTTGGCTGCTGAAGGCCTGGAGCTGCAGATGGCCGGCTCGTGCCCAGTCCGAAATTTTCCACACAAGATGGCTGGACCGGCTCCCGCTCGCTCGCCAACGGCCGGCTGCAAACACAATGACGAACGTCCAGTCACTCCTCCTCCTTCTTCTTCTTCTTCTTCTTCCCGAGGAAACGCAGCACAAAGCCCGATCTGAGCGAACGGGCCTCGAGGCGACATTTCGACCCTCCACCTGCTGCAGAAGTCTGAGACGAGCTGACGGAGACTCTTATTCATCTGTCACTGAATCTGTCCTAAAAATAGAAAGCACAGGACGGCTCAGAGATGTCTGTTTGTCTGTTTGTCAGGATATTTAAAGGAAGTCATGAATCAGCGAATGAACGCTGAATTCGTCACGGGAAGGTGAACTTTAACGTGTTTTTAGACAAATTAAATCCTGATTATCTGTCATCATCTCAGTAATCTTCAGTGTAGGTGTCTCTTTTGTGTCTCCATCATTGTTGGATCAGATCATGTCCATTGTTCGTCGGCGTTTGGAGAGATAATTTGTGCGTCCCCTCCCCTCATGGTGGGTGTCTGAGGCCTGACCCGAACAGACGACGGCGTTAAGAGCCCAGCTTCCTCCCAGATGATGAGCTCGGACGTGGAAGCGCCCGAGGCCCGAGGATGAACGGCGGTGGTGGTGGGAGTTTGGCCGGTTCAGGCCTGACGTCGTAGCGTGGGCGTCCGTCTGGATTTGGCCTTTCCGTTTGGATGCCAGAGGTTTCAGGCCAGATCACGGAGGACTGAGGGGTGTTTGGCCCGATCAGGACGATGTTTCAGGGCTGTGGTCTTTGTCTGAAAATGTAACAATTCATTAAAATATTGAATGTTTTAGATGATTTAATGAGTTTTCATTTATTAAATGAGACTTTTTAACCCACAGAGGAACCTCCATCAGTTCATCTGATCACCAAAAGTCAGTCAACTGTCATTCAACCCGCAGACTGTCTAAAACCTGGACGTAGTCTCCGTGACGTCCTACAGACTGTCTAAAACCTGGACGTAGTCTCCGTGACGTCCCCGCAGACTGTCTAAAACCTGGACGTAGTCTCCGTGACGTCCCCGCAGACTGTCTAAAACCTGGACGTAGTCTCCGTGACGCCCCGCAGGTTTTTGAAGAGCCATTGTGAAGCTCTGTGTGGTCGCTCTGGTTGTCTCCATCTTGTCAGTCCTGCCTCTTCCTCCTCCCGGCTAATCTAAATATGGTCAAAGTCGTGGATCATCAGTGGACGGAGGCGGCTGAATGAAACAAACCATCTGTAATGACACTCACCTGTCAATCGCCCACGCCTAATTGATAACTTTAAGTGTTAATATAATTTAAACAGGTGAGTTTTATTTTCTCCTTTGCTTCGTGCTTTAAAACTTTGACACTATTTTTTTGTCACATTTATTGTAGCAATAAATAAATCTGTCTGCATTAATGATTAATGTATTGAGGGGTCTGCAGTTCAGGTCCAGGTTCGTGTCTCTAGTTTACTGACGTTAGACGCACAGAAGAAGCAGACAATGGTTATTTTAGCTCTGAAGAAGAATCATAAATACATATGCAGGACAACACGTTCTGGCACTGAGAAGTTGGTCAGCAGCCGATTTGCTTCACGTTCGAACCACCTCCATTAGTTCTTCATGAGGAATAACGAACATATGGATGACGGGAATAAACGACACCGCTGAATACTTCAAGCACAAGTAAATTACTTGTCGAGATGTTGAGAGCTCGACAGAGAAGGTGTTATAATGGTCTCTTGGCTGAGTTATGTTTATGTTGTGTAAAAACTGAAGATATTCCACAACCAGGCGACATCCTCTCTCCGTGTGGATCATTTTAATCTACTCAGAGTCTGCAGATGTACTTTAAAACATCCATCCAGAAACTAGACGCGACAACACAGATGTAACAGAGATGTTTGACTAAATCAGCCTTCAAAGCTCACGTTACTCACAACCAAAACTATACACTGCAGCTAGCTCATTTATTATATTATGCAGTCAGAGGACATCAGAGGAAAAGCAGCAGATAGACTGTGTCTAAAATCTGATCCAGTTTGTCCTCGTCGAGTCTCTGTGAGCTTTTTCGATGATTTGCCACCTGCGCTCAATCCAACCGTGTCACAACCAGACTTGTTTGTGCAAGTAGCACAAAACCTCGGCCTTATCGCCAACCTGAAGCTGAGAACACTGAAGCGCAGAGGGTTGATGGAACAGACCGAGTGAATCGAGGCAAAAGAGTTCGGTCAGTGTGACAGGTGTGTAAGCTAAACACCTTTCCACCACATCCACCGTCTGACACACAGCGAGCAAGAAGCCGCCGGACAAGAGTAAATCTGGGACTGACTTTTAGTGGTTGGTGAGAGCTTGGTGAAATAAAAGGCTGAAAGACAGACGCCGAGCTGGGCTGACTGCTGCTGGACTAGTCAGTAATATTAGCTGCTGCTATGTCTGTTGGTGACCGGTTGATGTTTGGCTGTTAGCAAAGCTGTCGACTCGCTAGTTTTTGATCAGAAGTAATGTAATCAGAACAAATACTTGTCACTGTTACAAAAATACAAGTTTTGTCTGGAACAGTTCCCGTTAGCATAGAGAGTAATGTGCTGTAAATCGCTGGTATTTCTGCTGTTAGCTTCGTGTTAGCTTGTAATGCTAAACTCCCATGGAGAAACTGCCACTTAAAAGACAAAAATACTAACGTCTATGAGATGTTGCTTTAAAATACACAATGTGAGTTTTGACCATCGCTGATCGTTTAAGTTTTTGTCTGTAACAGTTCCCGTTAGCATAGCAGCAATCTGCTGTAAATCACTGGTATTGTTGCAGCTAGCTTCACGTTAGCTTGTGATGCAAAACTCATTAAAAGACTGCTACAATGGAATGGAGTTGACTGTAAATGCTTTATGTAAAGTATCGATCTGTTTATATGTATTTCAGTTTAATCTTTTGTGATGAATGATATGAATTAATTTTAAAATAAATGACTGGATGATTTCATATAAATTGGAAAAGTACTTTCACCCTTACATTTCAGAGTTAACGCAGACGTATTTTCCGTTAAACACTTTACTACTTGTGACAGAAGTTTTGATGTTGGTTCTTCTCTAACATCAATATGTTGATTTCTTGTATTTTTCTGCCTCATTTCAAACACTCAGGTGAGATCAAGAGAGAATAAAGAGTGATGGGATCAAGAGAGAATAAAGAGTGATGGGACATATTTAAATGTTGGTTGAACCTCTGAACCAGCAGTGTCCAGTCTAACAGTGAGTACAGCAACAGAACCTCTGAACCAGCAGTGTCCAGTCTAACAGTGAATACAGCAGTTAGCTTTACATCCAGGCTAACTAAAATAGCAAATATTAGCAGTTAGCTTCAAAACTAGCTAAATCTCCAACATTAGCTTATATTATCAGTTAGCTATGTTAGCCTTTCCCCAAAACTAGTGGCCCCAGAAACAGAAACATTTACTTTGTCCGGCGGTTTGCTCGCTCACTCTCTCCTTTCTTCTTAGCTTCCTCCGTCAACGTCCTCTTCGCTCTTCTCCTCTGCCATTATGTCCATAGAGGCTGCTTACATTGCCCAATCCAGATCTCTGTCAGCTAACGTTAACAAATGACCAGCACCCACTACAACACACAGTCCAAAGTCAAAGCTAACCTTACTCTGAAGCATGACAGACGCCGAGCTGGGCTGACTGCTGTTGGACTAGTCAGTAATATTAGCTGCTGCTATGTCTGCTGTTGGTGACCTGGTTGATGATTGGCTGTTAGCAAAGTTGTCGACTCGCTAGTTTTTGATCAGAAGTAATGTAATCAGAACAAATACTTGTCACTGTTACAAAAATACAAGTTTTGTCTGGAACAGTTCCCGTTAGCATAGAGAGTAATGTGCTGTTAGCTTCGTGTTAGCTTGTAATGCTAAACTCCCATGGAGAAACTGCCACTTTAAAAGACAAAAATACTAACGTCTATGAGATGTTGCTTTAAAATACACAATGTGAGTTTAAACCATCGCTGATCGTTTAAGTTTTGTCTGTAACAGTTCCCGTTAGCATAGCAGCAATCTGCTGTAAATCACTGGTATTGTTGCAGCTAGCTTCACGTTAGCTTGTGATGCAAAACTCCCATTAAAAGACTGCTACAATGGAATGGAGTTGACTGTAAATGCTTTATGTAAAGTATCGCATCTGTTTATATGTATTTCAGTTTAATCTTTTGTGATGAATGATATGAATTAATTTTAAAATAAATGACTGGATGATTTCATATAAATTGGAAAAGTACTTTCACCCTTACATTTCAGAGTTAACGCAGACGTATTTTCCGTTAAACACTTTACTACTTGTGACAGAAGTTTTGATGTTGGTTCTTCTCTAACATCAATATGTTGATTTCTTGTATTTTTCTGCCTCATTTCAAACACTCAGGTGAGATCAAGAGAGAATAAAGAGTGATGGGACATATTTAAATGTTGGTTGTACAGGTAGTTCACGCCTGAAGGCTGATTCGTGTTTCGTGGCTCGACATGCAGATGTACATCATTCCCGGCAGTGATCTCACTCTGATGCATCCCGTATACGTTACGGAGGTTCAGCTCTTCTGCCTGTAAATCTCAGGTGCTGTTTTTGGCACAATTAAATCGTTTCACGACACACTTATGGGACCTCCAAAACTTTTTCTGGTTTCACTTCAAACACTTAAAAGTACGACGTTCCATAATTAGAAATCTGACATGTTCAATGTGAAAACTTGATGTTTTCAGCCTGCAGGTTGGCCCTCAAGGGTGAAACATCAACACCTGCCAAAAACCAAATGCTGTTTGACTCCACCAGGCTTTCAGACTGTGAATTAAGACTTATTTCTGTTTTAAAATCCAGTTTCATGAGCACAGAGCGAGTTTTAACCGCTGTGTGTCGACCTGCCGCGCCATGAATCATCTGACAAATCCTCCAGATAAAGATCTGAAGTCTTTATCTGCAGTCTGTTGCGGTTTCTCGCTCTGACAGCCGTAAATCTGTGGAAATCAATAATTGCAGCTCATCAGCAGCGACAGACGTCTGGTGTCAGTACCTGTAAAAGTCTTTGTTTATCGAAGATGTTCATGACAAGCGCTGTGGCAACTGGTTAACCAGAAACACAACAAAGAGCAGGTTTGTGATCCGAGACGAGCTGGAAGCGAGGTGTTAGTCACGTGATCGCTCTTAACACGGATTTATTCGAGGTGACATAAAACTGTAATATGCTTCATTTCAGACATAGTCAACACGTCAGGTTATTATTGGTGTTTAGTGGCTTTGAAACTCAAAAGTATTCTTCATTTACTAATATCCACTTCAGCTGACGTCAACAGTAAACAAAAAGCTGCAAAAACCTCCGGAGTCATTAACTGTTCGTTAGAAAGCTGCAGAAGACGAGACGAAGGAGATGCAAGCGCCTTTTTAATATCGTCACTTGTCAATCATCACAACTTCTTCATCTCAGGCTGTGATTTAATATCTGATAATTAACCCTGCATGTATAGAGTTATGACTAATTGGAAATATGTGGGAGATTAAACATATATTTCTAAAAATATGATACTCCGGGTCACTTTTAAAATCCATCAGTATGAAATATAAATGTTATTCTTTGAATAAATGAAGGTTATTAAAGGCTGTCTGATTCATTTATTTTTAAATTGAAGCAACATTTTGTGTAAATTTGTTGTGATTTAAGCGTCAAAACGGCTTTACGGAAACCTACAGGGACGTCACGGATACGCGATCCATACGTTATACTGTCAGTGGTTTCAATTACAGTTTGGAGATTTGTGGTTAGCTCACCGTCTTCAGGTTCAAAAAACAAACATCTGAACTATAAAAAGGTCACAAGAAATGATCAATAAGTTTTAAGTTCTTTAAATTCAGGTGAGAATGTCAGTAAAAAAATACATCAATATTTCAGAATGCCTTTAATCGCTGGTTATCTGATTCATAAAATTACTCATTTGTGACACAAAAAGGTCAAACTGAAACACATAAGAAGCATCACAAGCTAACGCAAATCTAGCAGCAGCAATACTGATAATACACGGCAGATTACATGAGCTGCTATGCTAACGGGAATTATTGGAGACAGAACTAATAATCACAGACGTGAAACTTACTGTGACTTTAAAGGTCACCTGTATTCAGGTTTGTCTACAGCGACCTTGTTTAAAGCAACATTACGTATAAATCAGTTTCAGAGTGTAGTCTTTAGTTTAATGTTAGCTGCTCTGTCCTCCTTTGTTGGCGTTACATTCCAGCAATACGTTAGCCGAGATAGTTTTACGTTAGCTAAACTCATCTGTTAGCCTTGTTGTAAACAATAAACCTCTTGTAACAATAAACATGCTCATACACATTCATGCTAACGTGCTAATGAACATCTATGAAAGATGAGATGTAAGTGTATTAATCCAGAGGGAAACTGAATATAAATGTGGTTGCTCATATTTTTAAATTGCTTCTTGGTGAGTTGCGTATAGATCTGTGACATGTAGGCTACAATATCAAATCTCAATCAAAGTTTATCAAGTTAAATGATTAATTATTGCGTCCATATATAAAAATAAAGACGTGTTGAACGTGTAATTATCTATAATCATCAGTGTGTTGTTCATTATCAGGCCTGAGTGTTTGCTGGACTCATGTGGTCTGTCTTGGATCAGGACTCCGTCTTGACTCCTTTGTTTTGGTGCTTTGGACTCGAGCCTCCGAGAAACTCTTTCCAAAGCCAGACGAGGAGCGAGAGCACGAGAGAGAGAGCGAGGAAGAGCTAAAGAGAGAGGGAGAGAAGCAAAATGAGCGTTTAGCCGCTGTGAATTGCCTGTCGCACCAGACAGATTTCCTGATCCCGTAATGGCTCGAGCTCGCGTTTCCTGGTGCAAATTCTCGGCGGCGCTTGTGTCGGCTGCACATGCTCCGGCGGCCTAATGAGGCAGCATTAGCCAGGAGACGTAATTAGAGCCAACGTCAGCGCTGAGGACAGATGGCACGCTAAGACAAGCCTCTCGACTTCACCTCCGCTGTGTGTGTGTGTGTGTGTGTCCTGACAGAAGAGAGAGAGGAGACGTGTCGGAAGAGAGAGGAAAGAAAGACAGGAGGCTTTAAGACGTGTCGGAGGAAGAGAGAGGAAGAACGACACGGAAAGAGGCAAAAGATGAGGGAGGTTTGTTTTAAATACATGAAACCAAGAGGACAAAAGTGTGTGGACACCTGAACCTGTGGTTTAATTAAAAGTATCAACACAAAACACAAAATTATAAAATAAAGTCAAAACCACGTCTTCGAAATATGACTTTTGAACTATATACTGTATATATACACAAAAATATACAATATGTGGCTGAACGTGCACAATGTGAGTGGTTTCATCGATTGACATGAATTCATTCAATTCATATCAACGTGAAAGTTTTCTCATAAACAAACAAATAACACGTCACAGATCCACACGCAACACCAAGAAGCAATTTAGTATAAGAGCAACTTGTGATCCGCAACTTTGTTTATATTTTGGTATTGTGTATATTTTTTATAACAGTTTCTATCTGGATAAATAGAGTTATATCTTATGTGTTAGCATTAGCATTTATGAGCATGTTTATTGTCACATAAGGTCAACGCATGAGGAGGTTTTCAGGCGCAGCGCACGGAGCCAGTGTCGTACAGAACAGGAGCTAGGCAGAGCAGGTCTAGACTGTACTCTTTACAAAATTATTTACAGAGAACAACGGTTCCATACTGATTTATACAATATGTTGGTTTAAAATCTTTTAGGCAAAGTGAGTAATCATGTCTGATCAACAGTTCCTGTTAGCATAGCAATTTGTATAATCAGCTGTAAATCACTGGCATTGTTGCGTTAGCATCACGTTAGCTTGTAATGCAAAACTCCTGTAGATAAACTGTCACTTTAAAAGAAAGTTCCCGCAACAAATCACAAAAAAAATCTACGTAATGTTGCTTTAACGTTGTGAAATGTTTGAGTTTGAGTAGATTTACGGAAACGTTACATCATGTTCTGTATACATCACACACGTAAATGTTTTCATTTTTCTCTCCGTAACATTAGAAATTACGTGAAATAAGGCAACACGTTATTCTTAAGTCACTCTGTGAATCTGATCTTTGCCTAACTCGCGTGCTCGTCTCATTTTATCGTAACGATCTTTTCTTCTGTTTGGAGGTCGAGTGTCTCCAAAGATTGTGATCCGTTCGTCTCTAAACGAAATATATAATAATAATAATAATAAATCTAAACTCTTTTCTCTCTCTTTGTTTTCCGTCCTTGTGTCACTGTTTTTCTCTCTTCGTCTATTTTTGTTGTCGTTCTTCCTCCGAGCTTTCGTCCTCTTTCAACATGCTCTCCTCTTTCTCTTCTTCCTCACCTCTCAGTCTATTTTTATCGTTCTTCCTCCACACTCTCACCCTTCATCTCTCGTTTTTCTCGACACATTTTGTCTTCTCTCTCCTCATTTCTTCCTTAATATTCACGTTTTTCCTCCTCATCATCATCCGGGAGGCCGTCTTTCGTTTCATCGTCCAAACGTCTCGTGCTGCATTCACTTGTCACCCGTTCTTCTTCTCTTTCCTGTTTGATTCACACTTTTCCTCCAACATTGACACGTTGTTTTGTTCTCCTCTTCCTCCTCCAACCTTCAGCTTCATCTCCTCCATCTTTTAGTTTGCTTGTTTTTATTTGTTCTGTCCTTTCTCTGTTTAAATGTTTCTTTTCTTTCACTTTAAACTTATTTCCTTCTTCTTCCTTTTGGTTTCATCTTTGTCACACTGTCTCGTGCTGATAGAACAGCATGAAGTGATTGATCAATTTAAACAGATCAAACTTTTCCCATGTTTGAATGTTGGTTTTAAATTTATAATATAATGCTCTTTTCAAGGCCAACAACAGACACTAATGCTACAACAGAATTGTATTTCAGACGAGTTAATCCCAATGTTTCTGGCCCTGAAGTGTTTACTTCATCATTTTTAAGTTTCCTGTAAAAACAGTGAGCGAGTGTGCGTTACACCTCCACCGCTATACATCGCAGCTAGCGCTATGAGCTAGTCAGTGTCTACCTTCCAGTCAACACGGCCGGACCAAACAGAACCTCTGAACCAGCAGTGTCCAGTCTAACAGTGAGTACAGCAACAGAACCTCTGAACCAGCAGTGTCCAGTCTAACAGTGAACACAGCAACAGAACCTCTGAACCAGCAGTGTCCAGTCTAACAGTGAGTACAGCAACAGAACCTCTGAACCAGCAGTGTCCAGTCTAACAGTGAGTACAGCAACAGAACCTCTGAACCAGCAGTGTCCAGTCTAACAGTGAACACAGCAACAGAACCTCTGAACCAGCAGTGTCCAGTCTAACAGTGAACACAGCAACAGAACCTCTGAACCAGCAGTGTCCAGTCTAACAGTGAACACAGCAACAGAACCTCTGAACCAGCAGTGTCCAGTCTAACAGTGAGTACAGCAACAGAACCTCTGAACCAGCAGTGTCCAGTCTAACAGTGAATACAGCAGTTAGCTTTACATCCAGGCTAACTAAAATAGCAAATATTAGCAGTTAGCTTCAAAACTAGCTAAATCTCCAACATTAGCTTATATTATCAGTTAGCTATGTTAGCCTTTCCCCAAAACTAGTGGCCCCAGAAACAGAAACAGATTTACTCTTGTCCGGCGGCTTCTTGCTCGCTCACTCTCTCCTTTTCTCTTCTTAGCTTCCTCCGTCAACGTCCTCTTCGCTCTCTTCTCCTCTGCCATTATGTCCATAGAGGCTGCTTACATTGCCCAATCCAGATCTCTGTCAGCGAACGTTAACAAATGACCAGCACCCACTACAACACACAGTCCAAAGTCAAAGCTAACCTTACTCTGAAGCATGTCAGATATATTAGCATACTGTGGTTAGCTGGATAACGTTAGCTTGCTGGCTAACGTATCTTGTGTAGATAACGTTAGCTTTCTGGTTGTAAACTGTCTGTCTGGTTGTTGTCAGGTCACTTTGTGAGGCGCAGACGTTAACTGTGTTTAGCTGCATGAACAGAAGTAAAAGCAGCAGATAAACATTCATCCTCTGCTAATCATCGTTAAACTGACAGTAAATGAGTTTGTCTCTCGTTGTGCGCACTTCCTGTTCTTAATGTGTCTTTCATACGTGAGCGCTCAGGTTAATACAGTTTAATAACGCGTTAGCTCGTCCTCTGGCTCATTATCCCGTCTGTATCGTCTCCTCAGTGTTGTTGACGCGCATGTATAATTGGCCGTAGACGACCTGGCAGATTCCTCGTTAGCAGTGATTATGATAACAGCGAGCGGTGTTACAGCTCTACCTGTCCTCGCCCCTCTGACACTGTGGTTTTAACTGTACATAATTATCATTGTCACTATTTTCCAATGTGTTTCATGAGCGTGTTGTTGATGGTAATTTATTGTTCATGTAATCAAATATTGCCATGTTCTGCATTTGCCCGTGGCACATTTAGTGTTAATTAGGCTGCAGGAGAACAGTGTGGATGCAAAAAAAAAAAAAGAATGTGGAAAGTTGTTGACAGCCAATCAACTTCTCACTTTCAGAGAGATGGTGCAAATAGTATGAGGAGGAGGAACGCTGGTGGCAAACGGCTGCAGATCTGCAGCAAGCCGGGCCTGTTTGGTATCATTAGCAAGTTTTTTTTTATTTGGAGGGAAAGATATTAATATGATTTGTCATCTCAACTTCTGAACATATGAATCAGTGTTTACTAATGCAGCTCTGTCTGCAGATAACGGCTCCACTGAACGCTTCACGTTGGATCAGACGAGTGCAACAAAACAAACATATGATGTTAGCTCAGTGCTAACGTGATGGGATCATATCCCACTAATATGATGATGGAAACAAAGTTATTAATAATCTTTAATTTAATGACATGAAAATGTAGAAACGTCTGCAGCTTTCAGTCATGACAAATATTTTGACCAAATAAACTGAATATTTTATTACAATATTATATTTATACTGAAGTTTATATTTCTCAAAGTACATATTATATTAAAGTATTGTGTTGGTGCTGAGTATGTAGATTGATCAGTTTCATCTCCATAAGTGCAGGAGTTGTTTAGCCTAGCTTAGCACAAAGACTGAAAACAGAGGTAAACTGTTAGCCATTCCAACTCGTCGAACACATCAGAGGCTGATGCCATGTTTGTAGTCCTGCTTCTTCCGCCCCGGCTAATCCAAAAATGGTCAAAGTCATGGATCATTGGTGGACCTGAGGCGGGCTGAATGACGTCTGGTTGCTCAAATAAACCACCTGTGACGACACCCACCTGTCAGTCAAAGCGTCCACGCTCTTAATCCTGCATAACTTTAAGCCTTAATATAACCTGAACAGGTGAGTTGTATATAAATTCACCCTCAGTACAGTTGTCATGAACGGGGAAATTAGCTACAGAGACCAAAACTGTTCTTTGTACCAGGCTGTAAACATGTTTATTTCTGCTGTGAAGTTGGACATTTGAACATGGGGACCTATGGAGACTGACTCACTTCTGGAGCCAGCCTCAAGTGGACGACAAGAGGAACTGCAGTTTTTGGTACTTCCTGTGTCGGTTGATGCTTGGGGACGTCACAGAGACTTCGTCTGTCGGGGACATCGCATCGTCACTTTTCAATAATATAACCATGTTTGTTATGCTAATTTATGTTTGAGTATTAATGGGAATTCCCATTAAGTGTTAGCATCGAGCTAACGGACTACATGTTTGTTATTTCTTTATGTAAAAAATGAAAATGTCACGTTAGCACCAGGCAGGAAATGTACCGCAAAAATAAAAGCCTGAGCTCGAACAGGCTGTGACAGTTCTACGCTGCCACTTTAACACGTCGGTGAGACAGGTGACCCCTGTGGGAACCGAACCAGCGGCCCTGGAGGTGTTAATGCCTTGCTCGTGTCTCTGTGGGGAAGCTGCCACCTCAGCTGCTGACTGCAGCAGTGTGACACGCACACACACACACACACACACATCTATCACCACGCCCACCAACACCTCCACAGTGTACATCCTTACACCTGCAGGACAAACACACAGCCTGTACATCCGCTTCATGCCAACACACACACACACACACTTTACAAATACCAGAAACTTCACAGCCCGGGGAATTTCTTTACCTCTTTCATCCGAGCGAGCAGCAGCCGCAGGAAGCATCAATCTGCAGATGATTTCCATTTCTCAGCATGATTGAAGGCCTTTAATCAACACACACACACACACACACACACACACACACACACACACACACACGAGGAATGACACAAATTTAAAGTGTTTTTTTATATCTTCTGTCTCCTGTACTTCAGAATCTGAACCAACAATGACAAAAAAGCTAACTGCTAATTAACTGCTACAACAGAACCGGGCTCAGCAGCCGGACCAGACCTGGTTGGAGCACAGCCTCTGAGACCAACAGGGGATAACGTCACAGTACCAAGTAACTGACTCAGCCCGGGATGCCAGGAGCCAAACCCGGCAAGAAAACCACCTCGGTAGGCTGCTGTACTCACTGTTAGACTGGACACTGCTGGTTCAGAGGTTCTGTTGCTGTGTTCACTGTTAGACTGGACACTGCTGGTTCAGAGGTTCTGTTGCTGTACTCACTGTTAGACTGGACACTGCTGGTTCAGAGGTTCTGTTGCTGTGTTCACTGTTAGACTGGACACTGCTGGTTCTGAGGTTCTGTTTGGTCCGGCCGTGTTCACTGGAAGGTAGACGCTCATGCTAGCCCATAGCGCTGTAAACACCAATCAAACAATGAAACATAAATATGTATTCATGTTAAAGTTAATGACTGATCCTGATTAATGAATCTGTTTGACACGATCAATACTTGTTCACAGTCGAGTCTGTGTGATGTTGGTGGGAACCTAACCCTGCCCAGTTACCCACAACCACCCACAACCTCCCTCACCCGCCTCCTCCTCCCCTCTTCATCCTCGCCTTGTTTAGCTTTGACACCTCAGCTGTTCAGAAGGCTGCTGAGAGGAAGGTGAGAGAGGGGAGGGGGGGAGAGGGGGAGGAGGAGGAGGAGCTGATAATGAAGGTAACTTGTTGTTGTCACCACACGTTGTTGTTCACGGCCTTCTGTGCTCATTACATGTTATTACATTAAAGCTAAGCTAACCTAGCTGCACGGCTAACTGAGCTAACAGCGTTCAGGCTCTGAGCTCATTACTCACTGTCAGTTAACGAGGGGGCATTAATTATCATCCAGTTATATAGCTTTGATTCTGAAATGAACATTTCTGCACAATAAGTACTTTAACTTTACTGAGATATATAATGTCAGAGCTGTAAACAGTCACATGTCCTGAGGTGTAAACTTACCTGTCAATGATTCCTGGAGGGACGAAGAAGAAACTCTTCAGATGTTTTGACCTTTTAAAAAGACTTCCTGCCGCTGTGAGACAGTGTGTGTGTGAGAGAGTGTGTGTGTGAGAGAGAGAGAGTGTGTGTGTGTGTGTGTGTGTGTGTGTGTGTGTGTGTGGAGTAAGCGGTGGACGACAGATCGGCCCTGAGGCGCTGCAGGTGTTTGAGATGAGAAAGAGAAGGAGGGAGTTAAAGAAAGAAAAGAGACACCGGAAGAGAGACAGAAAGACAAACAGAGGGATGAAGATCAGACTGAACATGAGAGGAGGTCAAAGTTTAAATGTCTCTGTCCTCTGTCCTCCAGTGTCTGTCCAACACTGACACAAAGTGTCTTCAGGTGTCTTCATGGTATTTCAGAGTTTGTCATTTCCTGATAAACCTGAAAAGGTTGATGATGTCATCCTGCACTCGGAGTGCTTCCTGTTTGATCCAGTCTGTGAGTGACTGTGAGGGCTGCTACAGTCGTCTGTGTCCGGGCCTCACTGATTACTGTACAGAACCAGAACCACAGAACTTTATTCAGACTGGATCAGATTTGACTGTCTGACTGTCTGACTGACTGTCTGACTGTCTGTCGCTCACAGACAGCAGTTTGAACACAAACAGAAACGTTCAGAGACAAACTGAAATCTTTGAGGAAACTTTCAGATTTCTTATCATCTGGTTGCTCGTGTCTGATTGGTGACCGTCTGTTACGACAGTAATCAGCACGACGATGACGGCTCATGATGAGACACGCGCCCTGTAACAGGAAGGTCACAGGTTTGATGTCTTCAGATTTCCTCATGAAGAAGTTCCTGTTTGTCAGTCTGTGTTCACGTGTTAGCGATGTTTCCATCAAAGTCTGTAAGTCACCTCGGTACTGTCGTTATTCCCTGTTGGTCTCAGAGGCTGTGCTCCAACCCGTCCGGTCCAGCTGCTGAGCCCGGTTCTGTTACATGCTAATGAGTATTTCTACTCTGTAGTACTGTAACTTTGACTTTACACACCAATGGATTTATGTTGATGTGCATTGTTCGTGCCCTCTCTTGTCCCCTCGTACACTCTCGTGTCCTCTCCTGTCCTCTCGTACACTCTCGTGTCCTCTCGTGTCCCCTCCTGTCCTCTCATGTCCTCTCATACACTCTCGTGTCCTCTCGTACACTCTCCTGTCCCCTCATGTCCCCTCGTACACTCTCGTGTCCTCTCCTCTCCTCTCGTACACTCTTGTGTCCTCTTATACACCCTGTGTCCTCGTCTGTCCTCTCATACACTCTCGTGTCCTCTCCTGTCCTCTCATACACCCTTGTGTCCTCTCGAGTCCTCTCATACACCCTCGTGTCCTTTCCTGTCCCCTCATGTCCTCTCGTACACCCTCGTGTCCTCTCCTGTCCCCTCATGTCCTCTCGTACACCCTTGTGTCCTCTCCTGTCCCCTCATGTCCTCTCGTACACCCTCATGTCCTCTCCTGTCCCCTCATGTCCTCTCGTACACCCTCGTGTCCTCTCGTGTCCTCTCCTGTCCCCTCATGTCCTCTCGTACACCCTCGTGTCCCCTCGTGTCCTCTCCTGTCCCCTCGTGTCCCTCCTCACCTCTGTGGTGTGGTACCATCTAAACAAACACACGGATCATGGTGGGCAGACCTCTGGGATCAGAACCGAGCGCCCCGCTCTGTCTTCTTCTTCAAACACGGATCATTTGAGGGGAAACCATATGTACGTGCATCTGCTTCCTGTGACTCCGGCAGGACCGCGGACGCTCCGCGATGGCGTTTCGAGCCGCCGAGGACTGCTTTTTAAAGCGAGCGGCCATCTGTCTCTCTCCTCTCTGAGTTTTTCTTGGCACCCTCGGTGCAGCCGGCAGGGGGCAGAGGAGTCGCCTGTCCTCGACACCACGAGACAAAAGAGTCTCTAAAGAGAAGAACGTGACAACTGCTCATCCAACCAACCCCGCTGAGACCGCAGATCACATGACCGCAGATCAGCCTGCACAGATCTGACTGATTGAAGACATTAAAGACATGACAGCATGATGTCGACCAATCAGGTGATCATGTGTCATCTGATTTACAGACTCTCCTGATGGACAGTGAAGTAAACTGCTGCCAACTGTAGCTGCTGTTAGCTCATGTTAGCTCAGTTTGTTAGCCCGACTGTGAGTTCAGAGCACCGGGGGCACTTTGGACCACCGGGAAGAAGAAGAAGAGGAGGTTTACAGGACCGGGGCACGGAGCCCGTGTCGTGCCAGAACCGGAGCTGGGCAACACATAAGTTAGCGTCATGGATCACGTTAGCTGCTGAACTTATATGGAAAGCTACAAATAACATTAGATTAACCAGCGACGGCCAACAAGACGATTTACAGCCCAGTGAGTCTGAATGAGTTAGCTAACGTTATCCACACAGCTAGCAAGCTAACGTTAGCCAGCTAAAACCACAATATGACAATATCTGACATGCTTCAGAGTAACGTTAGCTTTGACCTTGGACTCTGTGTTGTAGTAGCTGCTGGTCATTTGTTGACATTAGCAGACAGATTTCTAAGCTAACGTTAGCTCGTGTTGCACACTGTCTGTTAGCACAGGCTCAGCAGCTTCTATGGACATAATGGCAGAGGAGAAGAGAGCGAAAAGGACGTTGACAAGAGCAAGCGAGCAAGAAGCCGTCAGACGAGTAAATCTGGGTCTGACTTTAAGTCATCGTGAAATAAAGGATTTAGCACAGTGGGATTACGTTTGTCGACCACACTCTGATCCTGGTCTCAGCTTTCCTCCTCACCCTTCATGGAGGTGGGGAGGGTTTGGGTGAGTTTAGTCCTTCAGAGTTGAGCGGAAATAGGAGGACAGGTTCATCAAAGCCTCCCTCTGAACAGGAGACGCCATAATGAGGCTGAGAGAGGAGGGAGGAAGGAGGAGCTCTGGAGAGCCGCGTCCTGCCGCCAAGCAGACGTGACATGAAACTCTCATTGAGGCTTTTCTGAGCGGGTTCAGGCGGGAGGAGGAGGCGGTGGAGGAGGTGGAGGAGGTTGGTTGTTTGGTGGATTTTGGAACGAATCCACGCACGATGATCGGCAATCTGATTTCCACCTCGTGTTAATGATCTCAGCGCTCGCCATCGATAACCCGCCTGATGACGCGCGTGAACGCAGCCTCGAGGAATGTCTGCTCACCTCGGCACAGGAAGTGATCAACGTGAGGCTTTTCTGCTAATTGAGGAGGAAATAATACGGAGCACACCCCCCGGCCACGGCCCGACAAATGAGAGAGGTGTTCAGAGAATAAGAGGTGGGCAGGGCCCGACGGCGGGGGGCCTCTTTGTGACGGAGGGGGTGGAGGTCTGAACAAAGTGGGATTATCAGGTTCCCAGCGGCATGGGGCTATTCCTCCCATAACGTCATCAGCCGGCTTTAAAGCCGTCCTGCAGGAGATTAACCCTCCACAACGTCTAATTGACAAACCGAGCGCCGCTCGTCAGCGCCACCGCCACTTTGAACGCCACGACAAGAGACGACAAAGAAGATTAGTAACGCTGATAGCTGCGAGAGTTTAACTTCCTCCTCTGAACTTTGAGTGAAGATATTTGAGAAATGCGTCGTTTCTGTTGAGCCAATAAACACATCGCAGTGCTCTGATGATGTGATTACGGACGATCTGACGCCCGAGGCCAAACAGAGGTCCTTTAACGGACACGAAACTCTGATATTTGAGTTTAAGTCACAAGTTTGATCCATTTATCAAATCAAATCAGATTTTATTTGTATAGCCCAAAGTCACAAAGTACACCTCGGAGGGCTTTACAATCTGTACAGGAGTGACACCCTCTGTCCTTAGACCCTCGGTTCGAGTGAGGAAAAACTTGCCCACAAAAAACCCTTTTAACAGGGAAAAAAGGAGGAAGAAACCTCAGGAAGAGCCACAGAGGAGGGATCCCTCTCCCAGGACGGACAGACGTGCAATAGATGTCACGTGTACAGAACAAATCAACACAAACATATTGTACAATTACAATGAATGATACAATGATTACAGTAGCAGTGGAACCTGTGATAGAGATAGAGAGACACAGATGCACAGCAGCAGCAAATCATTAACTAACTATAAACTGTAATGGAGATATGGTAGCAATAATGACAGTAATAATATATGTAGTGGACGTCATGCAGGACCACAGCAGCAGCCACGATCCATGAGAACCTGCTGGACGAGAGAGCACAGAAACTCCGTAATATATATAATTGGGTGTCGTCAGCATAACAATGAAAATTAATGGAGTGATTCCTAATAATGTTCCCTAAAGGAAGCATATATAAACTGAATAGAAGTAGTCCTAGTACAGAACCTTGTGGGACTCCATGACAAACTTTGGTATGCATGGAGGATTCATCATTGACGTGAACAAACTGAGATCGATCTAAGAAATACGACATAAACCAGCTTAGGGCGGTTCCTTTGATGCCAATTTGATGTTCCAGTCTCTGTAAGAGAATTTGATGGTCGATGGTGTCAAATGCGGCACTAAGATCTAACAGTACAAGTACAGAGATGAGTCCTTTGTCTGATGCCATTAGGAGGTCATTTGTAACTTTGACTAATGCGGTCTCTGTGCTATGATGCACTCTAAATCCTGTAAATCCTTTAATCATTTTTTTTTTTTTTCAGAGGTGCAATAGAGTCTAGAGTTGTCCGTAAAGAGCCTGTAGTATTATCAACAAGATGATCTATTTGTGAGGGGCTAAAGGAAGCGGACAGGTCCTCTTCTGCATTAAGACATGGCATTGAATTCAATGCTGAAGGAATCACTTCCTTAAATTTGGCTACAGCACTATCAGATAAACATCTGCTGTAAGAGTTTCTGCAAAAAGGCTTATAGTCCAGTAGTATGAACTCAAAGGTTATTAAAAAATGGTCAGACAGAAGAGGATTCTGTGGAAAGACTATTAGATGATCAATTTCAATGCCATATGAGAGAACAAGATCAAGAGTGTGGTTCAGACAATGAGTCGGTTTATTTACACTCTGACAGAAGCCGATTGAATCTAATAGAGAGATAAACGCAGTACTAAGACTATCATTGTGGTTGTCCACATGAATATTAAAATCCCTACAATAATTACTTTATCTGTTTTAAGGATCAAGCCTGATGAAAATTCTGCAAATTCAGATAAAAATTCAGAGTAAGGACCTGGAGCTCGATATACTGTAACAAATAAAATTGGCTGCAATGTTTTCCAGGTTGGGTGAGTGAGGCTAAGAACAAGACTTTCAAATGAATTATAATTTAGTTTAGGTTTAGGATTTATTAATAGACTAGAGTCAAATATGGCTCCAACTCCACCACCTCGACCGGTACTTCGAGGAATATGAGTATTACAATGACTGGGAGGAGTGGATTCATTTAAGCTAACATATTCATCCTCCTGCAGCCAGGTTTCAGTGAGACAAAACAAATCAATATCATAATCAGATATTAATTCATTGACTAAGACAGCTTTAGATGACAAGGACCTGATATTCAGGAGTCCACATTTAATTGTCTTATTTTGGACTGTTGGAGATGTTGATTTAATTTTTATTAAGTTTGTATGATGAACTCCTCTTCTGTTTGTTTTATCTTTAAATAATGTAGGTGGACGGGGGACAGACAGTCTCTATACTAAAGGACTGGGTGGGCAGCTGCTCTAATGGAGGCGCAGAAGCGTGTAAGACTGCAGCTCTGCTTCCTGGTCTGAACTCTGGTTTGTCACGGTTTTGATCGACTAATAAACTTGGCCATGTTTCTAGATATGAGAACTGCTCCATCCAAAGTGGGATGGATGCCGTCTCTCCTAATCAGACCAGGTTTTCCCAGAAAGGTGTCCAATTATCAATGAAGCCCACATCGTTTGCTGGACACCACCTCGACAGCCAGCGGTGAAATGACGACATGCGGCTAAACATGTCATCACTGGTCACATTGGGAGGGGACCAGAGAAAACTACGGAGTCCGACATCGTTTTAGCATATTCACACACCGATGACACATTAATTTTAGTGACCTCCGATTGGCGTAACGGTGTCATTACCACCGACGTGAATAACAATCTTACTGTATCTACGTTTATCTTTAGCCAGCAGTTTCAAATTAGACTCGATGTCGTCCGCTCTGGCCCCTGGTCATGGTTGCCAATGACCAGAGTTGGCCTCTCAGCGGGTGTGTCGCTGAGCGGGGAAAATCTGTTTGAAACGTGGAGCGGTTGGTGGTGTACCGTGGGCTTCAGTTTGGAGCTATGCCTCCTTCGGACAGTCACCCTGCCTCCCGGCTGCTCGGGAACTGCCGGGAGGCAGTCTGTGAGTTAAAGAAGATTAGAGCCACCACATTAATACGTCACATGGTTGGTGTACGAAGGTGAATGGTAAATAATTGTACCTTTTCTAGCAGCTCACACGACATATCTCATTCACACATTCACGGTTCACCCTTCAGGAGCAGTTTGGGGTTCAGTATCTTGCTCAAGGACACTTTGACAAGTCAGGATCGAACCGTCTGATCTGATTAGTGGGCGACCCGCTCTACCTCCTGAACCCTAACCCCGAGGCGACACCTGAGGACTCGACTGAAGTTTACTGCTGATCACATGAACAAAGAGCTTCAGGAGGAAACACTGAAGCACCAACATGTTTGGAGGAGAGACGCTGAGCATGATGGTGGTCCTCTGCTCTCTTTATAGAAAGTAAAGTCAATAATAAAGGATGAGTTCAGGAACATTCAGATCATCAGTCAGAAGGTCGAGTGTCCCAACAGCACAACGACCTCAAACACATCACAAGTGTCACAAAGCCTCGTCAAGGAAACACATCGACTGCATCAACTCATGAGAAGTTGTCAAAGATTCAACCAGAAGTGTGATTATCAACCAACAGGAACGTTAAACAGAAGCAAACATGAATGTTAACGTCCTGCTCAAATACTGCCTGCTGTTGTTTCACATTAAAAGTCTTCCAGAGACGTGAGCGATGAAGACCTTTGAACCACTGGAAGGCTTTTATTTTGAAGGTTTAAAATGTTTAAGTAGAATGTTTGAAGTGTTTCTAAAGGTGCATTTCAATCTAAACTGACTAATTACAATAACTGTTTGTCGTTGGACACGCAGTGAGATCTGGTGTGCAATCAGCCGACAGGGTGCCACCGAGGCCTCGGCGACTTGAGAGTGAGCGCCTGATTCGTTCCCGCGTCCACTCCACAGCTCGTTTCAAAGCTCCGGGCTTAATGTTCCACTCGAGCTCCCAGAGTCGTAGTCTGTAATTAAAGGGTGATTAAGAGGCTGGGCTGATGAATGGGAGCCTAAATACTCTAAATACCCCATGCTGCTCTGCTGTTGGACTCAGCGTGGAGGACTTAATTGATTCAGGCTAATCAGCGGTCAGAATTAAAACAGTCACAGTTGTCTGGGAGAGACGAGGAGGGGGAGAGAGAGAGAGGAGGGGGAGGAAAAGTGAGAGGAAATGAGGGAGGAGGAGAACAGAAGGTTGAAGTGAAAGAAAGAGGAGGAGGAGGGACGATGTGTTGTGGAGAGAGGAAGCAGCTCAGCAGAAGGCGTCTTGTACTATCCTGCATAAATTAAACACACACACACACACACTCTAAACGAACAGTTTGTCGGACAATTAGGTGATATGGAGACTCATTAGTGTCGAACGTGACGCCAACTACACGTTGGACTTTGGCCCTGACCACAGCTAAAGGACACTTCTGCTGGTTTTTCTTTTAAAAGGTCCAGTCTGCAGGATTTACTGACACCTAGTGGTGTAGCTGCTGATTGCATCCCCCTCGTCTCTCCTGCCTTGTTGAGCAAACAGTTTAGAGACTGCAGAGAAAGACTGAAGTGGACTAATAGAAGAATAGAATGGAAGAAGTCGTGAGACTTCTTCATGTCGTTGAGTCGTCATCAAGTCGTTGTTGAGTCGTTGTGAGTCGTCATCAAGTCGTTGTTAAGCTGTGGTTGAGTTGTTAAGTTGTGAGTCGTTATTGAGTCGTCTTTGTCATTGTTAAGTCGTTTTGCATACCTGGTCTGAGTCAGTTGCGTTAGCTATGCGGCTGTGCATAAATGACTGTAGCATCACTCCGGCAGCGTCAGAAGAGCGTTTCATTGGATATAAAATTAGTACACGGCTCCTGAGTGTTCGATCTCTGACCTCCGTCGTCTGGGGTGTGTTAACAGAGCAGCATATGTGACGTTAAAGTGGCGCTGCCGTCCTGAAATAACTTCAAACAACAACAACAACGTCGTTGCCGTGAAAATGCGGCATGGAGAGACAATGGCCGCCTTGTTGTGTCGGGCGTGTTTGCACGACTGTGCGGTGAAATATGTCACGGCAACATGTTCGCCCGAGTGGAAGTGAAGGCGACGCCTCCGTTCTCACAGCGAGTAAACTGCAAATGAATCACAACTCACATGAACACACACACACACACACACAGTCACACTCGTCGTCATATTTAGGCCCAATTACAATCAACAACTCGGCGGCTTCACGTGTCGTCAGACTGAAACATGTTACTGCTCATCACAACAACAACACGTGTCACACTCGACAGACGCTCGCGAACACGTTAAACATTTCTTCAATCATTAAGACAAAAATTCAGATCAGATTCAGAGTTTGGGTTGTTTTTTTGTTTGGGAAGCGTTGATTCTACGTTTGATTCATGTTTCTGATCGACTCAGTGAGTCTGAGGAGAGCAGACGATTTACTAACTTCAACTTTTCCTCCATTACTTCTGAACGTGACCTCAGTTTGAGTTAGAAATGAAGATTTTTACAAAACAAACATGAAAATGTTCAAACAGCTCAGACTGATTCAAGAACAACCGTCAGGTTATCCTGACATGATCAGATCTGATTCAACTGTCACGCTGACACCTTTGGTATATTCATCAATGATTTCGGATTCAGGCACGTCTCCACAGACTGTCTAAAACCTGGACATAGTCTCTGAGACGTCCACGCAGACAGTCTTAAACCTGGACGTAGTCTCTGTGACGTCCCCACAGACTGTCTAAAACTGGACGTAGTCTCTGTGACGTCCCCACAGACTGTCTAAAACCTGGACGTAGTCTCTGTGACGTCCCCACAGACTGTCTAAAACCTGGACGTAGTCTCTGTGACGCCCCACAGACTGTCTAAAACCTGACGAGTCTCTGTGCCACGCAGACAGTCTTAAACCTGGACGTAGTCTCTGTGACGTCCCCACAGACTGTCTAAAACTGGACGTAGTCTCTGTGACGTCCCCACAGACTGTCTAAAACCTGGACGTAGTCTCTGTGACGTCCCCACAGACTGTCTAAACCTGGACGTAGTCTCTGTGACGTCCCCACAGACTGTCTAAAACTGGACGTAGTCTCTGTGACATCTCCGAGACTGTCTAAAACCTGGACGTAGTCTCTGTGACTCCGCAGACTGTCTAAAACCTGACGTAGTCTGTGACATCCCCAGACTGTCTAAAACCTGGACGCCCTGGGTTTCCAATCTTCTGAAGCTGTCCTGACCCTCCGTGCAGAGTGGAAAGAGACAAAGACGTTGTGAGTTCACCATCAGTAAACAGAGGGACTTACTCGTCTCTCACTGGCCACACGGAGGCTTTTCTGGGGACAGTTCACCAAAAGTCGGCAGGAGGACTGACCGAGTCGACTTTAACAGATAAACTGGACATGTTTCAAATTAAAGTGTGTGTTGCTGGTAACTGTCTCCTCTCGGCCATCTGTACCTGTGGCTTGGCTTCCATCGTTAACCAAACCACAGTGATGTCATCAGGGACCAACAGACAGCAGCTGCTTACACACACACACACACACACACACACACACACACAATGTCAAGTTATAATTAAGTCATGTGATACTCATCTCTCCACCAACTGACAAGAACAGAGTGAGTCTTAAACCTCAAACCAGGCTGACTGTGTCTGCAGTTCCTCTTGTCGTCCACTTGAGGCTGGCTCCAGAAGTGAGTCAGTCTCCATAAGTCCCCATGTTCAAATGTCCAACTTCACAGCAGAAATAAACATGTTTACAGCCTGGTACAAAAAACAGTTTTGGTCTCTGTAGCTAATTTCCCCGTTCATGACAACTGTACTGAGGGTGAATTTATATACAACTCACCTGTTCAGGTTATATTAAGGCTTAAAGTTATGCAGGATTAAGAGCGTGGACGCTTTGATTGACAGGTGGGCGTCGTTATGGAGACTACGTCCAGGTTTAAGACAGTCTGCGGGGACGTCTCAGAGACTACGTCCAGGTTTTAGTCAGTCAGCGGATTCAACCCACTTGATTGGTGTCAGTCACTCCCTGTCTGAATGATAATAAGCCAAAATGAGACAACACTACCTGCTGAAACCAGAGTACTACAGCAGGAAGTACAGAGTACTACAGCAGGAAGTACAGAGTACTACAGCAGGAAGTACAGAGTACTACAAATAAGAGTACTAACAGAAGTATCTGAGTGTAGACAGCCATTTTGTAAACGTTATATCTCTGCACATGCTCACAGCGTCACATCCAGACAAATCAGCACACACACTGTTCAGCTCGGCAGGTGTGCCACACCAGTGTGTGTGTGTGTGTGTGTGTGTGTGTGTGTGTGTGTGTGTGTGTGTGTCTCATGCTAATTGTGACCCGTGGGCTCTGTGTGAAGTCTGAGTATAATTATCTGTGTAATTGTCGTGTATTTTGTAAAGTGCCAGATCATTTAACTCAGGATTAGCTCTTCTCACCTCCAACGGCCGAGGGTGGTGCTCTGCCTTCACCCCCACCTCCACACACACTGTAACACACACACACACCTCCTGTTGGTCTCTGGCGACACCCGAGGATGCTGCTGCTGCAATATTCATAAGAAGTAAAGGGTTAAATCTGAATTGATGTCCCCCACACACACACACACACACACACACACTTTCTCTGTCGTTCTTTTTGTCTCTCTCCGACACGTCGTGAGTTAAGGAGGGTATCAAGTCGCTCGCCCATCTGTGATGCAGACTGCATGAAGCTGGCTGAGACACACACTGTGTGTGTGTAAACTAATTTACATATATATATTTTTACCCATGAAGCACACACACACTGTAAATATCTTTGTTACTTTACAGATAGCTTTAGCATAACCACATGCTAAAGTAGCTAACCGGTAATTAGCTGCTGCTAACTGAAACTGCCGTTAGCATGCTAACAGAACCGGGCTCAGTGACCGGACCAGGCCGGGTTGGAGCACAGCGCCTGAGACCAACAGGGAACAACGTCACAGTACTGAGGTGATTTACAGACTTGATGCACAGCAGATGTTTCCGTTCGTGTCAGTCACTCTGATTGGCTGTCAGTTTTTCCATCAAAGTGTTCAACCTCAGCGACACAGACCCGAACACGCAGGAGATAACCATAAAATCTGATGATCATGTGACTCAGCTGATCGTCATCATCTGCAGAGCAGCAGAGCTCAGCGTCACCTAAAATAAAATAACATCTGGGTTCATCCTCTGGAGAGCAGCATTTCATTAAAACTCAAGAAAAGTTGTGAGTTTCAGTCTTGGTCTTGTCTTGGTCTCTGTGACGTGTTGTGTTTCATATGTATTAATGTCGATCAGTGTAAAATCAGTGAGTCTTTGTAATGGACACACAACAACATCGTTAACCTGATTCTTTAAATCTCCGTCTGCTCTGCTCGTTTACTTGGCGTGTCGTTAAAATTCTTTAATTGATGGACGGGCTGTAAAGACAAAGTCACACTGTGATCCAGTTACAGAGTTCTGGGTCAAGTCCAAAACAAACACACACACACACACACACATATCATTATGTTCATCATTATCATATTTAACTGACAAAGACAGAGTTTGACAACATTGTAGTCGACGTTACAAACAGTAATTAAATGTAATTTTCAGATAGCAACCGAGCTAACTAGCATGCTAACAGGCATGTCACTGCCTGGGAAACCACTCATTAGCTACATTAGCTAATTATCAGCTGTTACGATGATTTATTTTATGTTTTAATGTGAAAGTTTAAGAAAACTTTGGTGCCACTTTTGCTAACATTGGCTAACTTGCTGCTACACATTCACATAAATGCTTCACACGACATATAAAGTTTGAAACAGAAGATTAAAATGTTTCAAAATCTCAATAAGATTCTGAACTAATCAGAGCCGATGATGGAAATAGCTAACCGCTCTAAAGTAGCTAACGAATTAGCCACATTGAGAATTATGGCAGGCTACAGCGAGAACATTACCGTTAGCTTGCCAGCTATCTTGCCCTGGAGGCTAAATGGAGCTAAAGCTATCATAGTACCTGTTATATGTGTCTGTCTCTTAAATAATCTGGGACTTCTCTTCTGGATTACAGCTAAACTAACTAGCTTGCTAAGTGACAAAAGACAACTTGGCAACTTGCTAAACTGGCTTCAGCTAACGTTGCCGTTAGCTTGCCAGCTACAGAAACTCTTTAAGCCTCTTGAGCGCTCGATGTGCCACCAAACTTGTGAGCCAAAACAATGACATGGGTGTATCCCAGAGTTCAATGCTCCTTGCTCAATATCGTCTGAATATGTTTATAACTTACCTCTTAATGTGTTTATACTTTATATCAAGAGACACATGAAGCTTCAGTACTTGTAGCTTCATTTTACGGTGCTAACTAGCTTATTAACTGGTAATTAAAGGCCAGCTAGCTTGACAGATGTGGCTAGCTACAGCTAATACTACCATTAGCTCGCTATTTGCTACATTCGCTACACTCAGAAATAATGTAAACAAGTCAATAGCTTCTAAATCCCGGCTAGTAAGCTAGTTAGCACCATAAGCTAGTTAGCGCCGTAAAATGAAGCTACAGCGAGCTAATGTCAACGTTAGCTGTAGCTAGCGAGCCACAGTAGCTCCTTAACTAGTTGTGTTAGTCATCACTAACATGTCTGTCTGTCTATCTGTCTGCTGTCTGTCTGTCTGTCTGTCTGTGTGTGTGTGTGTGTGTGTGGATGTCTCTATCTGTATCTATGTGAATAATTCTCTGTGGCAGGTTTGCAGGTGTGTTTTAGAATCACTGCGTCACTTACAACATTATTTATCTGACTCACGGGTTGCATGTTTCTCTGACTCCTTCACATTGAGTCGTGTCCAAATTCCCCCGTCACTGTCGCTCCGGTATGTTGATTGATGGCATCACTGACTATTTGTGTCAGATGACTTTTAATGGATGTTTTAAAGAGTAATTTACGCCACTTGTCACGACCAGTTTACAGATGCCAAAGCTCCTCCGCCCCGCGACTCATCTTACTGTTAAAATACCTGTTATTATCCCGACAGGTATGAAGACCTACAGCCCAGTTTCCCTCCGCTCGCATGTTAGGCAACATACCACCCTGCTGTACTTGCTCGAGGTGTACTGTCTGTGAATTTACTGCCACACTGCTTCTTCTGTCTGACTAAATATATCATTATTTTCACATTTCTCTCAAGTGGTCTGCACGTCACTCTGAAGAAAGAAGCTTCAAACAGGATCCCAACACGACGAGCGAGAAGCGAGAAGCCCGGCTCGCCGTCACCAACGACTAAAAGTCAGGCCCAGAGTTACTCTTGAAATAGTCGGCTAACGTCAACAATCGCCGTACAACACAGAGTCCAAAGTCAAAGCTAACATCACTCCAACGCAGGTCAGATATATTAGCATATTGTGGTTTTAGCTGGATAACGCTAGCTTGCTAGCTAACGGCAAAAACACCAGCTAATTCATCCAGACTCTCGGGTCTTGCCGTTTGCAGGTTACATTGTCTGTTGGTGTTATGAGGGGCAGACATTAGCTAACAGGAGCTAACAAACTGAGCTAACAGCAGCTACAGTTAGCAGCAGGTTACTGTCTGCGTAGCGGCTGGAGGATTTGTGATGCAGCTCAACATGAACGAAACAGAAAATGGCCGCTGCCTTTAGTCATTAAAATACTTGGTTGTGGTTGCGGTTGCCAGTTCCTCCAAATGTTTGCCAACGGCTGCCTAGCAACCGTAGTTTGATGAGTCCTGCGGCGCTGTCCAGATCACCTGGAGGTTCCTGAAGCTCTCTGACTCTGAGTGTGTGAAAGGGGATAAGGGTCGCTTCTTATCTGATCCAGACCACTTTAGGAAGACACCTGTGGTATCCACGGCGATATATTACCACCTAAGTAGCTGTAACCCCCCCCCCCTCAGGTGAGGCGTTGGAGGTGGGCAGCTGCAGGCAGGAAGTGAAGCCGACAGGCGGGAACGCCTTTTTTATTTATGGAGCGCTGATTTTAACGAGGTGGAGCGTCAGACGGGGACGGAGACGGAGATCAGGTTCAACATCAACAGAAGAGAGAGGAAGGAACAACAACGGCCGGGTTCACTACATTTAATTAAGTTTAATTAACGACTTCCTGCTAATCCTCATTAATCACCACTTTAGTAAAGAGTAAAGTCGTGGTCGTTAATTAACACGTATTCATGTCATCGTTAACAGCTGATAAAATGAAGTCTTTTAAACTACAAACATGGCTGACCAAGTAATGTTAAACATTAAGTCTCTGCTAATAAAGGACCTTTCTTGTGAAAACAGAGACGCACTAACAGCTCTGAGTGGATGTTTGTTTTCTCCTCAGACTCTCCGGACGTTCCTGTCGGTGTTAAACAGACGGAGACAAAGACCAAACATGGCGTGGACATGGCGGGCGGCGGGCAGGTAAACAAACAGCGCAGCAGGGAGGCGTTAGCGGCTAATTGTCTTCACTGGGGAGCTGTTAGAGTCTGACAAGTCCCCAGGCCTGGGGGTGGAAACATACACTGCTACAGGAAGAGCCCAGGGGCACAGAGGAGGACTCATACCCCAACACACACCTTCACCTGGACACACACACACACACACACCTGGAAACAAAGGGAGTGTCTTTCACCAACACACTCACCTGAGCAGCCCTCCTCGTGACACCTGTCAACACTGAAGGTGTGGGACAAACAGGTAAAGATCAAAGACGAGCACAGACACACCTGAGACCAGCTTAAGACTGAAGATCAAGACTGAGACTGATACAACATCAAGACTGAGACTGAACCAAACAGACGTCCAGGTTTAGACAGTCTGCGGGGACGTCACGGAGACTACGTCCAGGTTTTAGACAGTCTGCGGGGACGCCACGGAGACTACGCCCAGGTTTTAGACAGTCTGCGGGACGCCACGGAGACTACGCCCAGGTTTTAGACATTCTTCGACGCCATGGAGACTACGCCCAGGTTTTAGACAGTCTGCGGGGACGCCACGGAGACTACGTCCAGGTTTTTAGATAGTCTGGGGACGCCACAGAGACTACGCCCAGGTTTTAGACAGTCTGCGGGGCCACGAGACTACGCCCAGGTTTTAGACAGTCTGCGGGACGCCACGGAGACTACGCCCAGGTTTTAGACAGTCTGCGGGGACGCCACGGAGACTACGCCCAGGTTTTAGACAGTCTGCGGGACGCCACGGAGACTACGCCCAGGTTTTAGATAGTCTGCGGGACGCCACAGAGACTACGCCCAGGTTTTAGACAGTCTGCGGGGGCCACAGAGACTACGCCCAGGTTTTAGACAGTCTGCGGGACGCCACGGAGACTACGTCCAGGTTTTAGACAGTCTGTGGGGACGCCACGGAGACTACGTCCAGGTTTTAGACAGTCTGTGGGGATACTAATATAAAACTGCAGATGTTTGACATGAATCTGAAGATCTGGACACAGAACAAAAGGATCGCCCTCTTATCGTGTCTTTGTTTCTCATTTGGGACTTTGACTTCAGCAAACACTGTGGATGTTCAGGCGCTGTAGACTTGTCCGCGATGAAACCAGCTACATATTGAAATGTTCATTTTTAGCGCCGAGATGTGGAGGCCATTTGCACGAGAGCCGTGACGGCCGAGGTCGTGCCGACACATCATCCATCAGCGCCCCGTAAACCTCCTGCGGAGCCTCCGACCGCTGCTTGTGTCTCATGAATATATGAGGTGTCACTTTATAATGTCTTTGATTTGACTCTGTCCTGAGAGGAAACCTGACCGTCTGTGCACAACTTTACACACTAAACTTCACTGACTGTCCAACAAGGTGGAAAAATAGAAAGTTCTCCAGTCAACGCCTGAACGAAAGGAAAGCAGTGAGAAATCTTTACAGTGAAAAGATTTATAAGAAGTGGTTAGTCCCGTCTTTAATGATTTGGATCAACTAAAGGAAAAAACACAAACGACTCCTCACATAGTTAGCTTAGCTGGTAAACTGCTATAGCTGCAGAGCTAACTGCTAACGCACTATCGCGTTCAGATTTGATTCGATGTCATCAGATGCTGCTCATCCTACGTTACATGAAGTCACTTCATCGTCACGATAAAAATAAACAACATGAATCATTGTGAAAGTGGTTTGGGCAACAAAACTACGTGATTAGGAAAAAATAATGTTACGTTAGCTTTTGTTACGTTAGCTTTTGTTACATTTCGTTAGTTTTCATTACGGTGTGGCACATTACGTACGTTACGTATGTTATTTTGACTTCCATGATGTTTTGTTATATTCTGTTTTTTATTGTTGTTGTTTTTTTACATTATATTTGTAACGTTTATGTTACCTTTTGTTACTTTTCATTACTTTAACTTTATTACGCTGCCTGTTCTGTTTTGTTATATTTCCTTTTGTTACATTACGTATGTTGAGTTAACTTTATGTTGCATTTCGTTAGATTTTTATTAGATTTAGTTTTGTTACGTTGATGTTTCATGATGTTCTGTTTTGTTATATTTGTTGCGTATGTTACATTACATTTTGTTACTTTTCATTACATTAACTTTATTACGTTGCGTTATGTTTCGTTAGATTTAATTTTGTTACTTAATGTTTTGTCACGTATGTTGCGTCAAGAAGTTAACATGTCACATGGGAAACACAGCGTTCTCCTGTTTGTTTCGATCTGTGTGCATTTATTTTTAAATGCTGATCTGACAATATCTTTTAAAGAAGGACAAATATTTTACGTGTTACGGACAGTGAAACGTGGTCGTTGACACACTCACTTTAAAACGTTACCGTGTTCGCCATCTGTCAGCTTCTTTCATCGCTGAAGGCGACTGTCAGAAGCTTTAAACAAACAAATGACAGGAAGTACAGAGCTCACCGTGTTTGTGTCATCCTGTCACTTCCTGTCGCCTGACGTTAACGCTCAGTTTGTGAAGAAACGAACAAACAGTGAAGTGATGACAGCGATGAAGCTTCTGAGGCTGATGACACAAACTCAAAGTATTCTAAGTCATTTACTGTCAGTCAGACAGAAATAACAAGTAATGTGATTACTGGAAGAAGTACTCTGTTGGAGTATTATTTGTATTATTTTACAGTATAAAAGTATTAAAGTATACTTAAAGTACAAAATATATATTACATTTTAATTATTGATGCATTCATGTGTTCATCACTTTACTGAATTTACTGTAGATGAAGTAGATGAAGTTTTATTTTTACTTGAAATATTATATAAAAATGTATTTGTTGGTTAGATCAGTGTAGAGTAATTGTAAACATGTATTTCCATTTCTATTCCGTGTCCGTCATACCAAACTGATCTGACATGGCAGTGTCACGATTTCAACACGTACTGAGCATTAATAAATATTCAACATCTGGTTACACTTTGAAAATAAAGCAATAGTAAAAATACTTGGTTGAGTTTAGAAAAGATGTAAGTTAAGTCACGCCACGACGCAAAAACGCCATCAGCATTTACTATAAACTGAATTTATCGGCTCGTTATGATCAGTGATTTCACTCACGGAGACAATAAACCCTCTTTGATGTGCCCACCGTGACCGTACACGTAATATGAGCTGTGTTTCATAATGTACTGTTAAACCAATCAGTGACTCAACGGTAACGTTTGTTTTCAAAAAATTTGACTTTGACTGAAATATTACAACTTTTTCTCGTTAAATGACCAACATATTAAATGGTAATATTCTGATTAAACCTGTTAATTTTAGACTTTATCAGCCTCACAGTGGCTCTAATTTTTGAAATATCATAACGTTAATGTCCCGTCTCCGTTAAACATATTTTTTATGATCTGAATTCAGTTTAATCAGTTTAAACGTTGAAGTGTCGAAGTCGGTCGGTCGGTCATTTAAACGAACAGACGTGATCAGACGGCCTCTTGACAGATTTGTGATTTAAATCTTAAAGACTCTTTTCAGTCTGTAATTGTGGAACTTCTTGTAAATCAAAGCTGAAATTTAAACGGGGACTCCCTTAAATCCCCTCGAGGACTCCGGGAGTCTCAGACCGCGGTTTGAGAACCAGCGCCGGCCTCGCCCAAACTGTCACTCATCGTTTCGGAGCGCCGCCGGCCTACAGTCATCTCCTAAACGGTAATTTATGTGTTGTTGTGGAGGACAAATTGCTGCAGGAGGTGCACCATTAGCTAAACTGCATTTCACAGCGACGTGTTTTCACCTGCAGCACAGCTATGCCAAAAATGTCATAACTCAGCGCCGGGCTGCCGGCCGAGACACAAGCTTTATAGGAGGGAGAGAGAGAGCGAGGTTTAATGACACACTGTCAGAGATTAAATATACACTCAACAAGTTCTCACACACTCATGAAGACGCATTAATGCAAGTAAACACACTCTGCATGTAGACATGTACACACACATAATAATGAGGACAGTTATTGATCACAGGTCCAAACACGGTGCGTCGTCCCACGTGTGATTGGCGTTAAGTGTTTTTGTCCCGTCTGTCCTCCAGTGTCTGTCCATCACTGACACAGAGTGTCTTCAGGGTATTTTAGTTTGTCATTTCCTGATAAGGGAAAGTTGTGATGATGTCATCCTGATCTCTGGATAAACTGATTTAATTGGACCGATACATAAACTATTCATCGCTGACAGGAAGTGATGTAACCTGAACGTTCAGACTGGTTTTCATGTCGTCTGGGAGAAATTTATGTTTTTATACACAACAAAACTTTCACTGTAACCGGCTGTATTATGTTTAATTACGTCACTAAATTTCACCTCATATAATTAGATATATTATGTCAAATGATGTTGAGGTTTATAACATTATACAGACAAACACTGTCATTGTTTAATGGTTTAATATTTAATGATTTATTTGTTTATTGAAAAGGATCCCCATCAGCTGTTGCCATAGTGATCAGCTCGTCCACACATGACACATTATATAATAAACTTTAATATCAGAGCTTAAATTCATAAACAAATCAAAGCTGATCCACACTGTATGAACATTTTAATATATGTGTGTGTGTGTGTGTGTGTGTACATATTTGGATCTCCTGTCTTCCCATTTATACTCCCAGAATGAATGAATGTGAGATGATTTCCTCTGAGTGTATCATTATTATCTATAATCACATATCAGGTATTTGAGATTTGTTTTTGTGGCCACGCTTGTTTGTTGTTTGTGTTGGAAAATAAAATATATTTTATTTTATTATATATATATAAAAACATGGTGAATGGTATTTGATTTGTGTTTCTTGTTAGTCTGTATGTGTGTATTTATATCTTCAGTGTTTATAAGGTGATGTATAAATAAAGTTGATCATGATTGTGTTTGTGTCATCTGTGTGTTCCATAAATCAAACTGTTCAGTGTACTCGACAATCAACCGTTTCAAACTTTAATCTGAAGTCATTTAATTCTCGACACTTTGAAGCTTCAGAAGTGATGAGAATATTTTCATTTTCAACTGAAAGTATTTGATTGTTTTTCTGCACATTAGCTGAAATCAGTTTGTGCTGTAAAAAATAAACTTTATTAACACCAGAGAACACGTGCAGCCTGTGAACGCTCAAACAGCGCATAGCAAACAGCACAGCGCCCTCCAGTGGAGCGACCAATCACAGGCTGGACTGCATCAGATCTGAGATATGAATAATATTTATTCAGTCCATGTTTAAATAAAGTCCCAACAGTCCAAACAGAGTTCAAATAAAGTTTGATTGAAGCTTCGAGCTGAAGAAGTTCATTAAGCTCACTGAAACTCGTAAGTGTCTTTATAAAATAAAAATCATGTGACGCTCCGACAGCTTCAGCTGCATCTGTGATGATCTGTTTATATTACTGCTATACTGTCATCCTATATATACACCATATATTTTGTGTGTGTGTGTGTGTGTCCTGTGAAATGTCTGTCAGGTTGGTTTAGAAGCTTCCAGCAGCAGCAGTGAAGCAGCCAATCAGAGTGTGACAGACAGTGAGAGTCCGACCATCTGTAGGTGGACTGATGCCGACACGACAAAACACACACACACACACACACACACACACACACACACACACAAGTAACTGATTACATTGGTTGTAACTTAGTTACATATTGATCTGATTACTTTATTTTATTTTATGATTTGATTACTGAAACAAAACTGCAACACAACCTAACAACAACGAGCAACACTATTAGGACTAACCCGCAGGACTAAACAGGTTTTTTGGACAGTCGCGGAGAGACGTCACAGGTTTTACAGTCTTTGACGTCGACGCGCCAGGTTTTGACACCAGAGCGACAGTCTGACGTTACGAAACTACGCCCAGCGGACGTTCGGGACTACGAGCTCGCAGGGATATGGGGACGCCACGGAGACTACGCCCAGGTTTTAGACAGTCTGCGGACGCCACGGAGACTACGCCCAGGTTTTAGACAGTCTGCGGGACGCCACGGAGACTACGCCCAGGTTTTAGACAGTCTGTAGGACGCCACGAGACTACGCCCAGGTTTTAGACAGTCTGTCTGCTGGTTTCGCTCTCAGTCTTGGTCCTCAGTGTTTTAGTCGTCTCTCAGTTTATCTTTTATTTTTGTTAATTGCTGTATAAATTTAGAATAATCCTCCATGTTTTAACAAAGTTTGAAAATGAAGTGTCGGCACTACGCTCCCAGGTCGGTGCAGCTCCGGGCCTCTGCTCGACTCTTTCCATTATCTGACATTACTGCTGAGAAAAAGTCCATAAAGGCGCAGGGAATTAAAGAATTAGCACAGATCTGCAGCTCCGGGTGCTCGTGTCTCATTTGGGCGGCAGAGAGGTGTTTTTTTTTTCCCGTCGCAGTCACCTTCAAGAAAAGGTGAAAATTGCACCCGGAGGGGGGACAGCTTCGACAGGAGGTGGGGAGGAAGAGTCACCCCTTCCTTTTGACAGTCTTGGCGCGTCTCCAAAAATCCACAACTGTCCGCCGGAGCTGCACGGAGGCCTTGAGGGAAACACGAACCGCTGATTGGACCGCATTTGGACACGTGATCTGACCGCCAACAAACAGGAAGAGGAAATACAAACTGTGACTTTAAGGTTCTCACTGACTGTAAGAAAACACCTTTAAACTTTATTCAGTGATTTTCCTTCAGCTTTGGCCTAAAAGTCACACGGACGGCACGTGAACATGCAAACGTAAGAGAGAAGAGAAGTGACGGTGGATGTCTGATACGCATACGCATAGAAGTCACACACACACACGTGTGTTGTTGTGACAGGTAAAGCTGACACACCTGAACGCGGGAAGTCTTTAAATCCATCCTCTTATTTGGGTCGGGTCGTGGTGGCAGGTTCAGGAGGCCTTCCAGTGTTCCCTCCACCCAGCAACGCTCTCTAGATAGTGGATATGTAGTCCCTCCAGCAGGTTCTGGTTCAGGTTCTAGATCTCAGGATGGAGATGGACTGAAAGATGAGCTTTGTCTTCCAGCTCAGCTCGCATGATACAACATACATACAATACAACATACATACAATATACATACAATACACATACAATACAACATACATACAATACAACATACATACAATACAGCATACATACAACACAACATACATACAACACAACATACATACTATACATACATGTACAAATACAACATACATACTACATACATACAATACAACATACACACAACATACATACAACACAACATACATACAACACAACATACATACAACACAACATACATACTACATACATACATACAACACAACATACATACATACAATACAACATACATACTACATACAAACAACACAACATACACACAACATACATACAACAAACATACATACAACACAACATACAATACAACATATACACACAACATAACATACATACAATACAGCATACATACAATACAGCATACATACAACACAACATACATACAACACAACATACATACAACACAACATACATACTACATACATACATACAACACAACATACATACATACAATACAACATATACTACATACATACAACACAACATACAACATACATACAACACAACATACATACAACACAACATACATACTACATACATACATACAACACAACATACATACATACATACAATACAAACATACATACTACATACATACATACAACACAACATACATACTACATACATACAACACAACATACACACAACATACATACAACATACAACATACATATAAATACAACATACATACAACACAACATACAAACAATACACAACATACATACAACACAACATACATACTACATACATACATACAACACAACATACATACATACAATACAACATACATACTACATACATACAACACAACATACACACAACATACATACAACACAACATACATACTACATACATACATACAAACACAACATACATACATACATACAATACAACATACATACTACATACATACAACACAACATACACACAACATACACACACAACATACAATACAACATACATACAATACAACACAACATACATAAACACAACATACATACTACATACATACATACAACACAACATACATACATACAATACAACATACATACTACATACATACAATACAATATACATACAATACAACATACATACACCATACATAGAATACAACATACATACAATACAACATACAATATATATACATGCATACATACATACAATACAATATATATACAACATACATAATACAACATACATACAACATACAATACAACATACATACTACATACATACATACATACATACATACATACATACAACACAACATACATACAACACAACATACATACAACATACATGCACAACATACATACAATACAACATACAACATACATAATACAACATACAACATACAATACAACATACATACATACATACACATAAATATACATACTACATACATACATACATACAACATACATACAATACAATATACATACAATACAACATACATACAACATACATACAACATAAATGCAATACAACATACATACAACATACATACAATACAACATACATACAATACAACATACATACTACATACATACATACAACATACATACAATACAACATACATACAATACAACATACATACAACATACATACAATACAACATACATACATACATACAATACAACATACATACATACATACAACACAACATACATACAACATACAATACAGCATACATACAATACATCATACATACAACATACATACTACATACATACAACATACAATACAACATACATACTACATACATACAAACATACATACATACATACATACAACATACATACAACATACAATACAACATACAATACAACATACATACAATACAACATACATACAACATACATACAATACAACATACATACAATATACATACAATACAACATACATACAATACAACATACATACAACATACATACAATACAACATACATACAATACAACATATACACTACATACATACAACATACATACTATATATAAACATACATGCATACAACATAGATATAATACAACATACAACATACATACAATACAACATACAACATACATTCAACATACATACAATACAACATACATACTACATACATACAATACACATACAACATACATACAATACAACATACATACAACATACATACAACACAACATACTACATACATACAACACAACATACATACAATACAATACAACATACATACAACATACAATACAACATACATACAATACAGCATACATACAACATACATACAATACAACATACATACAACATACATACAACATACATACAACACAACATACATACAACATACATACAATACAACATACATACAACATACATACAATACAACATACATACAATACAACATACATACTACATACATACATACAACATACATACAATACAACATACATACAACATACATACAATACAACATACATACTACATACATACATACATACATATACATACAACATACATACATACATACATACATACAACATACATACAACATACATACAATACAACATACATACAACATACATACAACATACATACAACATACATACAACATACATACATACAATACAACATACATACAATACAACATACATACAACATATACCATACAACATACATACAATACAACATACATACAACATACATACATACATACAATACAACATATATACAACATACATACAATATACAAACAATACAACATACATACATCATACAATAAAACATACATACAAAAAAACATGCATACAACATACATACATACATACAATACAACAGACAACATACAATACAACATACATACATACAATACAAACATACAATACAACATACATACAATACAACATACATACAATACAATATATATACACAACATACATACATATATACACAACATACATACATATATACAACATACATACATACCAACATATATACAACATACATACAATATACAAACAATACAACATACACACATACATATATACAACATACATACAATACAACATACATACAATACAACATACAACAGCATTACTGATACCAACACACGCAACATCTGCTGACAATACTTTAAAGTTCTGAGCTGTCATAAGATGAGGGCACGCCACACACATGCACACACACACACACTTCCTGTTTAAATAAGATAAAAACAAGTCGACTGCTGGTTTTGTCTCTGTACTTTATATAAATAATGATCGTACAAACACTCGGTACCATCATCTCTGAAGATAGAATCTGTTTTAAAGTCCAGAGCGCCCCTGGAGGCCGACAAGAACAAGAACAACAACAACAACAACAACAGAGACCAGAACAGAACCACAAGGCAGGACTCTGCTGGGTCAGGCTTAAATCCTGGAGATCTGTTTCAAGGACTTTCAATGACACCTGCTGTCAATTCAAGGAGTCAAATTCTGGATTTTCAAGTTTTAACTCAAACAAGGATCAGATCCTCAACAGCTTCCCACCAACACACAGAGACATGCTCAGTGATGAAAATACTTCCAAGTTCATCCTGTGACTTCAAAATGATTCAAAACTTTTGACTCTTCGTTGCCGTCATCATCATCATCGTCATAGTCATCATCGTCACAGGAAGTGATCAGTGTCGCTTTGTAACAGACTTTAAATGAAGTTCAAACATGAGAAATAAAATCAATCATCAATCATCAGGACCAATCAATGACCATCAATGGACCTCTGACCGGTCTGTCAGTAACTGTTCTGGAGCTTTTGATCAGATCACATGACCTTCATCCTCCCGTCCACGCCGGTGAAAAGTCTTAAAGTGATCAAAGATCGTCCGTCAAGTGAAGAAGGTCATGTGATCTGATCAAAAGTTTCAGTCTGTGTCATTTGATCTGATGTTTGTGGTTCTGATGGTTCTGATGGTTTTGGCACCTTTTCACCGGTTAATGAATAAATTAACTGATGATGAAAACAATCCACGTTCTTTGGTTCCTCCTCATTTTGTCACGTGTTCTGTCGATGTTATGATCCGCTTCAGGTCAGCTCGGCCCGGTTTGGCTCAGTTTAAAGAACAGAAACGCGTCACGCTCACCACAGAACAGAGACATCTTATTAATCTTTGGTGAGTTTGACGTTCTCTGTTCATGGTCAAATACTGTGAAAGAAAATAAATCCAGAACTCATCGTTTGGATCAGAACCGTCACGAAGAATCAGCAGGAAAATAAAAACATGATGAAAGACGTCACAGTGTGAAGCTCGTCTGACATTTGCACGACCCAGAATAAAAACAAAGTTTAAAGTGTTCCAACGACGGAACCAGAACCGAAAAACAGCTCGGCCCGGTCCGGTTCAGTCCGGTTGCTGTTCAACTTAACACTGATTAAAGTCTGACAGGTGTGACCGTCTGAAACAGCTGTTTGATGATCGATCAGTGTTCAATGTGTCTGTCTGTACCGTTTGTTTCACAGTTGAAGGTTTTCAGGCGCGCTGCTCGCCCACCAGGTGGCACTCGCCTCATGACTAAAGATAGAGTTGTCATGGCAGCGCGCGGGTTCGATGCCCGTCATTCCTGTCGATCTCTGTCAAAATAAAAGACCTAAAAATCCAAAAACAAAAACAAATGGAGTCTCGCTCAGCGTTTTCAGAGCCGAACTGTGTGCCGCCGGCCGACTCGACTCCCAGTCCTATCCCAGAAGACACCAGGCCTGGTTCTGGTCGCACTCCAGTTTGGTGTTGATGACGGTGCAGGAGCGCCACTGATGGTCAGTTCCTGTCTGGACTCCACCTGGTAACGCAGGTTCGTCAGCCCGCCGTCCGGATCTACCTTAAACTGCTCCTGCAGGACGAGACCACGTTAAGACTGAAGACCAAAGACTAAGACTAAGACAGACTTAGAGATGACTTAGAGACTAACGGAGAAAACTGATGTCGGGTTTGAATCAGTCAACCAACTACATTACCCATGATTACTACCATGATGAAGACTCTGCACAGGTATCAAAGTAGAGAGTTCAGAGACCTGTCGTAAAACTCGTCACATTTTATAAAAGGTAACATTTATTTTCTGTCCTGTAGCTGCAGCAGCTGTTGTAAATATATGTTATATATTATGTTATGTTATATATGTTATGTTATATATTATGTTATGTTATATATGTTATGTTATGTTATATATTATGTTATGTTATATATTATGTTATGTTATATATGTTATGTTATATATTATGTTATGTTATATATGTTATGTTATGTTATATATTATGTTCATCGACTGTAACAGACGAAGTGTTGAACCTGTTTCTGAGCGGCGACTCTCTTCTGGTCTCTCTTCCTCCAGGCCGGGTCGTGGATGTGGTGGAAGGTTTTATATCCGGTCGTGATGCCGCTCGGTCTGAAGAGCTGCAGAGACAAACGACAGACGATGATGCAACACGGAGAACATCAAACATGATTCATGTGAAGCTCTCATGTTGTTCTGTCACCTGTAACTCAGCTTTCCTCAGCCGTCTGTAGAACTCGCCGCCTCTCGACCCCAACCCCAGAACCTGTTCGACATCCCGTTACACTGCCAACAGAACCAGAACCAGAACACAACCTTTAATGTTCTAAGACAGAGACACAGACAGCAACAACGACACATGCAGCCTGAAGCTCCATCTTGTGGCTGGTTACAGTCATTACATCATCTGAACTGCGTCGCTCTGATTTATTTTTTTATGGACCGAAACATAAAACCAGTTTGTTGTTTGTGGAAACCTGTTTGGTAGTAATCTGATTACATGTCAGATAACATTACAAACAGGTTCCTGCAGGAGAAGAATCCAGTTTCATCCTTTAGTAACTTCATCGTCACACGGCACACTGAGTGTCATCTAGGATTGTTCTTGTTCCACGGATCTTTGACATCATTCAGACCGATGAACTGTGATCATCAATAATATTAATTAATAAGCGTGGTAACAGGTGGAGCAGCTCCACCATGCCGTAATGTTTCTTGGTGAGCAGCAGGATTCCTCCCACGCACGCCTTGTAGTGGTACAGCGGTGGAGCTCGGCGAGGCCACGGAACGCCCGTCCTCGGGAAGCCGTAGTCCAGAGCATCGCTCAGAGGCAGCAGGTCCACGTCGTGCATGGCCAGGTAGTCCGCGGTCGTTCCCGCTCTCCAGGTGACCCACGTTGATCAGAGATGCTCGGTTAAACCTGAAACAAACACAGTGTGAGGTGAAGACGGCTGACAGGTGTCGTCCTCTGCAGGTACACCCTGGCAGGTGTGTCCTCACCTGTAGTGGTCCACCTGGTTGATGACAAGGATCTTGTGTCGGATCTTCTTCTTGTTGAGGAACGGTGCATGAAGGGGACGAACACCAGCAGCTCCTCGGCGCTTCTCTGAACGGCACGATGAGTGCCAGTTTGTGAGGACCCCAGGACGGTCGCCCGCCGCGGACGCCTGACCGCCAGCCGGGCACGGCAGCTGCGGCAGCGCCGGTGGCTGATGCTGGCCGGTCGTCCGCCTCACGCCGCGAGGCGGACATGTCGCCTGAACAGCTGAGCTGCAGCCAGAGCAGAGACGAGCAGCAGCACCATGCAGAGCCCGAACAGCTTGTAGACCGACATCGACCGGACAGGAACCTGGAGACGGGAAGAACACGGACACGTGATGCAGAGAAATATCAACACTGCATGAACGCTTGTTAGCTACTTTATGTACACACACACACACACACACACACACACACACACACACACTCTTTTAAAGACAGACTCAGATTTTAAAGAAGCAACATTTCACTCTCTGTCCAGCTGTCGTCTTTAGTGGTTGGTTGGTTGAACAGAGTTACAGTCATCATTAATCTGATCAAAGTGGACTGATTAGTGATCAGAGGTCAGTTTCACTTCAGTCTGAGTTTAAATGTTTTTATTGATTCCTGATCAGTTCTCTGTCGTCGTCTTAAAAGAATGAATGAAATCAAACGATCATTTTACAGACGTCACGACTTCAGATTCAACCTGAGTCGACATGCTGAGCAGGCCAGCTGTGAACACACTGAAGCTGAGCTGTGTTAAATAATCGAATATGAATTCAGTGATTAGATGAGACACAAACGAGGGACGATGCTGCGTTCATGTCACACAGGCAGGGTGGGAAAATCTGCTGCTGTCGGCTGAAATGTGTTTTTTAAAATCTGTGTTTGCTGAGTTGAATCACTGGCAGACATGTCGGCGTCTGTTTTTCCCGCTCTGTGACGTGACGTGAACGCAGCATCAGACAAACTTCACAAAGTGAGTCTGAAGATTTAAACACTAAACAGAAAATCACATTCATGGAGACACAGCTCTTCTTTGTTAAAGACTCAGGCTACGGTCGAATAGTCAACATAAACACCACCTAAGTCCTTTCCTAACCACCTTTCCTAACCACTTTTTCTTGACCTCGATGGAAAACGTCACGAGGTCAAGGAAAGATGTGAAGGAGAGGTCATAAGGAGTTAGGGAGTTACTACAAAGTTTTGTTTGCGTTTTGTAGTCCATCTTCTGGGATTTGTAGTTTTACCACAGATCACGTCAATAACATGACAGTCTCTCCTCCTAACTCCTTATGACCTCTCCTTCACCTCTTCCTTTGACTCGTGACGTTTTCCACCGAGGTCAAGGAAAAGTGGTTAGGAAAAGTGGTTAGGAAAGGACTTAGGTGGTATTTATGTTGACTATTCGACCGTAGCCTGAGTCTTTACCGACAGGAAGTGCAGGACGAGCTTTGTGTTTGACCGTGAGGAGATGACACACGTCCTCAGTGTGTGTGTGAGCAGCTGAACTTCAGGATGTTTGGAAACTTTAAAGGACCTCCGGCCCCTCGGACCACAGCTTGAGAACCAGTGTTAGAGCATCCGGTCACAGTTTTACTCACCTGTCTCCTCGGTGAACTTTAGACGTGTCACCTCTTTAAAGGTTAACAGACACTCATTATGACATGAGACATGACATCACGTCTGACACTCACGTTAGTCTCACCTCCTCTCCTCCTTGAAGTACAGGACGGGCTTTCTCCTCGAGGAGTACATCATCTTCAAACCTCACAGCTGCCCGGTGCAGGTCCACGTCCAGGTCCGGTGCAGGTCCACGTCCAGGTCCGGTGCAGGTCCACAGTCCAGGTCAACCAGAAAACACCAGCAGAGCCTCCAAAGTTCAGCCTGAGCCTCTCCGTCAGTCCTCCGTCAGTCCTCCATCCTCCGGTCTGTCAGAGTGCTGCTGTCCTCCATGCTAACTCTGAGCTAACTGTGCTAACAAACAGCTCGCGCGCCGCTTTCAGACATTTAACCGGTAAACTCACGTCTGTGGCCGGTTTGATCCGGATCCATGTCCGTTAGCCTGTGTGTGTGTGTGTGTGTGTGTGTAACCGTTACTGTACACGTAGCATGTTAGCGGTTCACACAGTCCGCCGCTCCGGGTTCAACATTCACACCTTTTAACCGCGTCACCGACTGTTACCGAGGTTTGCCGAGTGTCACCGAGTGTCACCGAGTGTCCGTTACCGTCTGAAATAAAAATTAAATCATCAAAGATCGTCTCTTTTTTTATTTTAACAAATTTAACGCCGGAAAAATCAAACAGAAGCCGATTGTAATGCTGTCCGACCGGAATATGAGTCCGAGCGGCAACCGCGGCTACTTGTAAAAAAAGGTTCCGGCCGCTTTTTTTTAAACATTAAAGGGACAGTACACCGGAAGTGGGTGGAGGGAAATATTATGTTTTTTTACACCATTAAACTTATCTGATAATTAATCTATAATTATTAATTATTAAAAATAAAATAAATCGTAGTTTTTTAAGTGCATTAAAACTCTGTAGAATTACAGACATTATCTGTAAATTAACAACCAAACTGTCATTTTAAATATAAAACCATTAATGACATATTACAGTGATTTCTAATTTGTGTAAAGAAAAGGTCTTATTATTACTATTTATATTATTTATAAATTGAGAAAATAACATTTTTACAGTAGTTTTCTGTGTTTTTAAAATTTTTTATACAAAACTCAAACAAATGAACAAATTACAGGTATTTCTCATTTTGGTACAGAAATATTACTGTTTTATTTATACAGTATGTTTATGTAAAATGACAGCAGTTATCTAATAAAATACATGGCTCATTATATACACTGTAAAATAACAACTGTACATTTATGGAAAATAAACTCCAAATAACTCACAGTATTTTTTTTTGTTCAGAATTCTGTAAAATTACAGACATTATCTGTAAATTAACAATCAAAGTGTCTTTAAATTTTAAGTATTATGCCGTTTATATTATTTATGCAGCATTCCTGTTAAATTAAATGAGTGGCTCATTATATAGAAACACATTGAACGTGTTTGATTGTAACAAAATGTTTCTCTCAAAGCTCAACTAGAAATTTCAGAAAATCTATAGTTTATTTTTATATTTTACTTTAGTTTTATGTTTGTTTGTCTGATACTTGCTCCTGATACTTCAAAGTACACATTCCTGATAATACAGATACTTTATTATAGCATTGAATATCAAGAATAAAACAAAGTGTCAGTCGTTTAAACCAAATGTGACAAAACTTTATTTCGAGTGCAATTTTAGAGACAGATTTCACATGGACAGAATCTCTAAAAAATAAAATAAATCCCAGCTCCTCTGATTCAAAGTCTAGACTCATGAAAACATTCCCGAAACCTTCCAGTAACAGAACAGAAAAACACAAACCACCAGAAAGAAAAGGAAGAAACAAAAAGAAACTAAAAGTTTGAGAGATGAAGACGTCAAATCTGATTTCACTGCTCACGTTCAGATCTCCGAACACGTCTCACTGCTCGGTTCTTGTGGATCTTTTTGGGAGTTTGGGGGATGAATGAACGCTGGAGCTGCAAACATTCATCGATTTATCACAGATTTCCTGATTCATGTCGTCCTCTGTGTCTAATTAAAGATCGTTCATGTCAAAAACACTGATCGATATTTCATTGACCAAACGAATCGACTCATCGAGAAGACAATCGACGGCTGCAGCCGTAACGGACGCCTCACCATGTAAAAAAGTTACAGGAACTAGACTCAGACGACAGATTTAAAAAACGACGGTGGCGTATGATGGATGTCAGACGATCAAAATATTTTGAGCACGCTTGTTCACGAGCAAACCGACACCGAGCCAGAACCAGAACTAGAACCAGAACCAGACGAACAGAAACAAACATTTGGTTTCATTTCATCTGGAAGAAGATTTGAGCTTTTACTCGTCCTGCAAGGCTTTGTGTAACGTGAAGCGTCTGCGTGAACACTCAAGTTATGGATCATAACTGGACCTGAAGTTCTGAAGTTTAACTGCAGCAACATCAAGTTTCTTCACGTGATGACAGCTCAGGTTGCACGATTGCTCCGAAATACTTTAACCTACCCGTGTTCCTGAACGCCACACGACCACCGGAGCAGTTACGTAAGAAATCAAGCTTCCAGATGAAAATGTTTCAGATTGTTTACAGATGATTCATCGTTCTGCAGTAACACGTCACGTCCTCATCGCGGTGAGCAACGAGGAAGAAAAAGGGAGAATTAACCAAAACACAAAGATTTAAACTTCCTGTTGGCGCGACAGGACGAACGTGTTCAGAAGAATCCTGTGAAATAAATAGACGCACATTTTACCGTGAACGCGAGGCGCCGACACAAACAGGAAGTAACAAACAGAATCTAAAGAGCCGAATCGTGCAGCTGGTTTTCTGCATCACGTCTTTCAGCAGTTTGTCTGCCGCCACCACCGCTCAGTACTGCATCAATCAGTAGAGACCAAACACACTCATACAAACACACACACACTCATACTACACACACAGGCTCGCACACACTCACACACACCACATGGAGAACAGTTACACCAGTTTTTGGCCTCGAAGAAGCTCTTCAGGTGTCTCATCTGCCAGATGCCGATGGCCACCAGGATGAGCGTCTGGACGATGGACCACCAGAGGAGGCTGCTGGTTGGTGCTCTCGCTGGTCTGACGGAACGCTCCTCGCGGTACTGAAAGAGGACGGACACGTTAACATGCTGGTGCTGTGACTCTGGACCAGACCTGATTCAACACACACACACACACGCTGACTGACCCGCTGGTAGTTCTGCTCCTTCTGGATCTGGTCCACCTGCTCCACCAGCTGTCGGACTCTCAGCTGCAGCTCTGTCAGTTTGTCTTTGGCAGCAATCTCGGCGTAGTTGTTGGCGTGTTCGCCCACCTGGATGTCCAGGTGAACCCTCTGCAACACGACACCAGGAAGGAAGTGATGAAAGAGCAACAAGTGCACATGAAACAGGAAGCAGAGACTGTTTACTTCCTCTTTTTTACGTGTGTGTGTGTGTGTGTGTGTGTTGTCTCTCCTCACCAGCATGCCTCCGGCGAACAGCGAGAACTTGGAGGAGTTGGAGTGCAGACAGATCTGATGCTCTCCAGTGTGTGAGGTGAAGGTGAACCTTCCTCCGAGCCACTGGACGGGACAGAATCACCTGCAGAGACACAAACACACGGGTCAGTGATGATGATGATGATGATGATGATGACGACACATGTTGACTCTCTCCTCACCTTGTCATCAGGATCTTTGACTTCCACAAACATGCCCAGACCCTGAGTGGCCGGCAGGTATTCTTCTCTCTGTTTGTCGTACAGCTGAGTGCGATAGTTACCTGAAGAGAGAGACAGACAGGAAGATAGACAGGCAGACAGACAGGTGAGTCACGTTGTGGAGTAAATCATCTCTGCCATCTTCAGAGCCTTTGGCTGTACTCAGAGCAGTGAGTTGCTGCAGCGTTGTGTGTTTAGTTGTGTCGGTGTGACACTGTCTTGTTAGCGATGCTCCGCACATTCTCTCGTTTGCACCAAAACACCAGAAACGAACTTTTATGTGTGAAGTCAAACACTTCCTAAAACATTCGGACCGGTCTTTCCAGCTGAGGGATTATTTCAGCTCAGGAACATCACGTGAAGCTGAGTGATGTAATAATGCGACAGGACTCTGTCGTCACTTTAGCGTGCATTCACACAGGGTCGCCGTAGCAGGGCTGAGTGTGCTGCTGTGGGCGTGTCTACATCTGCTGATTAATGTCGCTCACTGTTGTTGTCACTGTTTGTCTCGCTAGGACACAAATCAAATTAAACTTCTTCATGTCACTCGAGTCAGACTCAGATTTAGAAGCTGGTACATGAACTACACAAAGTCAGAACACACACACAGACACACACAGGTAGATTCTCAGAGTGAGACATGTCAGGCTGTCTGCAGAGGTTTGACCCATCTGAGTGTCTGATTGGCTCGCAGAGCGTGACGTCGGGCTCTGTTCTCACAAAGTTGGATGTGGGTCACCTCCTCGGCCAAACAGACGACCTTCAATGAAACGGATGGAAAAACGGATCCTGTGTGAATCCAGTCTGACACTCACGACATGTCAGCAGGTCTGTGGGAGCACAGAGGTGCACGTATGTTCACGTATGTTCTGGTTAACGTCAGCGTCACAGGTAAAGATCCTCTCACCTGTGTGAAGTCTGTTCACATGTGAGCACACTGTATGAATGGTGCTTTGTTCACTATATAAAACCACTGAAGAAGTCAGTGCTTGAGGACAGACAGGTGAGCTGTGTGAGGACAGACAGGTACGTTAACGCCTGACATCAGACGTCATGACGTCACACGGTGTTTATATTCATCTGTACGCGTTAGTGAGCTCCTTTCATGGAGGGTAAATATCACGTCAGCGCTGCTAACACAGTTAGCTTCCTGTGTTTGCTGCTTGTTATTGAAGATTTCCGCTGAGGAAACATTAAATATGATCAGCTGTTTTTGTCTGTAACCACCTCACACTGTGTGTTTCTTTACTGAGCTGTAAATGAACCCGTACAGTCCAGAACTCTCGGTACCGAGCCGTCCGTTTGGACTTTCTCAACTCAGTTAGCCGATTAGCAAAGTAGCTAAAGTTGGTGAGCTAGCCGTTAGCATTAGCATTTGTGACTTCTTTTTCCGCTGACACTCACCGATGATCATGGTCTCGTCCGGGATCTCCTCGATGAAACATTTCTTCTCCGTCTCTCCGATGTGGAAGTACAGAGAGGAGACGAAGGTGGAGCAGAGGTGGAGGAGGAACACCGACAGCACGCACGGCTTCATCCTGACAGACACCATCTTCCTGCCGGGAGAGAGGAGAGCGCGACTGAGCATGCGCCGACACAGCAATGCCACGTAAACCCTCACACGAGTCTGGCCAATCAGCGCGATGCAAGAGGATGCTGGGTGTTGTAGTTCTTAACGCTTTGGACGTTTCCTCACATGTACATCATATTTACTGTTTATTGTTTTTATGTCAGTTTGTCGCACGTAGTGTAGCCACCTTTACATTGAACATGTTTAATATCGATACTTCACCTTCTTTCAGCACATTAACACATCTCTGTGCACTACACTTGGATAAATCTATCAACACGATCATAACTCAGGATGCTGAATAACAACAACAACAAAACAACAACAACAATAATAATATAATTAATGCTCTGAATAATTTGTGCTTTTAATAAGTGTATATTTTGGTGTTAATTATTTGTACTTTTACTTTAAAATGTTCACTGCAAGCCTTTACTTGCATCTGATCTGAGTACTTCTTCCACCACAGGGCATACAGCATATAGTAGTATATGCAGTATCAGTAACAGTAGTAGTAATAATAGTAGTAGCAATAGTGATAGTAGCAGTAGCAGTAGTAGTAGTAGTAATAGTAATAGTAATAGTAATAGTATAGTAGTAGTAGTAGTAGTAGTAGTAGTAGTAGTAGTAGTAATAGTAATAGTAATAGTAGTAGTAGTAGTAGTAATAGTAATAGTAGTAGCAATAGTGATAGTGATAGTAGCAGTAGTAGTAGTAGTAGTAATAGTAGTAATAGTAGTAGTAGTAGTAATAGTAATAGTAGTAGTAGTAGTAGCAGTAGTAGTAATAGAAGTAGTATCACATACAGCCTGTAGAGGCAGCAGGTCAAACCCGCTCTGCTGTAAACACACAAGAAGAAGAAGAAGAAGAAGCACTTCCTCCCAAGCTGTTTCCATGGCAATCAAACATGGCGCCTGGTAAGTCTACTTTTTCTGATCCACAAACACGTTAAAACATTAAAACTACGTCACAGTTCGGACGTTGACTATCTGTGACGGTGACGGTTCACTGTAAAACAGAGACTCAAACAAAGAGCGGAAAAAGAAGTCCGGCTGAGAGGTCTGAGCCTCTGTTAGCAGTTAGCTAATGTTAGCTCAACGTTCAGAAACCGTTATCAGACTAACACTTAAAACATTAATGTTCCCGCCAAAACACAGTTCATAAACCAGATAAACCCTAATCTGATGAGTTTGTTCTCTTTGTTCTATCATTATTCTTTTATTCGAATACATACACGACTGGAAGGTAACTAAGTACATTTACTGTAGTACATCTACTGTAGTACATGTACTGTAGTACATCTACTGTAGTACATCTACTGTATGAAACATGAAATATTTGACTCCTCTACATTTATTTGAATATTTCAGTGATAACTTTAAATTTGAAATAATTAAATTATCTTATTATTCTCATTGTTAGTGGCAGAATGTACCTGAGTACACATTTGAGGTACTTGTACTTCACTTGAGTCTTTTCATGCTTCTTACTTAATTTGTCTTCACGACATTGACAGCAGATGATCTGATAAAATCTTATATTAATAAACTGTTACTGCAACAATTTAAAATTATTTTGATAATTGTTTTGTTTTTTCAGCATAAATGTTGAATGAAATATAATAATATAAATATTTACTGGTTCAGCTTCTTAAATGCGATGATTTCCTGCTTTACTTCATCATTTATAGTAAAATAATTATTAATTGTATGAAAATAAATGAAGTGTTTTTATGCTTTGGACAAAAGAAGCCGTCACTTTGGGCTGATGGATTATAAACTGATTAATCATAAAAAAAAAAACTGCAGATTTATTGATTTTTCTGCCACTAAAGAAACTTAATGATGATGAGTTTCACTCACATGAACAGATGTAATATATTAATGTAATATTATATAATAATGATGGCGATCATTGGATTTATTTCATGAACTTCTTTTAGTGAATATTGATCCAATATACTTTATAATAATATTTACATTCATCAGTTTGTTGCTAACAGCTGTGTGTTTTCTTTGTCTGCAGGGAGTCAACCAATCGTATCCTTCATATGAGACTGTGTGTGTGTGTGCGTGCCGCGTGTGTGTTATCTGTGTTGTCCTTGACTGCACTCGTCCTCAGCTTTCGTCCACTCCTCTGCAGGTCCTCCTCGTCCTCAACAGTTGGTACTTTGCAGCGTTTTACCTGGCCGAGATCCTGATGTTCATTTATAAAGGTGAGAGAGGGAGACACTGCTGACACCTGCTGGACCAACGCTGGTACTACAGCCACTGTGTGTGTGTGTGTGTGTGTGTGTGTGTGTGTGTGTGTGTGTGTGTGTGTGTGTGTTCAGTTCAACATTTAAATGATAAAAACACAAATCTGAATTTGATTCAAACTTGAAATCTTTGACGGTGCAGGCAGCTGAAGGAGGTCAAAGGTCACACGCTTTAAACTTTCTTCTGTGGTCTGTGTCTCCGTGCAGGAGTCTTACTCCCGTATCCGTCTGATAATCTGGTTCTGGATCTGGTTCTGCTACTGCTCTTCCTTGGACTGGAGACGCTCCGGATCTTTTACGGTGACACACACACACACACACACACACACACACACACACACACACACACACACACACACACGCACACACACACACACACCTGTTGTCTGTCTGTTAAAGTCAGAGGCGACTTCCTGTTTGGTTCTTTGCTGCCACCATGTGGACAGAGCTCGGACTCGTCTCAGTCTGTCTGAGGAGCTGAAGGTGATACAGGAGATATCGCCACGTAATCAGACTGAAAACATGAGCAGCCTGAGCTTCATCGTCAGTTTAAAACACCTGAGCACATGTGAACAGGTTCATCACAGAATCGATCCCGCACTGTCACATGACCTCGCTGTGTGTGTGTGTGTGTTCAGGTTGGAAGGAACCTGTGTGGCGCTCTCTGGCGCCCTGCGTGTCGCTCTTCATCCTTTCCCGTGCACGCGCCGCTGCTTATTACCTGCTGCTGCAGACCTTCGTCCTGAGGCTGGAGTTCATCCTCAGCGCCGTCCTGCTCTGCTTCTACAGCCTCGAGTTCCTGCTCGGACTCCTCTCCGTATCGGCCTTCTCCAGGTGACCCAGAACTGGTTCTGATCTGATGAGTGTCGGGACAGGGTGAGGGGGGTCTTTAACTTTCTCCAACGTCTTTTGTGTGTTTCTCGTTGTAGGTCCAAAGTGTACTGACGAGGAAACATCAGTGATTCACCTGAAACAGAGCAGACAGCACGTTGTAAATAAAACTTTATTTTCATATTAAATCTGTTTGAAACTCCAAATCGTCTTCTGTTTTTATTCTTAACTGTTCAGATCGAGCTGAGACGGACACAAAGTTTCTTAAAGTGAGAAAACTTTAAAGAGTTCTTAAAGATGATCAAATATACAGAAATGTAGAGACGGATCATCGAACACGGGGTCAGAAAAGAGCTGATCTAACAAACCACGAGTGCAGTCTGTTATCACGGGGAGTGTCGCACTGTCCACTGTCTCCATACTGATTATTCTCACGTATTCCAGGAAGTTCAGCGCTACTCCCCTCAGTTTTGGTCGCACATACACAAAGGTATCAAAACGACTGCTCGGCCGAAAATGTGTGCTGTGACTTTTCTAAGAGTTTCACCAAACGGTTTTACCAAAAATCACCAAAAACCACGGCAAAGTTTACAATGGGTGTGTATTGGTAGAATGTTCCAGAGCTAGAGTGGAGAGGGAGAGAAACATTTGTCAAAAAATACATTTGCAAACGGCTCTCGGGCCACAAATGTCACTCTACAGAAATAATTTCTACATAAACGTAGGAAATTCAGGCTATGAGCGATATCACTGCTGAAGCTGTCAGACTTATAGTTTTGGCGGGAGACGCACTGATGCGCCAGGATCACCCACCGACAGCCCCATCTACTCCCATGTAAACTGGAGAGGAGAAATTTCCCAAAGGAGCACGGGGCACCTGTTCTTTCTCTCTCTCCCCAGGTCACATTTTTTAACTTTAGACACTGAAATTCGGCATTCACATGGTCGACAAGATGAGGATGCTCACGGTCATTTGGGCTTTTTGATACGACCTACCGCTTGGCATTAGTGTCACAGGGAGGGGGTTCATTTAGAGATTTTCTGTCTCTCAGCAGTCACTCACACACAGACAGAGCACAGCTGCAGTTAATTGCTCTGACCTGCAGCTGACCCTGGTTGCTTGGCAACCTCAAGCCTGCCTTTGACTAACTTTATTGAAGTCTCTGTGCTACTGCAGTGTCAATAATAATGTCATACTGTCATACATGTCAACACAGAGGGAGACACAGAGAGGACGGAGACACAACAACAGGTTCAGTTTAACACCAACAAAGTCGACTCTGGACTCTGAGGGACAAACCCGGTCATCAGGATCTTTAACTTCAACAAACATCTGGAGGTCCTTATTGGCTGGCAGGAGCTCGTCCTGATTGGCTGGCAGGAGCTTGTCTTTCTGTTTGTCGTGCAGCTTTAAAGTCTTAAAGGTCCCTGCGGACAGAAAACATCATTAACACATAATGTTAATGTGATGTCATTGCGTCAGAGCTGTGCGCTGTGACTGTAAATATCATGTGACATCATGAACACACAAACAAACATGGAGGACAGTGAACGTGACACAGACCACAAAAAGTCAGGTCCGGTCTTTCCGCCACCGCAGACTGTCTAAAACCTGGATGTAGTCTCCGTGACGCCCCCGAGACTGTCTAAAACCTGGACGTAGTCTCCGTGACGTCCCCGCAGACTGTCTAAAACTCCTAAAGACTCAAAGACTAAAATAACCTGAAACTCTGAGAAATAAAGTATCACCCGGGTGTCAGATTAAATACATGTAAAAATGTAAATGACATTTTTGTGGTTGGTGTTTAAAGTTGTGCGCTGACGGCCGAGATGAAACCACAGTTATGAAGTCGGTCGGTGTTCAACAAAGTGGCACAATTTAATTTGTGTGGCAGGAACTGCACGGCTGATAGACTCAGTAATGAAACCTCTCAGCTTTAAGTTCTGTCTACTTTATATTCACAAAGAGAAACGAGCGGAGCAGCCATTGTGGAGACATGCAAATACACTGATCTCTTTAATACGGCCTTCACCCATTGGATGCTGACTTTGACAAGCAGAACAAATGCCCCAGAAACACATGGCGCAGGTCAGGAGGAGCGGCGCTGATGGCCGAGGAAGAATTCAACTTTCTTTATCCTCTTCAACGCCGGCAGTCACATTCTGCCTGTTCGCTTACTGTTAAATTAGTCATCTGAGATTAGAGACGGCTTAAGGAAGAAAAGTTCCCCTTAAAAGTTGATAAAGCTCTGCAACTTTATGTACGCTGAACATATGCAAAACAAAATGTGAAGTCACTTTGTCTTGTGGGAAACTTTCTCTGCACTTGAGATATCACTCTGTTCTCTTTGTAGCTTCCTCTGTCAGCGTCCTCTGTCAGCGTGCTCTCTTCTCCTCTGCCATTATGACCATAGAAGCTGCTGAGCCCGGTTACATTGCTAACGCTCGCCCAGCTCCGGTCCAAATCTCCTCTGCTAACAGACAGTGAGCAACATGAGTCCACTAATGTCAACAAACGACCAGCAGCCACTACAACAGAGTCTTAAGTCTAACGCGTTACTGTAAAACATGTCTGATATATTGTCATGTTTGGATTTTGCTACATTAGCTATCAGGCTAATTTTAGCCAGCTAAAACCACGCCTTGGGTCGTGAACGGATAACGCCAGCTAATAAATCCAGACTCTCTGGGCTGATCTGGTGAGTTCAACAGCTAACGGATCCATGATACAAACTTATGTATTGCCCAGTTCTAGTCTGACACTGGCTCCTCTCCCGCAACTGAGCTAACATGAGCTAACTGCAGCTAACAAACTGAGCTAACAGCAGCTAACAAACTGAGCTAACAATAGCTAACAGGAGCTAACAAACTGAGCTAACATTAGCTAACAGCAGCTACAGCTGTCAGCAGTTTACTTCACTGTCCATCATAAACTCTGTAAATCACAGAGAGTTGAGGCGGAGCAGCCGAGGACATCAGAGGGAAAACCAGGAAACATTTTCTCCATAAAATATGATCCAGTTTCACCAGAATCAGTGAAATAGTTGGTGGTGTGTGACTTAGTGCCGTAAAGCTGCACGCACTTCTCCCGACCGAGCCCAAAGTTACATAGTGTGAGAACAGACGACGAATGACAGAGACACCGTTCAGCTGATCACAGGTCAGTGTGGATCAGCAGGAGGTCACAGACGGTAGTTTAATGTTGATTTAACGCGTGTTCAGTCAGAAATGTCTCTCCTGTATTGAGTCTTCATCTGTCTGTTGCAGTTCTGTCAGTTAACCAGCAGATGTCAGTGAAGCTCCATCAGTCAGAGCAGATCTACTCTATCAGCTGTTAACCCTTCAGACAAGAGAAGAAGAAGACAAGAGGACAGAGGAGGTGTAGAAGAAGAAAGAAAGGGAGGAAGAGGAGGAGGAGACCGTGATGTGTATTTCCTGTCAATTAAAGACAGAATAATTAACCAGACTCATTAATTGACACATTTAAAAACTTTTGTAATCTCAAATGTAATTAATTGTTCATAAATCATTTTCAAAGTGCATGATATAAATCATCATTAATGACAAAAACTGACTAATACTTGAACCTGTGCACTTAATGAGTTTGGAGGCTGAACCGGCCAATCGTAAGCGGAGCTGTGTAACGAGCAGCAGGAGGTGGGGCTTGTGCAGACAGATGGATGGATGTGTGTCTCTCTCTTCTCTCAGCTGTGTTGACAGAAAGCAGAAAATGATGATTTACTAGGTGAGTTTATTCATGCCGTGTCCGGATGAATAAAGATCAAATTAGAGGTTTATGAGCTCCGCTGTCTATCCTGACATTTATATGAGCTCCGGGCTCGGCTCGCCGTGATTTATGTTTACAGCCGCACAGGAAGCAGAAAAACTCAACGACAACAAAAACAAATGAAGCCTGAAATCATATTCTAATGCTCACACAGAGGCATGATGGGAGACAAGGTGCGATTATTTGTCTCTGATCATCAGACAACCTTACCACACTTAACAGTTAGCTAGTGTTTCTGTAGCGTTGACAGAACGTTCCAAAATAAACATATCATCACTTTGAAGTAAACTAAAGCTCCCTGCGCTGTCCCTTTAAGAAACATGACACCTGAACAATTCATGACGTAACAACACGAGATAAAGGACGTCACATGACAGCTCACTGACAAACTTTAACGTTTTCCAATAACTCATGTGATAAACTGCAAAACTTCACATGTAAACCTGTAAACCTGCTGTCTGCTGACCTGGACCGCAGTAAGAAATCTGTAGTACATGTCCGAACAACACGAGATAAAGGACGTCACATGACAGACTGACTGTCAGCATCAATATAAAGAGAGAAAATCTACTAGCTAATAGCTGTTAGCTACTTTGGCCAGCTGCTTTGTATCATGTATGAACCAGTGAATTATCAGTCTGAGCTCGGTGGTTACTATGGTAACAGCCGGAAAAATGACCGCCACACATCGGCAGCAGACCCTGGCACTAGCTAACTAATCTATAGCAATCATTAGCTAGCAAGTTACATCTGATAGCTAATGTTAGCAAAACACTTGCTAACTAACAACTGATGATAATTAGCTAGCTAGTTGCTGTCAGGTAGCTAGCTATCAGTTGATATAGATTAACTAGCTAGTTAAAAAGTGTTTGTTTGATAGCGAATAGTTAGCTAATGATTGTATGTTACCTAGCATTTTGCTCACGTTAGCTCACTTCTGTTTTTTGAACGTTCTACAGAAACACTAACTACTGTTAAGTATAATAGGGTTGTCTAACGTTGTCTGAATGTTGGTTATTGGTTTGATTAATGGTTGTGTATTGATTAGTGACGGTGGCTAAGTACAGCAGTACTGTAATACTGTTACTTCAGATTAATGGAGCAGTCAGGAAGTATCCGAGTACAGAGGTGGATCTGAAGACAACATCTGAGACTGAAGCAGCTCCTTCAGGGTCTGCAGCCTGCAGCCACTTGATGGCAGTGAAGCACCGTGATTGGACTGAGGAGAAACAGAGAGAGAGGAAAAACCTGCATTTGTCATAAAAGGTGGTGAAAGCGAGGAGGAGGAGGAGGAGGAGGAGAGACCCGGAGAGCATCCATAATGTATGTGATCAGTCAGAGAGAAACACTGGAGGAAGATGCATATTTACAGGGGTTATGATACTAATGATGACACAGATGCTGAAGCCCACATGATCCGACAGAGAGAGGAGGAGGGGGGAGGAAGAGGAAGATGAGGAGGAGAGAGCTTCCTGTCCGTCACTCAAACAAAGAGATGCTGAAAAAAACAAACAAACATAAAATCTGATTTTCTTAAAACAAAAGAGGAGTCAGCCAATCAGAGCGGAGATGATTTCACCTGATTCTGGAGCTTGAAAGGGAATAAAGAAAAGTGTCAGCTGCTGCTCGACATGTGGCTTTCATCTGAGATAAAACATCCACCTCCTCCTCCATCACCTCCACCTCCACCAGAGAGGAGGAGAAGGAGAGGTTTGGGTGGAGGCAGCAGTTATCTGACTGACTGTGAAACACCATCAGGAGATTTAAAAAAACTCTGTGATTTACAGAGTTTCCTGACGGACAGTGAAGTAAGCTGCTGCCAGCTGTAGCTGCTGTTAGCTGATGTTAGCTCAGTTTGTTAGCCGGGGGAATGCTGATGTGGAGCGGAGCCAGTGTCGTGCCAGAACCGGAGCCGGGCAATACATAAGTTAATATCATGGAGCACGTTAGCTGCTGAACTAACATATCCACTCATAGTGTTTTGCCAGTGGTAAATTTAGCAAGCATCAAGCTAACATTAACCAGCAACACTGCATGTATCGGACTGCATCACAACACCAGCTGACAAAGTAACCTGAAAACAACAAGACAGACAATTTACAGCCAGATCAGACCAGAGAGTCTGGATGATGTTAGCTGACATTATCCACACAAGGCTGGATTTAGATATGTTAGCTAGCAGGGTAAAAACCACACTATGACAATATATCTGACATGCTTTAGAGTGATGTTAGCTTTGACTTTGGACTCTGTGTTGAAGTGGCTGCTGGTCGTTTGTTGACGTTAGCTCCATTTCTAAGCTAACGTTAGCTTGCGTTGCTAACTGTCCGTTGGCAGAGGGGACATTTGGACCGGAAATGATCAACCGGGCAATGTAACAGGCTCAGCATCCTCTATGGACATAATGGTATTCACTGGTCATATGGACGTCTGGACACACTCCTCATACATGTTTCCATGTACATGTTTCCATGCACATTTTCAATGTGTGCAAATAAACTGCAGGAAAATACAGGAAATATGTTGTATTGATAAACATGTGCAGCCCACTGAGTATCTGAGATAAATGAGTTCCCTTTGTTCGTCAATATACCTGTTTGTTCCCTTAATTCACTCATTTATATCCTAAAATTACTTCATTTATTACCTCTAATTAATCACCTTTTCCCTGAATAAAACATGCTTTCATTTGGGTTCATTGAGCCCTCTGATCTGTCTTACAGGGGCTGATATATTTCACCACACACAACACTGTAACTTTTCTCAACAACCATCCACAACATGTGACCCTAACAACTCACATGAGGGCAGAGCCACAACCCACAGGTGACCTCGACGACCCACGGGTGACCTGACGACTGCACGGATGCCAGGAGCCAAACCCAACAAGAAAACCACCTCAGTAGGCTGCTGTACTCACTGTTAGACTGGACACCGCTGGTTCAGAGGTTCTGTTGCTGTACTCACTGTTAGACTGGACACCGCTGGTTCAGAGGTTCTGTTGCTGTACTCACTGTTAGACTGGACACGCTGGTTCAGAGGTTCTGTTGCTGTACTCACTGTTAGACTGGACACGCTGGTTCAGAGGTTCTGTTGCTGTGTTCACTGTTAGACTGACACCGCTGGTTCAGAGGTTCTGTTGCTGTGTTCACTGTTAGACTGGACACCGCTGGTTCAGAGGTTCTGTTGCTGTGTTCACTGTTAGACTGGACACCGCTGGTTCAGAGGTTCTGTTGCTGTGTTCACTGTTAGACTGGACACTGCTGGTTCAGAGGTTCTGTTGCTGTGTTCACTGTTAGACTGGACACTGCTGGTTCAGAGGTTCTGTTTGGTCCGGCCGTGTTCACTGGAAGGTAGACGCTGATGCTTTTAATCAGGCTTTTTAGGTCTCTGTTTGAATTAAATGACTGATCCTGAGAATTCTCACATTCTCATTAAAAACTAATGTGGACAGTGTTCACAGTCTGAGTTTAAAGGATCATATTCATCTGACAGTGTGTTTGTCGCCCGCTCACGTCCGCGTGTGTTTTATTTGAATCCTCCTCTCTGAATTAAAGAGCATTAGCAGCTGCTCTTTGTTGGAGCTGAAATGAAGCTGAATGTGTCGGAGCGACAGGAACATGAATTAAACATCCGTGAGAGTCGGACAGTTATGAGCAGTTTCCGGTCTAATAAGGCCGAGCATTAACACAGCAGTATCTCCACACTGACTGACACGGATGTCCAGACGTCCAAACATCAATCAAATGTCCATGAATGAAACACAAAGAGTCATTATCTCACATTATTATGGATCAGGATCATGTTCTGGTGCTGGAGGTGTCATATCAGGTGCATCACACTGACGGCGAGTCCACACTGCTGCAAATAAAGATAAAGAAGAAGAAGCTCCAATAATGTTGTTATTTATGGTAAGAAACAGCGTCCATCATCTTTTATCAGATGTGTTCGGCTGCTCAATACCCCAAAGAATCACAAGCATGTCAGCTGATTCTGCAGGAAATGATTTACATCTGAGATCAGCACCAAAACAGGAAGTGGTGTCCTTTGTAGAGACAGAGAGACAGTAAGAGGGTGGAGGTCGTTGAGGTCGTTGAGGTCACCTGCGGGTCGTTGAGGTCACCTGCGGGTCGTTGAGGTCACCTGCGGGTCGTTGAGGTCACCTGCGGGTCGTTGAGGACACCTGCGGGTCGTTGAGGACACCTGTGGATCGTGGCCCTGCCCTCGTGACCTGTTAAAGTCACTTGTTGTAGATGTTATGATGAAACGTTAGGACATCAGAGGGAAAAGCAGCAAATATATTATTAGATAGTGAAGAACAGAGGACAGATTGGACAACATCAAGTTTGAGTTCATGACTTTAAATGTGTTTGACTCAGATGAAGTAGAATTATCCTGAATGTTTCCGATGTTGCAGAGAACATGTGACATGGTTTGTGCTTCCTGCATTTATTGCAGCGTTTATCAAACTGATTGAAGCTCGTCTGTTTCCAGCAGGCAGAGAGCCACAGCTGAATATCTGCAGATATGCTAATGAACACATGCTCGCTGCATTTCTCCCATTGTTCTCAACATGGAGAAGATTTGGCAGAATGAGTGAGCAAACGGCTGTTAAGCTAACACACGGCTGTCTGTCTGTCAGCTCCTCAACCTTTCTATATACACACACTGTATACCTCCTGTAAATGTTCCACCTGTGCACCACGTGTCACCTCCATGCCGTGCACGACAACTTTGCTAACAGCCAAACATCAACCAGGTCACCAACAGCAGACATAGCAGCAGCTAATATTACTGACTAGTCCAACAGCAGTCAGCCCAGCTCGGCGTCTCTCGGGTACATTGCCCGCTCGTCCAAATCTCCTTTGCTAACGGACAGTGAGCAACACGGACTAATGTTAGCTTAGAAATGGAGTCCGCAAATGTCAACAAACGGCCGACACCCACTACAACACAAAGTCCAAAGTCAAAGCTAACATTACTCTGAAGTATGTCAGAAATATTAGCATAATGTGGTTTTAGCTGGATAACGTTAGCTTGCTAGCTAACTTATCAAAATCCAGTCTTGTGTGGATAACGTCATCCAGACTCTCGGGGCTGATCTGGCTGTAAATTGTTTGTCTTGCAGGTTAATTTGTCGGCTGGAAACATGCAGCATCGCTGGTTAACTTTAGCCTAATGCTCGCTAATTTCACAGTTAGCAAAACACTACCGGAGTGAATATGTTATTTGTTCCTGACCACACGAGTACATTCACCAACATGACCAATGATAGTAACCTTGTGTATGGCCCAGCTCTGGTTCTGGCACAACACCAGCTCTCGCCCAGTGCTCCAAACTGAGCTAACATTAGCTAACAGCAGCTACAGGCGTACAAATGACAGTGAAACATCATTCAACTGATTACAAGTCAGTAAGATTTAAACTCTGTTTATGGTGGAACAGGATCATTATTTTGTTTCAAAAGAAGTCAACATTGACTTTTGGTCTGCTGTTGGACCCACTCATCCATCACAACCTCCTCCATGTGTCGACTTTGATGGCAGGTGCTACATATGCTACATAGTGACTTGCAGGGCGGTATTTGATGATTGACAGGTGGAGTCCAAGCCGAATAGATCCATGCCATATGTGTATATATTTGTAGCTGCTTGTTGATGCACGATGAAGTCAGTGTTTCATTTTTGTCTTTTATAAGTTGAATATGTCTGTTTTGAAATGCGCTGGCTTCCTGTGGGTTCTGTTCACACACACAGATAAATTGGGTTTGGACTTCCTGCACTGAAAACATGACAATTATCCTGTTAGCGTTTAGCATGGGCTCAGACGAAGCATTTTATCTGCAAGTCAAGAAGACCCGCAGAGCCGCTCTAACCTGGACAATTGCAGAAGAACGCACGCGACGGAAACAGAAATCTATTTTTCATGAGGCTGAGTGGAAATGTGATTTAAAAAGGAACATTATGAATCATTGTGTACGCAGCACACAGAGGAAGACATCCACACGTCCTCACAGATTGAAAAAGTAAATGGTTTGAGATCCCAGGATCGGTAATTGACTCACACTTTGCTGACAAATTCTTGACATATGAATGTGTTGTTCTGCAGACAGACGCTGATCTCAGTTCAGCCTGTCATGCTTCAGCTCTCTCAGACTCTTTAGTATTCTGGATGAAAGAGTCAGAATGACACATGCAGCTCCTCAAAGCTCCACTTCTTCTTTTTGTCTTTAATTCCTGCAGTGTTCAAACCCGATCACCTGAATACAAATTTGACCACTGGTCCACCGTTTCCAAATGTTTTCATTAGTGACTTTAAAATCCGACCAACGATGAGAAAAAGTCACATATAGCTTTAGCTTAACCACTTACTAAAGTAGCTAACAGCTGGGTGATTTACAGACTTTATAATGGAAACATTGATAAGTAGCAGTAGAGCTAAAGCTAATATAACAAAGATAATACAACTAACACTGAGGATCCAGTTGGTTTGGAGCTAGTGCTAATGTAGCTAACTGCTAACATAAGTTAATGTTATGGACCTTGCTAGTTTTGGGAAAAGGCTAACATAGCTAACTGATAATATAAGCTAATGTTGTAGCTTTAGCTAGTTTTGAGATATAACTAATGTAGCTAACTGCTAACATTAACTAATGTTATGAACTTAATTAGTTTTTCCCTCCAAGTTAGCTACTAACATTAGCTATCTGTTGCTGTATCCACTGTTAGACTGGACACTGCTGGTTCAGAGGTTCTGTTGCTGTACCCACTGTTAGACTGGACACTGCTGGTTCAGAGGTTCTGTTGCTGTACTCACTGTTAGACTGACACTGGTTCAGAGGTTCTGTTGCTGTGTTCACTGTTAGACTGGACACTGCTGGTTCAGAGGTTCTGTTGCTGTGTTCACTGTTAGACTGGACACTGCTGGTTCAGAGGTTCTGTTGCTGTGTTCACTGTTAGACTAGACACTGCTGGTTCAGAGGTTCTGTTGCTGTGTTCACTGTTAGACTGGACACTGCTGGTTCAGAGGTTCTGTTAGACTGGACACTGCTGGTTCAGAGGTTCTGTTGCTGTATCCACTGTTAGACTGGACACTGCTGGTTCAGAGGTTCTGTTGCTGTATTCACTGTTAGACTGGACACTGCTGGTTCAGAGGTTCTGTTGCTGTGTTCACTGTTAGACTGGACACTGCTGGTTCAGAGGTTCTGTTTAGTGCTGCTATGCATATTGTGGGGGTGCAATTACGTTGCATTACCTTTTGGCTGCTGTAAACACCAATCAGTATCCACAACACATTTTTTGTACATTAGTCTTTTTAAATTACAATTGTATACATTATTGAATTGATTCTTCTGCTGTATTTCCTGAGTTAAAGCTATGCTCCTATTCTCTTTTGTATTGTTCTGTGTAGTCCGTGTTATTCTGAGTCTGAAGAGGAAGAAGAGGTGGAGGAACGTGTGATGAAGGAGGAGGTGAGGGAAGAAGAGGATTTAGAGCAGAGGAGCTTTTGAAAAGCTTTTTCCACCTGGTTTGCCTGGCAGCAGCAGCAGCAGCGTTCTCCCCGAGGACCTCGGTCCCTCTTGTCGATCCACGCCTCCGTCACTCACATGGACGGCGGCGGCGCTCAGAGACCGACCAGAGCTTTTCAATCTCTTCAAAACTTTATTATATTTTCTCCACACGGCGGGCGACTCGTGGACTGATGGACAGATCTCTGGGGATCTCGGAGTAGAGGAAGGGCTCTGTGGACGAATCCAATAAAAATATTAAAATATGAAAAGCTTTCCAACAGATTCTGTTGGACTGTGATTAAAATGTAAAGTCTGTACCTGCATTTACATTGTGGGGATGAAAAACCTACGTATCTTGGACAACTGGACTTGCTTAGTTTCTTTAGTTTCTGGTGTGGAAAAGTGCAGGTGTGGAAAAAACATCTGAAACCATTTTTGTTAATCTGTCAAAATCTGCCAGCTGCATACAATGCAGTCCTAAATCACCTCACAAACATCTACACCATGTGACCCTAACCAATCACAGAGCAGGGTGAGTCAACGACCCACAGGTGTCCTTAACGACCCACAGGTGTCCTTAACGACCCACAGGTGTCCTTAACGACACATCCATGACGATGGATCAGATTTTTTTTACAGAATATATTTGCTGGTTTTCCCTCTGATGTCTTTAGCTTTAGCCTAACCACTTGCTGAAGTAGTTAAACGCTAATTAACTGATGCTAACTAAATTTGCTATTAGAAGCTAACAGAACCAGGCTGGCTGGAGAGCCCGGTTCTGTTAGCTCAAATTGAGCGGGTTTGAGCTCGGCTTAGACCAATGGGGCCTCAGAGGTTCCACTGCCGATTGATTTACAGACTTTGTGATGGAAAGATTGCTCGCGTCTACTTAACGAGGTTAAAGGAGAACACACAGACTCATTAGGAGGTGACGACGTTGAAAGTTTGTTTCAGAATCAGCTGAGGACGCTTGCTCGACCGCCGCTCCACGAACAATGAGATCGGATCTAATGAGCTGATTTGAGCGCCGGCGCAGACAGAGGGGTGAACTGAGCTGATGTTTGTGGAAACGTCCTGTCCGGCTGGAGATAATAATCCTGGACAGTCGTGCGGTCGTGAACGCCTCGTCAAGCTGAGTGGCCTTCTGAGGCTCGTTTGGTGATTCATCATAACAGAGGCTCTTTGAACGCCTCGGAGAAACGCCTTTTATCTTACTGTCTTTGGGCCAAGTCTGATCTCCACCGCCTTGTTTCATGAAGAAGAAGAGGAACAAGTTTTGGCCTAATTAAAACTTTCTTTATGGCGTACAGGTGCTCGGGTGTTTAAAGATTGTGGAGTGGAACTGACAAAGGCTGAGTTATCTGGAAATCCGTGTCACAATCCATTCCTCTGCTGCTCTGCAGTAATTTCCCACTCTCTTCCCTCTGCTCACTCTCCCTGCTGGCCACTCCCACCTCATAAGCTAACTCTGTTCACCTGTGTACTCAGGTGCTCCTCATCAGCGTCAAGCCACTATTTAAGCCTCTTGGTTCACAGACTCACTGCAAGATTGTTCTTAGCCTCCACAAGACTCGCCAGCATTTTCTCTTGGACTGATCTCGTTGCTGAATCGGCCTGCCTCTGACTGACCTGCTTTGTTGTTCTGGTAAACTCTTCAGCTTTCTGTCTCCGACCATGATCTCTGTCTCTACCCTTCCTGGTGTTTGCCTGCCGTGTGGCATCCTGCTGCTACATTGCTGGATTTCCTCAACTTGCTGGACATAGGTTGGACATATTTCAGTCCCAAGAGACTCTGTGTTTAAGCCTTTTTGAACTGCATTCATTATTACCTGTTTGCTGAAACGACTATTGAAGAAGGCATTAAAGACTCATTACCAAACCATCCTGTGGGCGGGTTAGTGCATTTGGGTCCTCACACACCCGTTACATCCGCCCTCAGATTAAAACCATCACACCTGAGCGCAGAGACCGAGTCGGTGTTAACTCGGTTTTAATGCTTTCTGTTTAATCTGGTGGCAGCAGCCTCTCACCTTCATCTGTCTCCTGTGAAGTTCCTCTTTAAAATATTCAGAAAGTGAACCGAGGCAGGCACACGTCTGTGTTTAAACTTTAAAACCTCGAGACTCTGCGAGATGTCAGCAAAAATCCAAGTGAGAGGAGCCGCTTGAGGCTGCGATTCATCGACCGATTTGAATTTTATGACTTAATGTTAAAAGAGAACGGCGATGGAAAATGTCACTTATTGACAGAGACTGTGAGAGGGTGTGTGTTCTATGGGAAACATTTGTTTCTGAGAGACGGCACGACTGTCACGGGCAAAGTTTAGACAGGCTGATTAAAGGAGCATACCGCAGATTTTTACCCCATTTAAAGGAAACTTTAACCTTTGACACACAAACGTGAGAAAACAACAGATTACAAACACTCAGCTGTCTTTATGTTGTCCTCATAGTCTCCGTCTTGGTGTGTTCAAGGACACTTCAGCAATTGACGGTAAAATGTCTGAGAATCAACATGAACGCAGCTACAAGGTGTTTGTTCCTTTCGCCACTCATATGACATGTTGGTGAGTCTTTGAATGCAGCAGATACATTTATCTATTGATTCAGTTTGTTCATGAATCATTTGTGATTCAACGCCAAACGATCGAACCGGCCTCTGAACCCAGCGGTGTCCAGTCTAACAGGGAATACCATGTTAGCAGTTAGCTACGTTAGCTACATTAGCTCTATCTCAAAACTAGCTATCTACAGCTTATATTATCAGTTAGCTATGTTAGCCTTGTCCAAAACTAGCGAGGTCCATATTATGTTAGCAGTTAGCTACATTAGCACTAGCTCCAAACCAACTGGGTCCTCAGTGTTAGCTGTATTGTTTCCATCATAAAGTCTGTAAATCACCTCGGTACTGTAACGTTATTCCCTGTTGGTCTCAGAGGCTGTGCTCCGACCCGGTCCAGTCTGGCTGCTGAGCCCGGTTCTGTTGCCTTCCCTTCCAACAGCATATATTGTGTATAAAATCTGAACCAGTTTCACCCGGGCTGAAGGCTCGGCTGTACCAGGTTCAGCGGTCTGCTCCTTTAAAGCAGCAGCAGCAGCTGAATCTCCATCCAGGCCTCCGAGCTCGCTCGCCCTGCTCTCCACTTATGAATAATAAAAATCAGAGCTGAATTATTAATGCAGATTTTTGCACACAATCTGCAGAGGCCATTATCCAGATCTGTGATGGATCTCATTTAATTCTGACAGATTAGATGGATCCACAGTCGTGCCTCTGTTGAAGGAAGCGGACCTGCTGAGGTTGATTACACAGAGATAATCTGGAGTCGTCTTGATTAGCGCCGGCTGAAAGGTTAGGATAAAATTTTCCATATGAATGAGATCCAGGTTTGTTTTCCTTGAACGGTGGAAATGTCAGCCCCTGACGGATGCATGGGAGGGGGTACGCCACCGATGCCCCGCTCCATCTGTGAAAGGTCGGGTTCAGACGGCGCCACCGAATGAGCGCTCAGATATCCACTTATCTTTTGAAAGCCCACAAACGAGGTAATCCTCTTATTTGACACCCAACCAGACGCTCATTACTTGCAGCACTTTCTCGGCCGACCGCCAAATTTCACGTCAAGTCAGTTTCCTTCTGCTTGGTTTATACAAAATATGAAGCTGAGCGGAGAAACAGGCCCAGCAGCAACACAACACAGCCAGCAGCCGGTACCAACACATTCTTTAGAATAAACCCACATTTATATTCATCTGTACTTAACGACACACATAAAAGCAGTGAGTGGAGCTAATTTAACCTCACCACCTCAATAAAACTGCCTCTGAGTGCTCACTGTAATGAACTGTAATTAGGAGCAGAAGCAGCCGCCTAACGGAGTCAACAACAAGAGATCTGGAGCCATGAGCGCGTCCGTCAAGTGTCTGAGTAACGTTAGCCGTTAGGCTAACACTGGGACTGGCGTTGTCATGGTTGGATGACGATCCTGCACGCTACCTGATGGTCTGCACATCAGATCAGATCATCATCACACCAAGAGTTTCACAACTCTGTAGTTAAATAATATTAGCCAGATACAACATACATGTAGAGAGAGATTATGTCCTCATTTATTATTAGTTTAAGCCTTTATACCTCATTTGATTGACACTATGAATAAAATCATTTCACATCTCGAATGTTACCTGCTGGTGAAGGCCATGAGATGCAGCTGAAAGCTCTGGAGAAAATTAGAAATCATTTGCAAAACAGATATCTCCCTTTTTTTTTTAGTCAAACTGGTGTTTGTCTTTATCTGTTTTTGCACGTTTGTTCAAGCAAGACTCAGTTTTTTGTCTAAGAGTCCGAGCAGACGTCTTTAAATGACATGAAACAGAAGCAGATAATCTCACATCGCAGAAGCTGCTCCATAAATAACTTAAAAAACCACGACACCGACTCTTCAGTTTGTGGTTATTTTAATCGAAACATTAAGAACATTTAACAGATGAGGATGTTTTGGTTTGCGGTGAAGAAGAAGAGATGATCCTCCGCTTCACTTCTCACCTGACACCTCCACTAGTCTGTAAGCGGAGAAGAAAAGTCCTCGTCGAATCAGCCAACACCCCGCGAGGCTGATTGTTGTGTGTGCGCGCTCTCTCGTCTTATCTGAGCTCGTGTGATCACAGCCGCTGTTAAACTCCCACGGCAAATCACAGAGTGGAACAACTCCCAGAGAGAGCCGAGAGAACAGAGGCGCTAAAAACCGAAAAGCATCAATTAACATGTCAGAGGAGGCAGTGAGCGTGGAGCTCCAAAATACCTCCAATAACCCCCCTGTGAAAATAAAAGAGCTCAAAGCTCTCGTTAGATTTTATATAAAGTACAAAGTCACTGTGAACAGGTGACGTTCATCATGAAAGGGTTCAGTAATAACTGTTAAAGAACCTTTAAGAAACAAATCAGTGGTCCCCGTTCATGACAACTGTACTGAGGGTGAATTTTTATACAACTCACCTGTTCAGGTTATATTAAGGCTTAAAGTTAAAGCCTGTGTGTAAATATGTTAATGAGGCATTATCTAACTTTTGGTGGAATCTACAGACACAAACAGAAAAGTGACGTTATCACTCATATTAACATTACATTAACGTTCATCATCTACCTTAGATACTAACAAAGATGAACGTTTTTCTAACGTAGTTTTAAAACATTTCCTGCTGTTAGAAACTGAGCACGATCAGCACTCCACGTCGTGTGTTATGGCTTTTATGTCACAAACTTTAGTATTTACAGGTTTCATGTCACAGGAAGTCACAGGTGGTGCATACATGTTGGGTTACGTTATATTAAGACCCAGCGGTGCTGAAGGTCTAAAGCTGTACAGTACATCTGATGTGGTGGTGGGTGGTCTGTCTGTGGGCGTCGTCCCCGCTCCGCCAGCTCCCTCGTGGATTAATCGTCTCTTCTAAAGGTTAAATAAAAGCGGCGAGCCGGCGTGCAGATGTTCCTCTTGACACGAGCGCGTGATCCCGTCAGAAGATCAGTCAGAAGCAACGTGAAGCCGGCTCGGCTTTATCAGAGGAAATCATCCAGCTTTAATAGTTTTTAATGAGTTTGTGGAATGCATTCTGGCGACAGTCTAATAAAGGACGGGCTCTGCTCGGAGACCGAGCTGAATAATGTATAAGGGCAGAGGTAGCACTAATGAAAAGATGATGAGAGGCATTCCTGTGAGAGGAAAGGTGCCAGGAAAAGTTGAAAGAGAGGCCCAATTAATCTTCATGTGCTTACAGAAGAAATGAAACAAAGGCGGGAAAAGAGAGAACGGCAGTTTGAGCTGGAAGAGAGCGAAAGAGACTCCTGAAGAGAAGGAAAGGCACGTCAAGTGAAGGAAACTTCACCAACAAGGAAGCTTCAGAGGATCTGAGAAGAGGAAACACACCTGGTCTGTTTACTCACAGGAGGAGGTAAGGAAAGGAAGGAAATGAAAAATAAGGAAGCAGAGATGAGGGTGGAGCCAAAAATGAGGAGGTATGAAAGGAAAGAATAAGGTACTGAAAGAAATAAGGAAGGAAAGTAGGGATGAGAAAGGAAAGGAAAGGAGTTGGAAACAAAAGTATTTCCTTTCCTACCTCCTCGCCTCTTTCTCCTCCTCGCATTGTGTTTCCATTTTCATCTTTTCCTTTCCTTCCTTACCACCTCTCCTTCCTTGCCTCTTCCTCTCCTTCCCTATCTCCTCCTCCTCCTTCCCTCTGCTCTCGCTTCACTTCCTCTGATCAAACACTAACCGTCGTCTCCTCCTGACTCGACGTCCGACCTCGGTTCATTAGAGGCCGGCTCAGGTGCGGCGTGCTGCAGATTCTTCACGCGTGTTTGCTTTCTGCTGCTCCAACATGATGAGGTTACACGGATGTAACATGACAAACATGAAGAGGGTCGGAGAGCAGACGGACAGATGACAGACAGGCAGACAGACAGACAAGCAGGCAGACAGACAGGCAGACAGACAAGCAGACGGACAGGCAGGCAGGCAGACAGACGAGTGGAGATGGTCTGTTGAAGGATGCTCGGATAGATAAAAACCACGAGAGCTGAACTAATGTGAGATGTTAAGATGCAGAGAGGAAGTCAGCTGAGAGGACACACACACACACACACACACACACACACACACACACACACACACACACACACACACACACACACACACAGTTCTGCTGCACAAAAACTTTAATCTTTAATGGAGTCTCCATGGCGTTACACATCCACCGCTATGCACTGCAGCTAGTGCTATAAGCTAGCATCAGCGTCTACCTTCCAGTGAACACGGTCGGACCGAACAGAACCTCTGAACCAGCAGTGTCCAGTCTAACAGTGAACACAGCAACAGAACCTCTGAACCAGCAGTGTCCAGTCTAACAGTGAGTACAGCAACAGAACTCTGAACCAGCAGTGTCCAGTCTAACAGTGAACACAGCAACAGAACCTCTGAACCAGTGTCCAGTCTAACAGTGAACACAGCAACAGAACCTCTGAACCAGCAGTGTCCAGTCTAACAGTGAGTACAGCAACAGAATCTCTGAACCAGCAGTGTCCAGTCTAACAGTGAACACAGCAACAGAACCTCTGAACCAGCAGTGTCCAGTCTAACAGTGAACACAGCAACAGAACCTCTGAACCAGAGTGTCCAGTCTAACAGTGAGTACAGCAACAGAATCTCTGAACCAGCAGTGTCCAGTCTAACAGTGAACACAGCAACAGAACCTCTGAACCAGCAGTGTCAGTCTAACAGTGAACACAGCAACAGAACCTCTGAACCAGCAGTGTCCAGTCTAACAGTGAACACAGCAACAGAACCTCTGAACCAGCAGTGTCCAGTCTAACAGTGAACACGGCAACAGAACCTCTGAACCAGCAGTGTCCAGTCTAACAGTGAACACGGCAACAGAACCTCTGAACCAGCAGTGTCCAGTCTAACAGTGAACACGGCAACAGAACCTCTGAACCAGCAGTGTCCAGTTGTCTTGTGTTGCTCACTGTAGGGTCGTGGAGAGAGAAGTCGAGTCTATAATAATATAATAATAACAATAACAATAATAATAATAATAATAATAATAATAATAATATTATTATTATTATAATGGTTACTGTGTATTTATTTGAGGATATTCTGTTTATTTTGTGTTTTAAAGCAGTTTGAAGTAAAATATCTTTCATATTAAAGTTTAATTGAACTTCAGTGGTACAGGCTGAACTTGGATTTAATCATTTGAGTCAATTTAAAAACATGTTAATGAAGCACTTTAACATCACACCACATGTTGTATTCTCCACCTCCCCGGTAATTTGGGTTCAGCGGATGTTGAACCCAGAACAAACGCCGCCTCCGAGGTCACGGCGACTTATCGGACTGTGACCTTTGACCCTGGACGGCTGAATGTGGAGGAATAAATGAGCAGGTATTAGAGGGCCAAACACAGTTAAGTGGCAGTTTATGCAAATGAGGTGATCTCTCAAACTGGGGCGATAACCTCCACGTTAATCCTCGCCTCCGCCCTCCTCTTTCACTTTCATTAGTTTAATCGCTGCCTCCCGAAAAAACAGAAATAAGTTAAAAACCTTCCCTAATTCCTCTTCTTCATTTCCTTTCCTTCCTCCTCCTCTCTTCCATTCCTACCTCCTTACCTGCCTCCTTTATTGTCCTCCCAATCTTTCCTATTTCCTTATTTTCTTCCCTACCTCTCTGTACATAAAGGAACATAAATGTTGGAAGGGAAGAGATGAGGAAGTAGGAAAGGAAATATGTGTGTGTGTGTGTGTGTGTCCTCTCAGCTGACTTCCTCTCTGCATCTTAACATCTCACATTAGTTCAGCTCTCGTGGTTTTTATCTATCCGAGCATCCTTCAACAATTATCTCCACTCATTAACTCGTCTGCCTGTCTGTCTGTCTGCCTGTCTGTCTGTCTGTCTGTCTGCCTGTCTGTCTGTCTGTCTGTCATCTGTCCGTCTGCTCTCCGACCCTCTTCATGTTTGTCATGTTACATCCGTGTAACCTCATCATGTTGGAACGCAGCAGCAAACACGCCGCGGAAGAATCTGCAGCACGCCGCACCTGAGCCGGCCTCTAATGAACCGAGGTCGGACGTCGAGTCAGGAGGAGACGACGGTTAGTGTTTGATCAGAGGAAGTGAAGCGAGAGCAGAGAGTTGGTATGTAAATGAGGAGGAGGACAGGAAGTAATGAAGAAGTTCAATATTATAGGAAACATCCACTCTGAGGGGTTAAAGCTCTGCTGGAACTATTTGTTGATGAACATCAGTGTATTCATCCACCACTACAGAGGCATGACTAGCACGAACACTCTAATTGAAGACCGGGTATTTAAAAAGTGTCAACAAACGACCCCTAACCCTGATTGGCCCCTCAACAGGAGTTTAAATCACGCAAGTAACTTATTTAACGTACATAACGTGACGTTAAAATCAAACCAAGCTGCAACAGTTCCACAACGTTAACCACGAACTCAAACATCTGTAACATCGGGAAGCTTAAAACGTCTGTTCATACACCATCCTGTGATATTACGCCGTCCGTCAACACTCCGCGATAAAACTTCTCCGGTCAGATAGTTACCCAAGTTACCCAAAAGACGACAGTTGTGTCATTGGGGACTCTCAGTACTTTCCTCATACAAAGTCTGAGACTGTGGACGTCTCCTCAGCCAAAGCTTGGTGTCAATCCATTTACCTGCTTAGTTTTGGTCATTTCCTGGGTGAATATGGGATTATGGTTATGTTATTTGATCCCGTAGACGTTCAACGGTTGAGCCAAGTTAGCTGAATGTTGCCGTTCCTCCCAGGCGTTCTCCTGAATCATCTCTTTAACCAAATCACACACACATTACGGCGATTCTGTGTGATCTCCTTTGATAACTAATGTAACGTTTTCTCACTTCCATTCACGGAGCGACCTCTGGGGAAGCCCGCCTTCCACTTTGAAGACCTCGGTCATAATACATCAATTGACGGTCGACTTATTTGACCCACAGGAGGCGTATGATGGGATGTTGGGGGACGACTGAGAGCTCTGGAAGCAGACTGAAGAAGTTAGCAAACAGCGGTTGAGTTTGTCGACTTACTCGAGCTGTAATGCTGCATTGTCTACAGTATGTAGCGCCTCATCCCGGCGGTGTTTAACCTTCCCCCGCCGCTCTGATTGAACCTCAATAAAAAGTTCAGTTTAACAAGCCGAGTCTGGGATTGGAAGCAGCATTGTCTCGGCTTTTCTTCTCATTAAGCGCGTGGGAGATGATGATTTCTTTTCTTTTCTTCTGCGCCGAGCGCTGAAGTGGAATTACACCCCGGTGCTGCTTTTCTTCTGGGTGCTTTTATGGATCTCAGCTTCTCTTGCAGCCGGGCGGCAGATTATTAATCAGATTCATAAATAATAAAAGATGGCAGCGAGGGCCCTGGGCACCGGGGCCACTGCTTCTTCCACAGCGTGGAGAGATGATGGAGGATAAGTCAGAGAGAACAATATTAACACAAAGCCGGCTGGATTTATCCAAAGTCTGCTTACAGTCCACCCGAGGAGGACGGCCGCTCGACGTCTTTATGAAGCCTGAGCTGGTTAATATTCTGCCTGCAGCTCAGGACTGGAGGGGAAATTAGCATGAGGATAATCTCTTTAATTGTCTGTGTGTTTAAGCTAACGTGGTGCTAACCTGCTATCTGAGAGAGGAAGGACTGTTAATGTTTCAGTCACAGGTGACCTCTGCAGCACAGAGTCAGTCTGGAGGTATTTAAACTCCACAGACTGAATGTGTGAATACAAATACTCACATTAACTTTGTTTGTACCAGCTGGTCTTCATACTTCTACATATTGTACTTAATAGCATTAAACTCTTAGCATAGCTTCATCCAAAGCTTTTATTTCTGCTGTGAAGTTGGACATTTGAACATGGGGACTTATGGAGACTGACTCACTTCTGGAGCCAGCCTCAAGTGGACGTTTGAGGAACTGCAGTTTGTGGCACTTCACGTCATGGAGGCTGCCGCTTGGTCACAACTAAACAACAACAAAAAAAGTGTTTCCATCCATCAGTTTAAATAAATACATAAATAAAACATAAATATATTTAGTGTTTAATTTTCAGTTTTCTGTTATTTTGCATTTGTCCCATATTTATTTCAATAAACCTGTTTCTGTATGCTTTCCTACTTCGTTATGTAAATGAAGGATCAGAGTGGATGCAATTTATACAGAAGTTCATTCTTTAAATGGAAATGGGAAAGTAAATCAACATTTAAAACTACTTTTGGTGCATTTAACGTCATGTTCATTTATTTATTGATTATTTACTGGTCCTCCGTAAAAACCACCCAGCGAGCCTAAAAACGTTAAAATGTTTGAATTTTGTCGTTTCCATCAGACTTTTCTTTAAAATATGTGGACAGAACCACTGATACTGTGATTTTAAATGAGCTGTTCTTATTTAATGAAACAGAACCTGGAGGTTCTGGAGGTTCTGGCTTTGTTTGGGCTGTCGCCTGTCTTCTGGTTCTCTCCCACACTAAAGCAGACAGACACACTGCATGTGCATCCACTTAAATACACTCATATATACATGCAGTCATGCTAAATGGGCTGATGTGCAATTAAAGGAAACAGCAAACAGTGTAATGAACGCAGTCAGTGACTGTCAGAGTTTATCATGTTTATTCTCGACACAACGACGCAGTTATGAGATTTTAATTAGAGAACCGTAGTTTGCTGCTTTCTGAGGACCAGATGTCGAAGAGAACTTTGACTGTTCATGATGTCTTTAACTGCTCGATGTGACCTCCTGTTGATCCACACTGACCTGTGATCAGGTGAACGGTGTCTCTGTCATTCGTACGTCTGTTCTCACACTATGTAACTTTGGGCTCCGGGTCGGGAGAAGTACGTAACGCTTTACGGCACTAAGTCACACACCACCAACTATTTCACTGATTCTGGTGAAACTGGATCATATTTTATGGAGAAAATGTTTTCTGGTTTCCCTCTGATGTCCTCCGGCTGCTCCGCCTCAACAACCATCAACAACCATCAACAACATGTGACCTAAACGACTCACAGCTGTCCTTACAGCTGGTGTCGTGCCAGAACGGGAGCTGGGTTCAGCAGCCTGTATGGACATAATGGCAGAGGAGAAGAGAGCGAAGAGGACGCTGACGGAGGAAGCTAAGAAGAGAAAAGGAGAAGTGAGCGAGCAAGAAGCCGCCGGACAAGAGTAAATCTGGGACTGACTTTTAGTGGTTGGTGAGAGCTTGGTGAAATAAAAGGCTGAAAGACAGACGCCGAGCTGGGCTGACTGCTGTTGGACTAGTCAGTAATATTAGCTGCTGCTGTGTCTGCTGTTGGTGACCTGGTTGATGTTTGGCTGTTAGCAAAGTTGTCGACTCGCTAGTTTTTAATCAGAAGTAATGCCAAGTATGTAACATCTGGTGCCGTTTTCTTGTGGGTCTTGACTTTTTTTAAAGTTGTCTTACTGACTGCAGATCTCAGATATTTACATCTACACACCTTGAAAAATGAATCCCGCCTGGGAAACGCCTCCTGATTCACAGATAACGGGATTCTCAATGTAAAATGAGTGTTTGCTGTTTTTATCGTCCACTGACCTCAATCATAGTTTGACCACAGTTTTTAGCTGACAGTGCTGCTAACCTCTGGCAGTAAATGCTGATGTGAAACCGTTAGCAGAGGGAATATCACACTGAACCTCATCATGCTTACTGCCTCCATTTATCACAGGCAGCTTAACCTTTACTGCCGACTTCAGGAGAAAAGACTTTACAAACCAGTGGACTTCTTTCAGTCCACGTCGAAGAAAAGCAGCCCACCGTGGAGCGGTGGAAAAGGATTACACATAATGGAGCATAAAGATCAGGGCAGCTTATTTTCTAATGCCCATAACTCACTTTACACTACTGTTCATTGCTCTGCTATCAAAAAGTAAATTAAAGGCCTATTTGTTCATGAGCAGTATTATGTTGAGACCTCATGTAACCACTGAATCACCACCCAGCATGTAAAATTCATGAGACACAGGAAGTTCACTAAAATCATCATCATCCGTTAGATTCAACGGAATAAAAGAAATCATGAGTTTGTTTAAAAATTAGAACTGCTACTGAAAAACAAAACATCCAGTTTACTGCATTACAGCCGTGTGTAGCATTAGCTCCAACATTTGACATTGCTCAAGTCATTAGTTAGCTTGCATGCTAACAGCAGCACAGACGAGCACACAGTTTAGCTCTTGCAGACAGAGAGTCTCTGGTTTTTAAAGATTCAGATGTTCGTTCTGAGCCTCTCGTGGAGTCACACATAATGAACTGATGTTCTCAGATCAAACAGCATCTGTGCGCGGAGGTTCGGTAAGAAGCATTAATCTTTCTGTCAGAGCCGTTAGCTGACGGAGAAGATGCTACACCTGTTCTGCTGTTTGTTTTTAACCACAACCAAATCCCTGAGAGTAATCCTCCTCTCGCCTCATTCATGTTTCTTTTTGAAGCATAACTGAGCTGAAACTTTCCATACGAGGACGTGAGAGCTCATCAGGATAGGAACGTAGCAAACAGTCCATCTGACTCCCGCGCCACGTGAAACAAATATCTATCAGCCGGCTCCGCAGCTCGCTGTAAATCAGCATGTGGTGAAACATATTTCCTCCTCTGTGCATGGCCTATGGCAGCTCTGAGGCGGGAAAAGCACAACGCTGTAACGTATGAGTGTTTGTAATGACGGCAAACTGTCAAATGACCCACATCGGTAAAAAAAACTGAAAAATGAAAACAAACGAGGAAGAAAATGAGCCGAAAATATGAAAACAGAAGTCATGAATCTTCAGCTGAGACGATGCTCAGGTGTGACATCAGGACGACGACAGGTGTGACAAATGACCCCACGGGGGAGGAGGGGGGGTAAACAGGAGGAAAGGGGAGGAAGAGGAAAAGACAAAGATGTAGGAGAGGAGGTCAGGTGTAGGGGTACAAAGAAGAGAAGATGAAAGAAAAGGTAGATGTGAGAAGGAAACAGGAAGAACGAGGAGTTGAGGAAAGATGAGGTGGAGAGGACAAATGAAAATGGCAGGAGGAGCAAGAGGAGGTCAATCAAAGAAGAAGATGGAGAAGACAACAGATGAGAAGGAGGAAGAATGAAGAGTCGGGGACAGAAAGAAGAAGGGAACAAAAACATGTAGAGGAGAGAAGGAAACAAGGACTTAAGGAAAGACGAGGAGGAAGTAAAAAGATGGCATGATGAAGAGGAAACCAAAGCGATGTCATAGAATATAGACGGATGTGATTGGATAGTTTATGACTGATCCTGGATCAGCCTTCAGCCTGCAGGTTGTCCTCCATCTTTGATCCTCACTTCCTGTTTCTTCACTTCCTGTTTTCCCGATGATCACACATCGCATAGATACTCGTGAGGTTTTATTTACCGTCAGCGCCGAGGTCTTCGTTCAGACTCTGACCGTGCTGAGTCTCTCGTGGACTCAGTATCTCTGTGGATGTTTTCCTGCAGCATGTGAAGCGCTTCTCTGTCGGCTGTTAAAAGACGATTAGTGTTAGAGCGCCCAGAATGTTCAGCCAGACGTTCAGTAAACACTTCAAAATAACTTAATTTAAAATGAACTAATGAGTGATAACTCCAGACGAGCCATCATTCACACGGACGGAGGTGACGGAGACGTAATGACCAAATCATGGAGGAGGAAATGAAAATGCAGAGACAGTCCGGTCATTTCAGCCTTCGTCTCTCTTCCTTCATTAAACACTCCAGACAGTGACATCATCTCATCTTTGTGACGGACGGCTGAGACTTCAGCGACTGGCTCACGGTGAATCTTCTCCAAAATGTTTCACATCCACAGAAAAAGTCTGAGCAGAGGGAAACTGAATCCACTGACTGCTCTAATGTGAAGTCAGCAGACGGTTAGCTTAGCTCAGCATAAAAGAACTCTTCACTCTCTTCTCCTCTGCCATCATGTCCATAGAGGCTGCTGAGCCCGGTTACATTGCCCTCTTGGTTCTGGCATGACTCCCATCAGCTCCCAGGCCTGTAAAGCTCTTCTTCTTCCCAGTGGTCCAAAGCGGCTGTGGTACAAACACTAACACTCCGTTAAGGACACCCGCGTCCTTTACCGCGCGGTCGTGGGGACACATGGCGGTCGCTAGGACACCCGCGGATCATTAAGGACACCTGCGGTCGCCGAGGACACCCGCGGTCGTCGAGACACCTGCGGGTCGCCGAGGACACCCGCGGATCATTGGGACACCAGCGGTCGTCGAGGACACCGCGGATCATTAGGACACCAGCGGGTCGTCGAGGACACCTGCGGTCGTCGGGGACACCTGCGGGTCGTTAAGGACACCTGCGGTCGACTCACCCCCACCCTCATTCAGGTCACGTTGTCGACGGTTGTTGAGGCGAGCAGCCGACATATGAATGACAGCGACACCATTCACCTGATTACAGGTCAGTGCAGATCAACAGGATTTAACAGAGAAAAGTTACAACATGTTGCTTTTGATGAATCCATGCTGATACTGGAACTATTTGCTGCAGCCAACAGCACAAGAACTTCTTCCACCTGCACCTCGACAGGATTTATAGTACAGGAACACTCAAAGCCAGCTCAATAAATTCACCTGTATCTCAACAACACAGGATTTACAGCGCAGATACACAACTAAAGCCAACAGAACATGAACACAGATAGAGACACGTCGAATGCACCAAGCCTGAAAAGCTGTGGTGGTTTCAAATGTTGCAAACAAGACTCAAAGCCGAAAATGAGTTTTTCCTGACTCTAAACTAGAACTGGTGACATCCAAGATGAACTATATAAAACACAATAATAATCAGCCTGTTTATGGCTCGACAAATCGAAGACAAGGAGACTGTTGGGATCCCCTTCATCTTCATTTCTGTATGCTGACGTCATTCGAGCGACGCGGCATCAGCAAGCTCTCCAAAGTTTCTGACGTGATCAGAAGTTGCTCCGTTTAATATCCAACAATTAAGAGGAGAAGTTCACATAACTGTACAGAAATTAAAAATTTGTCTCTGTGGCTGCGAGAAACAAAAGAGCGGTCCTCCGAGGCTTCATATCAGCAACCATCTGGATGGGAGTTTGGCGAAAACAGCGATTCCTGCAGACACTTCATATGAAACTTTAATTAATGGGGAGTGTGTGTGATCACGGTGCGGTGAATCAGTGGCCTCAGTGGCTGAACGGGCTGCCTGACAACAACCTTCCTGCTCGGGAAACCTTACAGTGGCGCGACGGTTTTGCAGAGGAAGAATAAGAGGAACTAATTAAATCTGAGTCTCTGGCTCGCTTCCTCTCAGTGTGCCCTCGGCAGCAGCTGGGCGGACAGAGGAGGAAGGAGGAGACGGAGCAGAGAATTAAACACCACCGCTGTCAGTTTGGCCTGTGACACCTTCACGAGCAACACGAAACATCCGACTGTCCGTGTTCAACACCAACTGCTAAATACAGGAAACTCAGGTGGGCAGAAAAAGGTGACTTGATTTAAAACGGACACGTTGTAGATCACTGTAGAACATTTTAGGCCGGGTTGATGTCCGCTTTAGTCCTGGTGGATGAACACCAGAAACAACGCTTCTTCTTCTTCTTCTTCTTCTTCTTCTTCTTCTTCTTCTTCTTCTTCTTCTTCTTCCAGCAGGTTTATGGTAGAAAAGTTACATCATGAGCTGAATTTGTCCATTAACTCTAATGTTTTTTCTACTCTTGCTGTAAATAAATGATCTGAACTCAGTTGAACAGGTCTCTGGAGTCAACCTCCTTACACCTCCTTGCACCCCGTGGTCAGACTTCCCTACGAAAGCCAAACACCTGGAGTCCACAGCGGAGGCAGATCAGACGAATGATGCTGTCTGTTTAGTTTAGAGCACTTGTTTGCTGCAGACTGTTATTGGTGAACACAGAGCTGTTGTTCCTGAAATGATGCAGAAATGCTGAAAATGACACGGAGCTGTAATAAAACTGTACTTCAGAGTACAATAGCACCGGTGGAAATGGCTGTCATGGAATATAAGTCAGGCAAACTTAAATAGTTACCAGAAAGCAGGCACAAACTGTGGCTCAAATTTAATACCTCCTATTGAGATCTTTTCAGACACGGAGCAGCAGAAAGATGGAGACAGAAACAGATGATTTAAATGGTTTTTCAGGACCAGCGGGAACCAGAACTGAAGCTTTGAATTGAACTGAAGTGAGCTGTTCTGCCGGTGAGGGTTTTTCTTTCTGCCACTCTGCTCAGCTTTTTTTTAAACTCTATTCATCAGTGAGCAGAGACCACTGATCACAACACAGTCAAGGTCTGCTGCCTCCGTCGCCGAGTGGAAAGCTTTAAATTTGCCTTTTTTTGAGTCCTTCAGACCGGCTGCTGAGGTCTGCGGGTCAAGGCAGACCGCGCCCACGTGTTCACTTTATCCCCAAATAACATCTAAATGAAAGTTCAATCAGAAACCAAAAAGACTTTGCGAGATAAATTCAGAATATATACAACATGCAAGAGTAAAGAGCGATAGCACCAAAACCTAAATGTAGTCTCCGTGACGTCCCCGCAGACTGTCTAAAACCTGGACGTAGTCTCTGTGACGTCCCCGCAGACTGTCTAAAACCTGGACGTAGTCTCCGTGACGTCCCCGCAGACTGTCTAAAACCTGGACGTAGTCTCCGTGACGTCCCCGCAGACTGTTTAAAACCTGGACGTAGTCTCTGTGACGCCCCCAGACTGTCTAAAACCTGGACGTAGTCTCCGTGGACGCCCCGCAGACTGTCTAAAACCTGGACGTAGTCTCCGTGACGTCCCCGCAGACTGTTTAAAACCTGGACGTAGTCTCCGTGACGTCCCCGCAGACTGTTTAAAACCTGGACGTAGTCTCTGTGACGTCCCCGCAGACTGTCTAAAACCTGGACGTAGTCTCCGTGACGTCCCCGCAGACTGTCTAAAACCTGGACGTAGTCTCTGTGACGTCCCCGCAGACTGTCTAAAACCTGGACGTAGTCTCCGTGACGTCCCCGCAGACTGTTTAAAACCTGGACGTAGTCTCTGTGACGCCCCACAGACTGTCTAAAACCTGGACGTAGTCTCCGTGGCCCAGCAGACTGTCTAAAACCTGGACGTAGTCTCCGTGGCCCCGCAGACTGTCTAAAACCTGGACGTAGTCTCCGTGGCGCCCCGCAGACTGTCTAAAACCTGGGCGTAGTCTCCGTGACGCCCCGCAGACTGTTTAAAACCTGGACGTAGTCTCTGTGACGTCCCCGCAGACTGTCTAAAACATGGACGTAGTCTCTGACGTCCCCACAGACTGTCTAAAACCTGGACGTAGTCTCCGTGACGCCCCGCAGACTGTCTAAAACCTGGACGTAGTCTCCGTGACGTCCCACAGACTGTCTAAAACCTGGACATAGTCTCCGTGACGTCCAGCAGACTGTCTAAAACCTGGACGTAGTCTCTGTGACGTCCCCGCAGACTGTCTAAAACCTGGACGTAGTCTCTGTGACGTCCAGCAGACTGTCTAAAACCTGGATGTAGTTGGTCAGGTAGGGAGGGAGACATTGATTGGCTGGTTGATCAGAACCAGAATTATACTGCTGTGTCTTCTGCGTTGTTGAGTCTCTCTCAAACACTAGCCCTCACTTTTTGGTTTGTTTTTAACCACATGAACAGCATTGTTCCAGGAATGGTATGTTTTTACTCACTAGTAAAGTATGTTGACATCTGCTTGATGGATTGGCCCAAATTTTGGTACAGACCAAGGACGAGCACAAGGCCGGGCTCAAGTTGCCTGAACAACAGTTCATTTGCCGCCTTCGGCTGAGCTGCCAAGAAACAAAACAATAGTTTTATTTTTGCTGTTGTGGCTGAATAAAAACTTGTTTTAATCACCACATCATCCGAACTTTTATTACTGTTTGAGAGGCATGCCTGGAGATGCAAAGCGTCATGTGACACTGAAGCATCTACATTTGGCCTTAATTAATGATACAACTAATGAGACGCCACGTGATTACAAATATCTGCACGTCTCCGTCATGTCGCGGCTCACGATGCTGTTTTGGTCCGTCCTCTAATGTGACTTCAAAACTGTGTTCACTGGAAGGTAGACGCTGATGCTAGCTCATAGCGCTAGCTGCAATGACACACTTGCTATCGGGGCGTCAGTAGCTCAGTCCATACAGACTTGGGAACCGGAGGGTGGCTGGTTCAAGTCCAGCATGGACCATAGTATGGAAGGTGGACTGGTAGAGGTGCCAGTTCACCTCCAGGGGCACTACTGTAAACGCCAACATCTGCTACAAGGCCTTCCATATTCGATCGTTTTTATTGGAAACAGGAAGTAAACAGAATTCTACTTCCTGTTTTGGAGGTTGTGTTCTTTTTACAGAGGCGGAGTTGTTTTTACAGTGCAGCAGATGAACCGACTTGTTATATGAATGTTTTACAGTGTAAAGATGGACTGATTAATATGTGTATTAATGCTCTCCTGCTGCCTCCACACTCGGTTAAACGTGAGGACATGAAAAGACAGCAGAGCCGAGCTCATGATGAAACCGCGTGAAAGTGTTAAACCGAGCGCGCCGTGATCTGCATGTGAGATAATCTACGCTGCGTTTCCTCTCGCTGTTCTACGGCGAGATCAAAGGACACGCCACCGCCATCTCCTATCAGCTGATCGAGTCGACCTCGAGGCTTCGCAGCGCCACGCTTCATGTTCACGAGTTCATCAAAGCAGCTGGGAAAACACAGCCGAGCTAATTACAACCCCTCCAACACGCGTTACTGCAATTAACCTTATTGAATTCTTCCTGTGGTTTGGTGTTTGACAAAAGTAACAGAGGCTGTCGAGCTTCCTGGATCACATTCACACATGTTGTTTGTCTTTGTTTCTGTCGCTCGGCTCCAAACACAGATATAAAAACACGAGTGTCATCTTTAGACTTCAGTTATCACATATTTCCACTTATTCATGGTGCTGCTTCTCGTGGGAATCTTCTACAGCTGAAAATATTTGAAACGGATGACACACTTCACTGCTTCAAAACAGAAACAATCCTAATGATTCGAGCAACAAGTTGATTTACATTCAGTCAAATATTCTCAGTTCAACTGTTTCTCTTGTTTAATGTGACTGAAAGCAACAGATTTTAAATCTACACTGACTTATAATCAGGTCAACGGCTCCACCTCAACTCAAAGTAAAGTAAACTCACGCCCAGGTTTTAGACAGTCTGCGGGGGCCACGGAGACTACGCCCAGGTTTTAGACAGTCTGCGGGACGCCTCGGAGACTACGCCCAGGTTTTAGACAGTCTGTAGGATGTCACAGAGACTACGCCCAGGTTTTAGACAGTCTGTGGGGACGCCACGGAGACTACGCCCAGGTTTTAGACAGTCTGTAGGATGTCACAGAGACTACGCCCAGGTTTTAGACAGTCTGTGGGGACGCACAGAGACTACGCCCAGGTTTTAGACAGTCTGTGGGGACGCCACGGAGACTACGCCCAGTTTTTAGACAGTCTGTAGGATGTCACAGAGACTACGTCAGGTTTTAGACAGTCTGTGGGGACGCACGGAGACTACGCCCAGGTTTTAGACAGTCTGTAGGATGTCACAGAGACTACGCCCAGGTTTTAGACAGTCTGAGGGGCGTCACAGAGACTACGCCAGGTTTTAGACAGTCTGCGGGACGCCACGGAGACTACGCCCAGGTTTTAGACAGTCTGTAGGATGTCACAGAGACTACGTCCAGGTTTTAGACAGTCTGTGGGGACGCCACGGAGACTACGCCAGGTTTTAGACAGTCTGCAGGACGTCACAGAGACTACGCCCAGGTTTTAGACAGTCTGCGGGGCGTCACAGAGACTACGCCCAGGTTTTAGACAGTCTGCGGGGGCGTCACAGAGACTACGCCCAGGTTTTAGACAGTCTGTGGGGACGTCACAGAGACTACGCCAGGTTTTAGACAGTCTGCGGGACGCACAGAGACTACGCCAGGTTTTAGACAGTGGGGACGTCACAGAGACTACGCCCAGGTTTTAGACAGTCTGCGGGGGCTCGAGACTACGCCCAGGTTTTAGACAGTCTGCGGGGGCGTCTCGGAGACTACGCCCAGGTTTTAGACAGTCTGCGAGACGCCACAGAGACTACGCCCAGGTTTTAGACAGTCTGCGAGACGCAGAGACTACGCCCAGGTTTTAGACAGTCTGCGACGCACAGAGACTACGTCCAGGTTTTAGACAGTACATACATGTAGAAATGCTGATTTAATTCTTAATGCGTGGTCCAGGTTTATCCAGGCAGCAGGGCAGTTCAGGGTTCAGGTTGGACTAACGGGTCTTTAAAATGTCTGCAGGGATTCGTTATCACTTTGGTGACCTGGACACTGTGAGCCAACATGGACTGTTTTAAAACCACAATAATCTGTCTGTCTTTGAGTCTGTCTGTCTGTCTGTGGTGTTGAACAGTGATAGATGATCTGGAGGCAGACTGTGTCTCACTGCAGTGCTGCTGCTGCTGCTGCTGCTGTTGTTATTTTTGGTTCGGTTCAGGCCGGCTCATTGGCTTTCCTCTCGCCCTCCTGTGGGATCACTAACGTGATGTGATCGGGCTAAGCAAGGCCGCTCGTCGCCCTGAATATATTTCTAAAACACAGCACAGGCTGCATGGAATCAGTGATAGGATCAAACACGAGCCGGCAGCTGAAGATGAATACAACACTTCAAGGAGCTGCAGCTTATCACAGGCGGCTTATCGCAACTTTATTTTACCTGCAGATTGACATTAGCGATGGCATCCGATCCTATCGGACGCAGATGTATGTTTAGTGCACAGGAAACATAGATCATTTCCCATAATCCTTTGATTCCTTTGGAAGGGCAGAGCTGAACAGGAAGAAGGGATTTGGCCTTTTGACTGAGAGACAAGCTGAAGGTTTGAAGCTGAAACGATAACAAGAAGAAAGGTTTCTGATACACGTTTCACCGACATGCAGTCCAGACGAGCAGCCGACTGCAGCTGGAGTACAACGAAGCACTGAAGGAGTACTCTTCAAAGTACTCTGTGTGTACCCAGGGTACAGCGAACAGAATGCAGGGGTTTAGTTAGACTTTAAAATAACAGAGTAAGTTCTGTTTTTTATGGTTGTGTTTGTTCTTTCTCTGTAAATTTTTGTGTCATTTTACATTGGGAATAAATGTACAACAGACCGACAGCTCATTTTAAGAGCGCCATGCACCGACAGTTCTAACTACAGTTCAAATAAAACTACCAGCTTTTTTTAATAATTCTCTTTTAGCAACACAATTTCCCAGAAGCCCACGACTGTCACCGGTTATTAATAAGATAATACATCATTTTTAAAATGAATTCTCGGATAAAAGCTTAAAATCACCCTTTCCTAACTAAACCTTTACTCTGGACACGCACTGTGCGTAGGTCTTAAATGAAGGCAGAGAGCCGGTGATGGAGGAGCAAAGAGCAGCATGATGATCTCTGTGGGGACAAACCAGCGAAACAAGAAAAGAAACACACTTAAAGTCCAGCCCAGCAGAGATCCATCTGACATTTCTGAGAGTCACCCGTGAACAGGACGAGTCCAGTCATCGAACTTCGCGAGCAGAAGTGCCTCTGAAAGTGCAGGAAAACACTGTTTGACATAAATGATTACAGGCCTCCTTTTCTAAAGTCGAGCTCTTCAGGCTGTCTGCTGGTCTGGAAAAGTCTTCACAGTCTTCCAATAAAATGTTCCTGTACATGACCACAGGAGACGTTTCCACACATTGAGTTAAAGCAACGTCTCGTTTGCAGAGTGTAATCCCACTGTGTAACTATGTCCAGCTGTACTCGAGTATTTGTTCTGATTACATTACTTCTGATCAAAAACTAGCGAGTCGACAACTTTGCTAACAGCCAAACATCAACCAGGTCACCAACAGCAGACACAGCAGCAGCTAATATCACTGACTAGTCCAGCAGCAGTCAGCCCAGCTCGGCCTGTCTTTCAGCCTTTTATTTCACCAAGCTCTCACCAACCACTAAAAGTCAGTCCCAGATTTACTCTTGTCCGGCGGCTTCTTGCTCGCTCACTCTCTCCTTTTCTCTTCTTAGCTTCCTCCGTCAGAGGTTGGTTTTGATGACTTTAATATCGGCTCTGACCCGCTTCCTGTTTGAAACCTGCAGGTTTCCCCTCGATCCGTCCTGCTGCTGGGAAATAATAGACATCAGAGCGACGGCGGCGCAGGATTACTAATGTGCTGCAGCTAAAGATTTGTGGCCTGGTCCATCTGTCAAAAAAGGAAATAATGATAATAATTATTATTAATTGTTGGTTGGAGGTTGCTGAGCCTGGTTACATTGCCCACTCATCCAGCTGTGGTTCTGGCCCAGAACTGGCTCTCCATCAGCATTCCCTGACGCCCCGGGCCTGAAAGCCTCTGACAGACTGAGCGAACATGAGCTAACAGCAGCTACAGAAGGCAGCAGTGTGTGTGAGAGTTTTAAATAAATAAATCTGATTCCTTAAAGGTTTTATTCTCGTTTCTAATCGCAGCAGAAAAAGAAACAAAATGCTGATTTTTCCTTCATCACTTTGACTCGTGTGATTTATTCGTCGTCTTTAGAAGATATATTTCTTTAGCAGAATGAATCCTGGGAGAAAAAAACGGGCTCTCCGCCATCAGGCGCCTTGCTGCTGTAAGACGGCGACAGATTTGTGATTAAACGGCCACTTTGTCATGCGAGAGGGACGTAATGCATCAACACAGGTGAGCGTGGAGGCCTGTTGTGGAGTTTATCATTATGACTGCTTCAGAAATTGAAATGGGTTATTTATTGTGTGTCAGTCACATCAGGAACACACACAGAGCTGCGTCTGACTGTTAGTATTATTATTATTATTATTATTTTTCTTTTTTTGACAGATGGACCAGGCCACAAATCTTTAGCTGCAGCACATTAGTAATGCTGCGCCGCAGCCGCCGCTGTCGCCGTCGCTCTGATGTTTATTATTTCCCAGCAGCAGGACGGATAATTTATGAGGGGAAACCTGCAGGTTTCAAACAGGAAGCGGGTCAGAGCCGATATTAAAGTCATCAAAACCAAATTCACCAAAGTGACTCCGGCAGCGGAAACACAAACTGAAGACACTGTGTCATGTCTGAGAGTCATGACAGAAATACTGATCCACCAGGAAGAGACGAAGAGATTACAGACAAGGAAGGAGGAAGAGAAGAAAGGAAGGAGGAAAGGAAGGAGGAAGAGAAGAAAGACAAGGAAGGAGGAAGAGAAGAAAGGAAGGACGAAGAAATTAAAGACAAGGAAGGAGGAAGACAAGAAAGGAAGGAGGAAGAGAAGTGAGGAAGGAGGAAGAGATTAAAGACAAGGAAGGAGGAAGAGAAGAAAGGAAGGAGGAAAGGAAGGAGGAAGAGATTAAAGACAAGGAAGGAGGAAGAGAAGTAAGGAAGGAAAGAAGACAGTGACATAAGAATAAAGAATGAACAAAATTAATAAAAGAAAACAGAAAAAGGGAAGAAAGAGGTTGACGTTAATAATGAGACGTAGTAATTGAGATTTAAATTAATAAAGTTTGAGTCAAATTTCCTTCCTTTGTACTGACATTAAAAAAAATGGATGTAGTCTCCGTGACGTCCCCGCAGACTGTCTAAAACCTGGACGTAGTCTCTGTGACGTCCTACAGACTGTCTAAAACCTGGACGTAGTCTCTGTGACGTCCTACAGACTGTCTAAAACCTGGACGTAGTCTCTGTGACTAGGCTGCGTCCGTTCTGTTGCCTGCTAACGGCAGATTGAGTTAATAGACGTTAATTAGCGGTTAGCTACTTTAGCTAAAGCTACCTGTCCATCAGAGAGCTGAAGACGTTTATCAGTAGTGTGGTCGTCCAGGTCACCGTCTCCCTCAGCTGTTCAGGGTCATATGAGTTGGCCCGCCGTGATGCAGTGGCGGTGGCGGAGGTTACTCCTGAATGGAGGAAGTTTGGACGGATGCAAAGGAGCTCTGAGTTTAAATGGGGCTGTTTTTTTATTCATGAAGGATTGATCGAGTCGTGGTGTGGAAGAGATGAATGAAATATGCATGGGGCGGCCGTACTGTACCCGCCCGCCTCACAGACCGATGATTAATTTCAGCTCGGTTGTGTGTGGGCTCGTCGTGCTGCAGCGCCGGGTGACTCGAGACCGAACAAAATGGATCTGATGGTTTTTGACCGCACGGTGTCAATCTGCAAACTGATGGTGACTGACTCAGCTCAGACACAAACAGGAAGTCTTTAACCTCCTCAACTCTGGTTTTACCTTTAAATGGACCCTTAAAGGAGCAGTGCATAGTTTTTACACCATACAGAATCTGACCTGATCAAACAAGAAAACTTCATTAGATCTATGGCTGAATATTAAGAACAAATCTCAGCTTTAAATTTGGCAAGTAAATAACCTGGACGTAGTCTCTGTGACGTCCCACAGACTGTCTAAAACCTGGACGTAGTCTCTGTGACGTCCCACAGACTGTCTAAAACCTGGACGTAGTCTCTGTGACGTCCCCGCAGACTGTCTAAAACCTGGGCGTAGTCTCTGTGACTCGTCAGACTGTCTAAAACCTGGACGTAGTCTCCGTGGCGCCCACAGACTGTCTAAAACCTGGACGTAGTCTCCGTTGACGTCCCACAGACTGTCTAAAACCTGGACGTAGTCTCCATGACGTCCCCGCAGACTGTCTAAAACCTGGACGTAGTCTCTGTGACGTCCCCACAGACTGTCTAAAACCTGGACGTAGTCTCCGTGACGCCCCTGCAGACTGTCTAAAACCTGGACGTAGTCTCCGTGGCGTCCCCGCAGACTGACGTCCTCCGGCTGTTCAGCTTCAAGTCAGATTTACGGAGTTTCCTGATGGACACGTGAATCTACAGTTGACACAAATGGCTGCACTCGGTTCAGCTGAGTTATTACCGCCCATCGCAGATCTTAAATTAAAGAAAGAAAAATCAGTTGAACTGTTGGATCTTTTAACTTCATTAAAGATTTGAACATCATGACGGATCATAAATTTAGTCGACTTTTTCCAGCTCTGCTCCTGTTTCCTCTCCGCTGCAGCTCCTCCATCTTCCCGTTGTCAAAGCCGCCGCGTTCGAGGCGTCAACCTATTTCTGCTGGAAGACGAGTCGAGCCGGGAGTTTCAGTCCGTTACTTCACCTGCAGGAAGGTCGATTGGCAGAGTGTCCGGCTGCCAGGTGAACGTCACTAACCGAGAACATGGTAATCTATTGATCACAACACGTGTCGTAACGTCAGCAGGATGCAGTTTCATGATGGCAGTCATGAAAAGTGAAGCTCGACAGAAGAGACGGGACGAATCTGTTTTTTTATTCAGCTGTCTCACATTCACTGTCTGTGTGAGAAGGGCTGTATGTAATCACTCTGTCAGCAGCCTCTACGGACATAATGGCAGAGGAGAAGAGAGTGAAGAGGACGCTGACGGAGGAAGCTAAGAAGAGAAAAGGAGAGAGTGAGCGAGCAAGAAGCCGCCGGACAAGAGTAAATCTGGGACTGACTTTTAGTGGTTGGTGAGAGCTTGGTGAAATAAAAGGCTGAAAGACAGACGCCGAGCTGGGCTGACTGCTGTTGGACTAGTCAGTAATATTAGCTGCTGCTGTGTCTGCTGTTGGTGACCTGGTTGATGTTTGGCTGTTAGCAAAGTTGTCGACTCGCTAGTTTTTGATCAGAAGTAATGTAATCAGAACAAATACTCGAGTACAGCTGGACATAGTTACACAGTGGGATTACACTGTGACACTGGAGGGAACTTTTCCTTTGAAACCTGGACGTAGTCTCCGTGACGTCCCCGCAGACTGTCTAAAACCTGGATGTAGTCTCTGTGACGTCCCCGCAGACTGTCTAAAACCTGGACGTAGTCTCCGTGACGTCCCCGCAGACTGTCTAAAACCTGGACGTAGTCTCCGTGTCCCCGCAGACTGTCTAAAACCTGGACGTAGTCTCCGTGACGCCCCGCAGACTGTCTAAAACCTGGGCGTAGTCTCTGTGACGCCCCGCAGACTGGTCTCTGTGACGCCCCGCAGACTGTCTAAAACCTGGACGTAGTCTCCGTGGCGCCCCCGCAGACTGTCTAAAACCTGGACGTGGTCTCTGTTAGTTTTAAACTTTGTTGTAACGTAAAGACTTGTCACAGCCGGCTGACTTCACTTGTTTAAACCGTCTGAGGCGGAGCGATGGAGGAGAAAGCGGAGAGCTTTCAGCTGTGATTAAATGAAGATTAAAAAGGTAACAGCGGTGCGACTCTCCTCCCAGTGCTGTCTGACGTTGTTTTGATGTCGGGTGGAGGAGCAGCGTCCTCCGCGACCGCTGACCCGTCTGATGCCACTCTAATTGGACTTCTTTAATTAGCGGGTGGAGGCATCTCCGTCCTCTCGTCCTCAGCAAACAGAAGAGGAGTTAAAGGTTGGGCGGGTCGAGCGGCTCAGCACAGGGACCTCCTGATTGGGCCCTCAGCTTTCTCGCCGACCTTGCCGTGAGTTAGCCGTTTAGCTTCACCTGAAAAGGCGGCGGGGATTTGAGGCGCCGGCTCAGCTCGGCTGTCAGACACTCAGACAGCTTGTTGTTTGTTTCTCCACCTCCTCCTCCACGGGGAATAAAACGCAGCGCTCTCTAATTTTATTTGATTTAGCTGTAAATTAAATGTGTTTATTCCGCTGTTGTTGTTCAGGCTGCTCTCGTTTAGTTTGACTCATTTCTCTCTAACTGGATCTCTGTAACCACGTTTGCTCTGCTTACTGTCAGAACACGCGCTCGCTGCGCTGATTGGCTGACGGAAACGCAGAAGAAGAAACCTGCAGAGCTCGGAGTGCTGACCTGCTCAATAAAAGGTACAGATGAAGTCCTCTTACCTCAAACAGGAAGCAGCAGCATGCACACAGCATGTGCTGATGAGGCTCACCTGTATCACCTGTGTCAGTGCAGGAAGAGTTTCATGTTTAGATTTCATTTGTTGTAACTTTATTTTGAAAGGTCCTATATAAATGTTATATTATTGCTGAGAACTTTAATGTTACTCTTTGAACTGTTTCATACTTTGTAGTTTAACATCAGTCAGTGCTTCATATTTGACGAGCTGGTCTGATGTTTGAATGTAAAACGTTTCAACTTTAGCTGAGAATAAATGTGAGAAGTTACATTTCATGTATTTAAAGTGGAATTAAAGTATAACGTTGCATAAAATGGAGAAGTGCTGTCCGTTCTCCAAAAGAATAAAATATTTTTCTTTAGCGTGAAACAAAAACACAACTTGGATCATTTTAAATGACTTTCAGTGCTGTGCAGTTTCCTGATGGACAGGTGGCTTTCTTTGCTGTTAGCTAGTTAGCTATGCAGCTAACTTAGCTGCCTCATTAGCTGACTGAGTTCAGAGAGCCTCTAACTCAGGAGCATCAAGCTCCCAGTCCGTTAGCGGTTAGCTACTTAGCAACAAGTAAAGCCATACGCCAATCAGTAAACTCCATGAATCAGTGCGAGTTGAGTTGAAGAAGCTGGAGGACGTGAGAGGAAGTGAAAACCAAGTCTCAGTACGTCACCCACCAGCTGCACGCTCATCACATATGGTCACTTCTGGCTCCAAAACACCAAGGTAGCATCGTCCATGTAGCCAAAGTTGTACCTTGTCCTTGTCTGTAGTCACTGGACAGGTAGAGGACAGGTAGAGGACAGGTGGAGGACAGGTGGAGGACAGGTGGAGGACAGGTGGAGGACTTTGTCTCTGAAAACTTTTTAAAATATGAGTTTGGATGATCTCTGACCTGATCTGAACTCAGAGTGAAAATAAGACTCAATGGAAGTGACAGATTTTCATGAAACGCCTCCGAACACAACACGACGCTGTGAGTCAGCATCTGAACACATTGTGATTTTCACATCTGTTTATCTGAGCTGAATAATAACTCTGCAGGCCGCCTGGGGTCGAATCCATTCTGCTCTTCACTTTTCAGCTACAACAAAACGAAACGAGAGTTTACGGCCATGCTAGCAGCTCTGTGCACTTAGACAAAGTGGTGCTTTGAGCTAAATGCTAACATGCTGATGTTTAGCAGGTATAATGCTAAAGTAGCCTGACCAGACGTCCCTGAAGCTGTCCCCGGTTTTGACACTGAATGGGGGAAACAGACTCAAACACCAGTTATTACGGTAGCCTTTTAACGCATCGCCAGAGAAGACGTCGCCTGACGTACAGACGCAGCAGCGTCAACAACAACAACAATCTAGAGGAGACCAGCGGCCGAGATAATGGTGTGTCGTGTATGAACTTCTTTATTTTGTGTGTGTGTGTGTGTGAACGTTAAAGTAAGTGTAGCACCTTTAGTCCTTACTTGGAGAATTAAGGGATGCTCACATCTCTAGGTTCAGTATACGAACAGGTGATATTTTAATATCAATAAACAAAGCCAAAAGAACAGAGAGTCCTGGGACTGAGCTGTCCTGCTCAGTGTTCGGTGAGTTCAGTTCAGGATGGATCCGATGTGTGTTTCGTCAATGTCAATTCAGTTTCCTTGTCCTCAATTTCTTCCTTGTTTACTACTACCCGGGTAGGTGAGTGTGTGAGTATCTTATCTGTGTTCCTCAGTGTGAGAATCAGAAGGTCCGGTGTCGTCGGTAGGTTCTGCAGCTGGCCACACTGCTTCGGTCTCAGATCTGCTGGGCTGGGCTGGGCTGGGCTGGGCTGGGCTGGGCTGGCTGGGCTGGGCTGGGCCAGGCCATCTTAATCATCTCTGTTCTCAGACAGTAGTTCAGACTAGCAAAGAAAAACCTACACAGAAAGTGCATGGGTGTAAGACCAAATCTGATTGTGTTTTCTGAGACCTCATCTTTCAGTTCATCATGAAATATATCACCAAAAATCAAGAGAACACCTTAACACACAATAATGAATTATTATGAATTAAAACAATTCGCTTTAACCATAAAGGTAATCAATTATTCATGAATTCATACCAACAATAGTATTTTTAACAGACACATTATTTATGCATCTCTTTTTAACCTCTACTCGTCTTATATCATCAGTTTTTGAGTCTTTACACAGGTGAAAATCCCTTCATCAAAAATGAAACATCCCACAGCTCAGGTGGTGTCAGCCTCGTCAGGTGGCTGATAACACACAGACAGTTCAAATGGCGCATGGACGTTAGCTAATGATTAGCATAGCGATTAGCATGTTGCGGTCGCTATTAGCATTAGCATTCCAATCTAACGATCTTCTTCCAAACAATAAACTACGGTAAAAAGTGCGCAGAAGTCATTTTTAGGCAGCACAGACCAACTTAACCCAAGTTGGTGACATAAATGCATCCTTTCCGTCTAATTGGCTCCCGGACTACAGGCTAACTGTATGCTAACTCACCGAGTCTCTGCTCACCGGGCTGAACCTGAGTCCGCCTGTGGGTACCGGGCCTTTCGGCGGACGGTTCTGCCGTGGTCCGCAGCTATTGATAACTCTTTTCTTTGTGTCTGCTTTGTTTCTTTTCACTTTTTCAGTCTGGTCTGCTGCCGTCCGGCTCGTGTGTGGCTCTGCTTTGGTAGCATATGATTTTCCTGTAGGCATCCTGACACTGTTAAAATAATAAACGAGTCATTAATCATGCTGGGTCCCACCATCACACACAGGCAGCGCCAACCATGTGCAGTTTCTGTAAGCACACCTCCACCTGTGAGGGCTGCAACTCTCTCACAGTCCGGTACTACCTGTACAATAAGTACTGACACTGAGCTGTGATAATATAACACTGTGTGGACATGCAGGAAACATTCTGCATACAGATCAACTGTTTAATTATAAATTAAATATTCTATTAAAATCCATAAATGATATGTTAATAAAAAATAAACTCATATTTTCAGGGCCCTGTCAGGCACAGGCCCTCTGAATCATCCTAACTTTTGCCCCATAATGGCGCCCTGACCCTTTGTGTAAGAAAAGCTGGTTAAAATACATGAAAAGTACTTCATAATAATAATAATAATAATAATATTTAATGATTTTTCACGGCCGCATTGAAAACAGCCCTGATTTTCACCTTATGCTAAAGTAATATCACAAAATAGTTCCACAAACAACACATCATTTCCTGAACATTAGCATTCCACATAGCTAACATTAGCTAGCCAATAGTATTATATATAGATAATACTATAATAGTATTATAGATATAGACATATATGTATCATGTGACGTCCTTTATCTCGTGTTGTTACGTCATGAATTGTTCAGGTGTCATGTTTCTTAAAGGGACAGCGCAGGGAGCTTTAGTTTACTGACTGATGATATGTTTGTTTTGGAACGTTGTGTCAACGCTACAGAAACACTGGCTAACTGTTACAGGCCGTGTTTGTGTTCAGTCTGTAGTCACGTCGTGTTTACAGCTCCAAGGTTTTTCTGCTGAAGTGAAGGTTGAACGGAGAATCCTGGTTGATCCTCGGTGTCGTCTCCTCAGAGATCAGCTGCCTCCATAAGAGCCTGCTCTCTGTTACTGAGGCATGCTGGGGGATGATGGTGGGTGATGGTGGGTGATGCGAGGGGGGTGTAGTCTGGTGGGCATGAATCGGCCCTGGCAGGCCTTAATGCAGCTGTCAGGCGTCCTGGTCCAGCGATGCGATTTCCCCCGCTCCGTCACCGTCACCGCCAAGATTATACAGCTTTTAAATGAGCTGCAGCCACGGGGAACGGCACCCGGGGAACGCCTGTCGCCGCGGCAACATGAGCCATGATTTGCCGTGCCATTAATCTCGCCGGGGAGATCTCGGCCGATTTGTCCTCGCCAACAAATGAAGCTGTAAAACTTCTCCTGCGCCTGCATGTGTCTCTCCGGATGAATCCAGCTGACAGGAGCAGGGCGCTGCCACTGACACCTGGACCTGAACGCCGCATGCACTCATGCACGCCGCCGGGCATCCGATCGGCCAATCAGGAGCAGAGATCCATGCAGGAGGTCCAGACCGTCTGGAGATGTAACATTTAAGTTTGTGTAAGACGGATGGACGTGAAGTTAAACTGCAAACAGGACGGACTGTAAATCAAACACGCGGTTTAATTACAGCCTGTCGGGCGACGAGTTAGCTGATCCCGCTTCATGAAACACGCCACCGCTCCGTCTCCTCGCTGGTGAATGGAGACATTTTAAAAAGCAAATAAACTTCAAGAAATATCCAAAAGTCTGAGCTCGCACACACACACTCCCAACTCTCTGTGATTTACAGAGTTTCCTGATAGAGAGTGAAGTAAACTGCTGCCAACTGTAGCTGCTGTTAGCTAATGTTAGCTCAGTTTGTTAGCCGGACTGTGAGCTCAGAGCCGGGGAGTGTTAGTGTTTGTACCACAGGCGTTTTGGACCACCAGAAGAAGAAGAAGAAGAAGAAGAAGAAGAAGAAGAAGAAGAAGAAGAAGAAGAAGAAGAGGTTTTCAGGCCCAGCAGTCAGCAGCCTCTATGGACATAATGGCAGAGGAGAAGAGAGTGAAGAGGACGCTGACGGAGGAAGCTAAGAAGAGAAAAGGAGAGAGTGAGCGAGCAAGAAGCCGCCGGACAAGAGTAAATCTGGGACTGACTTTTAGTGGTTGGTGAGAGCTTGGTGAAATAAAAGGCTGAAAGACAGACGCCGAGCTGGGCTGACTGCTGCTGGACTAGTCAGTAATATTAGCTGCTGCTGTGTCTGCTGTTGTATGTATTTTATATTGTTATATATATAAATTTGTTTTCCAGTGTCAGCCTGTTGTTTTGATATTTTTTACAGTGCACCGTCAGTCTCCAGCTCCGTCCTTCTGTTCCCGGGTTTTGTATCATCTCATCACATGTTTGCAAACAGTCTTCTCGTTCTCAGGCCCTGTGCTCGGCCCTGAGGGGCCCCCGAGAGACCCGGAGGACCATCTCAAGTGTTTTGTTTCGTCCTCGTCCGTCTCCTTTCATTAAGCGCCGCCAGCGGCGGACAAACGGCATCGCGAATCAGCAGCTGCGCACGACTCCAGCCGCAGAGAGGGAAAGTTTTAATGGATAGAAGAAGAAGACGAAGAAGAAAGAGGAAGTGGGGCGCTTATCTGCCCTAACTGGTCTCCCAGGCTCCCCTCTTCTCCCCGCTGACTCTCCCTCCAGCAAAGCATCATGGGAAGGCCCGCTGGGTTTGGTGTTTGTTGCCCCGGGGAGGGACGTATCAGCGGTGATGGGGGGTTGTTGGAGAGTTTTGTCCTACATGAGCTCAGAGAAACTCAGACTCTCGACTGAACACGTGATCTGTCTAAATTTAAATCTCACAGTGGAAAATATAAAAAAAAATCAGACACGAGGGAAAATGTTTGAACTCACAGAAATAGAAACCTCCATCATAAAGTCATTTTGTTCTCTCCGTGTACAGATTACACTTTTATTTACCCCGAATCCGAAAATAGACGTTCACTTTCTAACTTTACAGACTGTCTAAAACCTGGACGTAGTCTCTGAGACTAAACCACAGACTGTCTAAAACCTGGACGTAGTCTCTGTGACTCCCCGCAGACTGTCTAAAACCTGGACGTAGTCTCTGAGACTAAACCACAGACTGTCTAAAACCTGGACGTAGTCTCTGTGACTCCCCGCAGACTGTCTAAAACCTGGACGTAGTCTCTGTGACGTCCCCGCAGACTGTCTAAAACCTGGACGTAGTCTCCGTGACTCCCCGCAGACTGTCTAAAACCTGGACGTAGTCTCCGTGACGCCCCACAGACTGTCTAAAACCTGGACGTAGTCTCTGTGATGTCCCCACAGACTGTCTAAAACCTGGACGTGGTCTCCGTGACGTCCCCGCAGACTGTCTAAAACCTGGACGTAGTCTCTGTGACTCCCCGCAGACTGTCTAAAACCTGGACGTAGTCTCCGTGACGTCCCTGCAGACTGTCTAAAACCTGGACGTAGTCTCCGTGACGTCCCTGCAGACTGTCTAAAACCTGGACGTGGTCTCCGTGACTCCCCGCAGACTGTCTAAAACCTGGACGTAGTCTCTGTGACTCCCCGCAGACTGTCTAAAACCTTTGGATCAGATCTTCTGGTTACAGACTGAACTGAGCTGAAGTGAGAAAGTAGTTCCCGTCCTGACATGTTGAGCAGTGACGGTGTCTCTCTGGAGGACGGAGCAGCTCCACTTTCTGTTGTAGCTTCAGAAGAATCCGACCGTGGGAAAAAACAGAGGTTTCTTCTCAGCAGCTGATTGGTCCGTCTGCTGTCAAAGAGTGAAAATCTGCTGTTTCAGTTTTTAGCCTCTCGACCGTGGACTTACAGGTAAAAAGATCTCTGGGCATCAGGTGAAGACTCGGCTGTGTCTTTGGAGAAGTGAAGTTTCTTCAGATTCAGTAGAAAACCTTCAGCTGTGTTCTTGGAGAGAAATCTCTCATCCAGCCTCAGGAAGAGTGAAAAACTTTTCATTTCTAGCAGCGCTGCGTCCCTGAGACCTCGTCCTCTGTTCTTGCCTCTCTGCCTGGCTGCTGGAAACTCTCTAAACATTCAGACGTCTTCACCCTCTCTGGATGTTTGTTTCTGCCCAGGGTAGCTCGTCGTCCTTGAGAAGTTCAGACTTTTTACCTTCTGGCGTCTTTTTGAAGGTTCAGACACTCACGGAGGATCAACGTTCTTGTAGTTGATGTCATGAATAGACAGCTGCAGGTGTATCGCTGCAGTATAAAACTATAAAATGGTCGATGTTGGTCGATACCTGACCTGCACCGTCAGACGGAGGTTCTCTGGAGGTTTGAGCAGCTCAGACACAGAACCGTAAACAACACAGACTAATAAAGTCACATTTCATGACTTGTGGCTGCTGAATCCAAATGGAAAAGGTCCTGCAGTGTCTCTGCAAACACCAGAGTAAATTGAAGTTTTCCACAGCGTCTCTCATCCACCACCTGCTGCTATTTGATTATCAGCTGATGGAGATGCGGCGTCACATCCACCGCCTGCACTCCACATTTACACATCGAACATTAATACAGCCAAAGCTCCGAACGTCGTGCAGATACAGTTTCTTCTAAGAAGACAGCTAAAGTACACATGACTGTTAGTAAATGAATTAAATCAACATTGTGTAACTCATGTTAAATTGTGTTGATGCTACACTGACTTCTAATCAGATGAACGGTGTCTCCGTCGTTCGTACGTCCAGCTCGGCGTCTGTCTTTCAGCCTTTTATTTCACCAAGCTCACACAACCACTAAACGTCAGTCCCAGATTTACTCTTGTCCGCGGCTTCTTGCTCGCTCACTCTCTCCTTTTCTACTTAGCTTCCTCCGTCAGCGTCTCTTCACTCTCTTCTCCTCTGCCATTATGTCCATAGAGGCTGCTGACTGCTGGGCCTGTAAGCCTCGCTCTTTTCCCGTGGTTCAAACATCCACAGAGGCTGCTGAGCCCGGTACATTGCCTGCTCGCCCAGCTCTGGTCCAAATCTCTTTGCTGAGCTAACATTAGCTAACAGCAGCTACAGTTTACTTTACTGTCCATCAGGAAACTCTGTAAATCACAGAGAGTTGAGAGAAAGGTTACACCATGTTGCTTTAAATAATATAAATCCTGTGGAGTGAACTTGGGGCTGAGAAGTCGCCCACTTCTCCCAGTTGGTGACTTCCTGTCTGCGGCTCATTGGCTCCTACAGAAGATGTAAATCTTCAAAACGTGTCACAAACATAAAGTTTAATCATTAAAAAAAGACTTTGAGGCATCTGAAACATGTTGTATTATTTACAGTATCACAAACCAACTGATACACACTACATGAGGCTTTCAGGGGCTCCTCTGGGTCCTGGGCCCCGAGGTAGCTGCCCACTGAGCCCGGTCAATAATCCATCAGACCAGACCTGCTCTGCCCTCGGAGGGTTTCCTCTTCTTCCTGTTTCTGCCCTTCCAGGCTTTCATGCATTTTGCACAGTGTTGTTGAATGTTGTGGAGCTGTGGATAGAAAGTGTGTGCTGAGCTCAGAGAGTCAGAATCAAAGTTTGGGAGTCCTTTAAGGGAAACATATAAACATTACAGCAAAGAACAGCATCCTATATGGACACTGCACATGTTCACCCTCCACACAGCTGGGACAGTCATAAATTATGCTCTATATCCTTCCCTGTCATATATATATGCTACAGTGTTGGATGTTGATGTCTGTCGAGGCCAAAGTGTCAAATAATGAAGTAGTAGGTAGCGGTTAGCAGCTAAAGTAGCTAACTGCTAACGACAAGGAAAGCCACCTCTTCATCAGGAGACTCCAAAAATCCCTGAAAGTCAGACAGAAGAGCAGAAACAGCTAACAGCAGCTACAGTTCGGGGCTAAAGTAGCTTTATTGGAGCCGCCAATGATGATATTTTGATGAGAGCATCATCTATTTTACTTTACATGGGACCATAATTTAGAAAATGAACTCCGTGTTGTTTGGAAGAAGAAACTAAAACCAGAGACTGAGACCACAAAGTTACGAGGAAACTGTTCACTGAGGTCATAATCGGCTCAGGAGGTCAAACAGATGGTTGTTTGAGACAGAGGATGAAGTGAGGGGCTTGTGACGGGCATGGATGAGATAAATAAAGATGTTTTTGAAGAGTGAATCATGTAAAGTGAGTCTGAGAAGAAGAAAACGAGCAGAGGACGCCCACTTTAAACATCCAGCCTGAAAACTCTGATCTGATCTGGACTGTTTATAAAGGCTCAGATAAAATAGGTGTGGGTGTTAATGTACAACAGAAATTATTTAGTAGTAAGATCCTCGGCTCAGACCTCCTCGCAGCGTCTGCTTTAAGGCGTGCAGCCTCGTCTGTGAGATGGAGTTAATTAAGGTGAAAGTCGTGGAGGAAAGACGATAAAGCCGCGGCTCTCGGCTGCTTATCCGAGAGGTGTGAACAGGTATTTACTCCAGCTGGGAGAGACGCCAGCCCAAGAGCTACCATGCTAACGCCGGATTAGCAGCGGGGCTCTGTCAGCCCGGTTTCACCGGGGGCCACGTCAGGAGCCGACGAGTCGAGTTGTGTTAATGCGCAGAGAGACGATGGCGGCGTCGCTGATAGTTCAGGTAAAAGTGTCCACGCTGTGTGATCAAACAGAACGCCTGTGGTTTGCTTCATCACACATCCGACACTCTGAAGGTGTTTTAAAGTCCTTCAACTTACAAATAAAATCACTTTTTTAAAGTTTGTACTCAATATTTCAGGATAAACTTTAAGCACTGTCTGACACGAGACAAGATGAGATTATTAACTGTTCAGAAAGTCATAAAGTGTGAGTGATTAAACTCTAAATTACAAGGAAACTAATACTTAACTACTACCTAAACTAATACTGCAGTACTTTATAGAAAGTACATTTATGGAAAATAACATTTTTACAGTTTCTGTGTTTTCTTTGTTTGTTTTAAAATTGTACCCTGTAAATGAATGACAAATTATTGTTCCTCATTTTTCTATTTATTGTTATTGTATTTATTCATATTATTTATTTATTTATTTATTATATATATTTTTCTTTTTCTTTTTTTACAGTGCAGTCTCCAGTGAAGAGATACAGTCAGTACATGAGAGGTTTAACAACAAAAACACAAAAATAATACATAATATTTAAGTAATGATGTTTTTCTGCATTCATATAGAAATATGATATATTATAGCATATAATGTACTTAAACAGTGTAACATGTTAACATAATAAAATATAATACATGATAGTGTAGATATATACATACACATACACACACATGCATACAATACAGCTGTCAATAATGACGCAAACTAACGATGAGTCATGAAATCATAATTTACCGCTCGTTAGCGGGTGAACTATGGAGTGTGTTTCCATTCACATGTTGTTATGCACACTGATGAAAGTTTGGATTAAAAGGACTGAATGAATAAATGACGACGTTCGTGGATCATGTGACTTAAACGTTGGCCGTCACTTCCTGTGAAGAGCTGAAAACATCCTTTAATGATGGACCACATGTGTTCAGCATTATGCCTGGGCAACATTAGCATGTTAGCATTGTCACGTTAGCATTTTACATTAGCTGTTAGCTCAAAGAAGAGCCTCGGCTTTTTCATGTTTATAGTCAAACTTTAAATAAAGCACAGATAAATAAACTTCACCTCATCTAACACGAATCCTCTCGTGTTTCCAAAACTTTCTCTTTCTGGAATGTTTAATTTTATTATTAAATTTTAGATGATTAAATATTAATATAACTTAAAGTAAACAAAGCTGAACGCACTCAAAAGAAATGTTTGACCAAAATTCAGGACTAACTAACAAAGTGAATGTGAAGAGATTTATATAATAGTACTAATAAAGTCAATGTACTTCCACTACAGTAGTAGTAACCAGGTTTATGCATTCAGTATGAATAAAGACAGTTTGTCCAAACCCAGCAGTGAGAATGAATGCCGTCATTTTGAGTTCATTAGTATTATTACATAAATCACATTAAATTTGTTACTTTGTAATTCAAATGGATTTTAATTTTCTGAACATTTGAGTGTGGTCTATAAACTGACTATAATCTTTATGTGATTATTGTTTATATTTACTGATGTGGACATCTCCTCTAGCGCCACCATCTGATCAATAAATATTAAATCTAACCCACAGGTTCATACACATCTGCTCACATTTCTTCTCTGCAGACATTTTTAGCATTAATGCATTTTGTTATTTAAGTATTTAAAGAACAAATTATGAAACTTTTGAATCGTTGTTGAATTCAAACATTTGTAATCTATAGAGGAAGCAGAGCTCCGACTCCCGCAGACTCACACTCTCTCTGCTGAGGCAATAATCAGCTCTGATTTACATGATGGACAGACTTCAAATAATGTCTGTCTTTGTCAATCAAGTGTCACCTTTAAAAAGCCTTCAGTCACATTTCACTGACAGGGAGAATTAAGTGAAGAGGAAGGATGAGAGTGGCTCAAAATGAAATTTTCCTCGGCGATATTATCATCCTCCTGTGAACACCGTCGCTCCGCCGCTCCAGAGGCTGATAAGAGCGACTCCTGCTTTTTAAAGAGGCAAAACGACATGCAGAATACAACCGACACGGCCGCTCTTAATTCTCATTTTATCTGTCGGGAGTCGTGGTTTGAATTTTTGTGTCGGGCCTCTCTCTCTCTGTGTTTCTTTTGCATGTTCTGCGCCTGTAAGTCGCCGCTGAGGGCTTTGTGGAGGATTTTGTTAAATTATACAGCAGCCGATAAAGACGCTCTGCAGAGTATCTGCAGCTTTAAGAAGTTAAAGAGGAAAAAGGAGATGGACTGGAGATGGATGGGAGGGTGGAGGGTGGAGGGTGGAGGGGTTTGGAGCAGAGTTGACTTTGAAGAGCAGCTGGAAGATTCGGTTAATCCACTTGGCAGATTTGGTGGCACAAAGAGAGAAGAGGACGAATCCAGGCCGACTTAGTGAGGACTCAAAGATTACCACCGTAACAACTCATTACCGAGCTCCGGATTGTCTTAAAACGAGTGAAAAGAATCAGTTAGAAAGTTTGTAAAAAGGACAGACTAGATTTCATCTGCCCAAAACTTTAATATAAATACCTGAAAACTACCGAAATTCAAATCAACCTCACGTCTACTACGCGTCACTTGTTTAGTGCAAACGTTGGCATGCATAAACAATGTTTATTATATAATTAATGTTTGTTAAAATGAATGAAAAGAATCAGTTTTCAGTGTTAAAGTTATGAAGTTTGTCACATCGTGGAGACTCATCACGTCATCACATCATCTTTTAATTTCAGGCTGAAGACTAGACTTAAGGTTTATTTGTGTGACTTAGTTTGAACTCAAACAGAAAAATATATATCATAATATTGCATTTTAATTATTGATGCAGTAACGTGTTCATCACTTTAATGTTACGGATGATGGAGCTCATTTTAACGACGTTACTTGAAGTGAATTCTCTCCCGGAGACAAGTGAGGTCTTAATTTAAAACGATATTATTAAATAACATTTATGTGTTGATTTCATTTTCATATTATTAACTTATAACTAAAGTTACCAAATAAATATACTGAAGTACAATTTCAATCTAAATATTAATACTCAATTAAAGAAGTAAAGTACTTTAAACTTGTATTTAAGTACAGTGAGCTGTATTGGTTTACATGTTCACATAGATTATTGATGATTATTGATGATCACTGATTCTTGCTTGGTGTTTCTGATGAACACAAACATCGTTTGAAAATCAGACTTCATCAGTTTTTGGCTCCAGCGATCGAGCCCCATCTGCAGCTTTTTTTCCTGACTAAATTATTTAGCGTGATTCTAGTGGCAGCACATGTTGGAGTCGGAGGTTTTGGAAGCAGTCTGGCACCATGTTGGTTTTCCCCCAGCGAGCTTGGCGACTAATGTGGCAGAGAGAGAACAGGATGGACGGGACGGAGGGGTTTGAAGAGGCGGTGAGGGGTGATGCTGGTTAGCAGCGCCGCCTGCAGCCAAAAGCCTCGTCCACATCAGTGATGATGAAACCTTAACGTGCAGCATACGGACACGGAGACACATGAGAGGGCTGAGATTGGTCACTGATCCTCATCAGCTGTGTGTGTGTCTGTGTGTGTGTGCACATGTATTTCTCATGTTGTGGGGACTGTATGGACTGTATTATTGATTACATGGGGACATCTGCTCATATAGTGACATTGTGGGGACTTTTTTGGACACCACTGGTCTCCATAAGGTAAATCAATACATTTTGTGTTGTAGACTTGGTTTAAGGTTAGGTTAAGTCTTCAGGAAATGAATATAAGTCAATGTAATGTCCTCTAAAGGTACAGGAATTTGATTCAAAGTATCAAAGTTTAAGTTGAATTTATTGTTCTTGTACAAGAAGGAGCGTTTAACAGTGCAACACACAAAGGGGTTACAGAGAAAAGGCTCCCTGAGGAGCTCTAACAATTAGTTCTTATACATTTTTTAAAACAGGCTGTCTCGGACACCTCCCCACTGATACAGATAATATCATAACATCCTTTTTGGGTTTCTGTTCAGTAATGAGCATTATGATTCATATCCAAATGGTACTCCCCTAGCCTGTCTCTCCTAACCTTGTACTACTGATTTATAATTATCTCTCCCTGCCAGCCTCGGTAAATCAGAGGCCAACTAAGGGAAGTATGTGAGACATACAAAAGACAGGACACACACACACACTCATATGAGTTAAAACATCAGCACTTCAGTATGTTGAGATGAATTCATCTCTGTCTCTCCGCTCAGGGCGGCCTCAGCGTGTCATCGAGCCGCCCTTTAAGGACCGCCCACAAAATCCTGAAAACTGTTTGAACCTCTAACTCCACATTTCAGTGATATATCGTTCAAAGTCTCTTTACGTGTTTTCAGCAACTATTGTCCAACATATTTAATGTGTTTGGAAAGAAATCTCAGAGTTGACTTCACACAGGCTTTAAGGTTAGGTTAAGTCTTCAGGAAATGAATATAAGTCAATGTAAGGTCCTCTGATGTGATGGAAGTGATGGAAACATGACTGTGTGTGTGGACATGTATTACTTACGTTGTGGGGATATGAATCTGTGTACACATTCACATTGTGGGGGCTTATGTGACTTATGGGGACACAAGTAACAACATGAAGCAAATCATTCCATTTTTGACTGATGACCTGGGTAAAGTCTTCAGGAAATGAATGTAAGTCAATGAGACGTCCTCTGAACTGATGGAAAAACTATGTGTGTGTGTGTGTGTGTGTGAGACACATACTGAACCACATTAAAGTGAATTGTGGAGACGCTGATCATTTTACTGGTTGTTAACTTCCTGTTCACACATTGTGTGTTTTGTTGTGTCACGAGCACAAAGCTCATTAAGCTCCATTAATAAGATGATTTCTCTCTGCAGGAGCTTCACTGATTTTAATATTAACGTGTGCTCATTCTGAGTTTGGACGCATGTTTTGGTTCTTAAATTTTAAGAAGTTTAAACAAACACTTTTTTTATTTTAAAGTGGATCTCTGAGAATTAAAAAGCCCGTCGGTGACAAAGCTGATTGATTTTCCTGCTGCAGACTCCCGTCATGCCGTCGACGTCACTTAAAGACTAAAAATATAGAATATCATCAGACTCCTCCTTTAATTATACAGCTGCACTGATGGAAATGAGACGAAGACAGCATGAATAAAACACACGGACGTCGAACGTCTTTTATAATCAAGCAGACAATAGACGTTTTTCTTCATTCACTGTATCAGAAACAATAAAACATAAATACAAAGACAGCAGCAGCGTTTTATATCACAAATCAACACGTTCATGACTGAAGTATTATTTAGATCCGGCTGCAGGGATCTGCCTCCTTCTGTCTTTAAGATGATGATGCATACACATAATAAGAATAATTACCACGTTGTTTTAGTCTCAGTGGTTGAATGTTGTTTAAATTCAATTGTTCTTTATTGTGAAGTTTGTTTTTTGTTCACATCTGCATGAGAATGCGCCTCACTTCCTGCTCTGTATGCAAATAAACACGTCTGTCATCTCAGCTTGTTGTTTTTAACCCGAGGCGCTGAGACAAACAGACTCCATGTCTTTACACAAAGAAAGAAAAAACTTCACGTGTTATATTCGTCGGATTTACAAAAATAATTAACAGTTTGTCACTGATGGCGTTTCAGAGTCTAAAAAGCTTCTTCAAACTCAAAATTGGATTTTTTCTCTCGTCGACTACATTAGTTACTGTCAACTGTAGTTTTAATATTTCACGTTCACCATCAATAAAATGTTTCCTCTTTCATAACGTTAGTTAAAACAGTGTGTATAAACGCAGTGTTTACACGGGTACTGCACTCTGTTTGGTCTGCTAATGCTGTGATCTTCATTCAGTGTCTGCAGCCTCACTTCATTTTATAGTTTTTAATCTCCATTTTCTTATTTTTTTTATATGAAATGTGTCATTCTATTCTTGCTTTCATATAGTTTTCTATTTAAAAAGATCTTTGCACATGTCAAATTACTGTGCACATATTTAACTTCTTTGCACAGGTTTAATTTAAATGCAGATTCAGCTCATTGGTTTAACTTTAGCATGTTTACTGTAGTGAAGGTTCATTTGAATGTGTTTACTGTGTGCAGACTATGAACAAACAATGTTTTTACAAGGAAAGAAACTTAATGTGTCAGATTTACAAGAAGGCACTGCATTTCATAAAGGGAGTCTGCCGACATTGTGCTCACTACATATTTACAGAAATCTGCATCATCATTTAGTGAAATCAGAAATCATCGTTTCGTGTTCTTACACATTAAAAGTTGGTCAGACGTCCCACACCGTCTTGTGAATGATCACAATGCGTCTTTGTGGGCGTTCATACTTTTATTTAGGGCGGATCATCAGCTGTAAATGAACTCGGACCTTCTACGTATTATTATAATTAGGCTCATCTTATTAATGTGATTATTCCGGCTGGACTCTGGTGGTCGGTGTCCTCTTTCTCTCCTCCTGCTGCTGCGGCCGTCTTCAGCCTCCTGCAGATATAAATTACATCCATTGAATTATAAAAATATCCATGTTTCTTAGCAGACAGACTTTCTCTTCTTTCTTTTCCTCCAACACAATTAATATGACGACTTTGAAATAGTAACCAGAGTCTGACTTTCTTCCTTTTTAATTTTTTTTTTTTGAGTCCATGTCTGATGTCACCGGTCCATTTTCGAGTTTCGCCGTTGCTTCCGTCCGTTTGCAGCAGAAGAATTAGCTGCGGGAGTCTGAAATATGAGTCCTGTAATCACTGCGAGGGAGGAATGAGGCCGCAGAGTTCACAGCTTCTTAATTAGTTTGCAGTATATGTGTAATTATTTCTGCATTTTTAAATTCACTTAAGGCGCCGTTCCCCTCTTCCTCTCTCTTCATTTTTAAGGATGTGGTTCAAGGATGTCCTGCAGTTACGAATCAATCCCACATTAGGCCTCAGAAAGCTCCAAGTAATTACACTCTTATTATTTTTTTTCTTCCACTGAGGAATGAACGGACGTATGGATTTAAACCCAGACGCCATTTTTAGATTTTCGCTTTCTTTCTCCATCCGTTAAGAGTTTCTGGACGAGCTGCAGAGTTCAGCTCAGGCCTCTTTGTGTTGAGATGACTTCGGCGTGCAGTCAAACATATATACATGTATACGTAACGACAGTGAGTGAACACGCTCAACATGTTTCAGGTCAATATGAGCTCTAATAAACTGAGTATCTTAAAAGTATCTTAAAAATACGAGACGGTGAAGTGAGTGTTTGGTCTGGTGACAGTCGTTGCCCATATGGGTGACTGTGTTTGTAAAATTTGACGTTTACTATCAATAAAATGTTTCTTCTTTCATAAATTTTGTGTAAATGTGTTGAAACAACAAGCAGAGACTTCATTTGTTGGATTTAATGTTGAATTTACAAGAAGGAATAAATGATTAAAAAGTTTATTTAGTTTCTTTTCATTTAAAAGTCGTGTCTCCTCCTCCTGTATCTTCACACTCGTCTTCCTCACACTTTGGTTCCTCTGACTGGTCGTGATGAAACTTCCTCCTCTCGTTCTCTTTCTGTGTTTTTCTGTTCATTAATAACTCGCTCAGAGCGACCAGCAGCTCCTGCAGCTCCTTACAACAACAGAAAAACACAAACAGCAAAACAGAAACTCTTATTATGAAGTCATATGAAGCTGCAGGCGCTGTGTGTGTGTGTGTGTGTGTGCTGTAAATGTAAATATAACAGGATGTATTGTGGAGTTCGTATCAGGTCGATATTCTCTGGTCAAACTTTCTTTTCAGTTTTTAAATGAAACATTTTGGTGTCCTGCAGCTCAGACTGAATGTTAAACATGAAAAACAAAGAGCTCGTTTTTATGATCTGTAAGCTAAAAAACGGATTCGTTCATTTCAGTGGATTTTAATACATCTTGTTTTGTTTAGTTGGTGTTCGTTTTTCTGTGATTAAGATTCTTAATTGGACACAAACACAGGATGACTTGTAGTTTATATCGTACAGGCAAAAGACAAGACCGAACATAATGAGAGCATCAACGCTTCCATGTAGTTCACTGTGTACGTCACACACTCGCCTTCAGCTACGGAGACAAAAATGGCGTCCGGCATTCAAAAAAAGGACAAAGAATGAGACACAGCAGAGACCAAATACACTAACGAGGGCAGAATAACGAGACTGAGGTGGAAACTAATCAGAGCAGACGATGAAAAGTGGCGGGAAATACGACAAAGACAGGAAATACAACTGAGGAGAGAATTACAAAATAAAACAGGAAACATGAGGCATTGAACTTCCTCTTCTAACGGGTCAAATGAAATGACACTTAAACAAACCGCAGACGGACTCGACCAAACGCACTTTTCACAAGAGAATCGTCATAATTTAAAGCAATCAAGTAATCCTTGATAATCAAACCATAATCTAAGTACACATTTTGTCAAATGTAATCTGGTCTGACTGTAGATTATCCTGATGAGATGTAAATATTGCTAACGAGCCCTGTTCAGTGATCAAAATACGTAATTCATTTTCTGTCAGTCAACTCATCGTTTCAGTCCAATGATGCTAAGTGATTCAGTCTTTGTATGCTGTAGATGTTCACAACTGGTTCATACTGAACTCGTACATTTCCTCAAACAATCGTCAAACAAACAGGACATTGTACATTTGTTGGGGACTATTTTCAGCGGTGGATGAATCCACATTATTTCTAATGGAGACAGATATTCTGTAAGTTTATTTTCATACCAGAGTTTTGATTCGACCCGTGTGTGAGGTGAGTTTCATCTCTGGATTTGTGTTGAAGGTGAAAAACACTCTAACCTTCGACTTCTTTGTTTCCTTCTTGTGTCGACACGCTGACTGTAATGACGCTGCCAGTCATGTTTCCATCTCATAAATGAAAAAACATGGACGGACACAAACGGTGGAGGCAGGGCGGAGGTTTTCTGCTGCGCTCACAGAAATCTGGCTTTCTTTATGTCGCAGTAATCTCGTGTTTTAAAGACGTCCATCATCCATCGGAGGACGTTCCTGCTCAGACTGTGTTTCCCGCACAGTGAAGGATTTGGGCGTCACACACAAATCAATTTATTTCCTTTACACTCTTTATTATTTCGTCTTTTTCTGAAGTCAAACTGACAAACTGTCACATTCCTCTGAAACTTTGAAGGACTGCAGAGTCATCAACATTTCTAAAGTTTAAACTGAGTGTTTTTCAAAATAAAACACTGAAGTTTTTATCTGCATACATCCACAGCCTTTTATTTCACCAACCACTAAAAGTCAGTCCCAGATTTACTCTTGTCCGGCGGCTTCTTGCTCGCTCACTCTCTCCTTTTCTCTTCTTAGCTTCCTCCGTCAGCGTCCTCTTCGCTCTCTTCTCCTCTGCCATTATGTCCATAGAGGCTGCTGAGCCCGGTTACATTGCTTGCTTGCACAGCTCCTGTTCTGGCACGACACCGTCTCTGCCCCCTGTCAGCATTCCCCCACGACCTGATCTGATGAGTTTCTTCAGGCAGCAGAGGAAGTGGTTTGGGTTCATGAATTCAGAAGGACTTCGGACTTGTCTTACGATATCGCCACGTTCCCCAAAACTGTCTTGAAGTGACGGAGGACAACAACAAAGTCCTGTGGTACAAACACTAACACTCCCTGGCTAACAAACTGAGCTAACATGAGCTAACAGCAGCTACAGCTGTCAGCAGTTTACTTCACTGTCCATCATAAACTCTGTAAATCACAGAGAGTTGAGGCGGAGCAGCCGGAGGACATCAGAGGGAAAACCAGAAAACATTTTCTCCATAAAATATGATCCAGTTTCACCAAAATCAGTGAAACAGTTGGTGGTGTGTGACTTATTCTAATGATGGTAAACACACACATGGACCCAGGTGGAACGTTATCACCTGTTCTGAACACACATCCCGGCCTTATGTTCACAAACGTCCCCTCTTGGTTCGTCCCTGTGTGTTTGTACCTGAAATGTAAATCCGTCCGCAGCTGTCTGTGTGCATATTGAAGCTGCAGACTGACAGAAGGTGAGTCTGATATTCTGCAACAGATGAGAAAGTCGCCGCCTCGCCGCGAGATGTGTGTTTTATCCAATCCTGCCATCACCTCCAACAACAAATAATACCTGAGCCTCGGCCACATCAGCAGCAGCAGCCACCAAATCTTATTAAGTCAGAGATGGGAGAGGCAGCAATTGTTTTTTATGTCGTCGTCCCTCCTCACACACACACACACACACACACACACACACACACACACACACACACACACACACACACACACACATTTTGTCTCATTTTTCCCTTTGCTGCAATGTCGGAGCATAAAAATAAAAGCCTGTCGAACCTCCTCCTCCTCCTCCTCCTCTTCCTCCTCATGTGCCGCCTCCGGCTGTGCGGCGGGACGTTCTCATCAAATCATTACTTTTATTAACGGTCAGATGGTTTTTTAATAGAATCGCTTTATTATGTCGTTTCTCATTTTCGCCCTCACGGTGAAATCTCATCCCTGCCCTGCGTTTTGTTGATGTTGTTCTTTTCTCTTTTCATATTTTTCTGGCGTTTATGGCTGCAGGGTGTCGACGCTGCCAAGAGAAATTTTTACATTTTGGAGGACGCCGGAGGAGGAGGAGGAGGAGGAGGAGGAGGAGGAGGAGGAGAACAGGTTATTGGTTTCTGTTTGTTTCTGATAATTTGTTTTTAGGGAACATCCAGTCCTCTCTCTCTCTGTGAAGTTTATGTGATCCATCCTGATGTTTCCCCCTCCAGGATTTTATCTCTAAATCCAGTAAACATGTAACATGTCAGAATATTTTCAGGCTATTATCTCCAGGATGCAGAAAACAAACATCATGAAGCAGCAGCTGCAGGTAAACTCAGTTTATCTGACGTGCCGGGGGACACAATGAGTACTTAAAGCCGTTACACCTGCACCGGATGTGTCACAGGTAAGCCGTGATGCACCGTAATGTGAAGTAACGTTTAATCTAAGAGGAACACGGCTGAGTCGGGAACATGTCAGCGTCAGCACATTCACCACAAATTGTTTTTCCTGGAGACCGAAGCAAACATCCAGATTCGTCTTCACCCACAGGTGTTTGCACTTCTTTTACCTGATTAGAGCTCCACGCAGGGCGGAGAGGGTGCAGCTCCTCCACTCACACCTTCATCTTTATAAATGAGTTTGCTGATGGAGGTTCCTGTCTGAGCGTCAGTCGACATAAAACTGTTTGAATCAGGTAGAAAAATAATCAACAAATAAATCATGATATTGTTGACTTCATTCATCCCCAGAGGGTGAATTCATGAGAGAGCCAACTGTAAAAAAAGTCATTTAATTGCATTATCTTAATTTAGCTACTGCGGGGACGTCACAGAGACTACGTTTAGGTTTTAGACAGTCTGTAGGGACGTCACAGAGACCATGTTTAGGTTTTAGACAGTCTGTAGGACGTCACAGAGACTACGTCCAGGTTTTAGACAGTCTGCGGGGACGTCACGGAGACTACGTCCAAGTTTTAGACAGTCTGCGGGGACGTCACGGAGACTACGTCCAGGTTTTAGACAGTCTGCGGGGACGTCACAGAGACCACGTCCAGGTTTTAGACAGTCTGCGGGGACGTCACGGAGACTACGTCCAGGTTTTAGACAGTCTGCGGGGACGTCACAGAGACTACGTCCAGGTTTTAGACAGTCTGCGGGGCGCCACGGAGACTACGTCCAGGTTTTAGACAGTCTGCGGGAGTCACGGAGACTACGTCCAGGTTTTAGACAGTCTGCGGGACGTCACAGAGACTACGCCCAGGTTTTAGACAGTCTAAAACCTTTCAAATAGTCACAGAGACTACATGAAATATTTTCGTTCAGCTTCCAGAGAAGAAAATAAATCAGAGGGTAAACATTTTGAACGGGAACATTTTTTTTCAGCACACCACAGAAACACGCTCCATCTCATTCTTCCTTCCAAAATGGCAGACACCTCGGTCACTTCCTCCTGACCTCGTACATCCACCTGAGCAGGTAACAGGGCGACGTGTTGCAGAATAATAAGTCTTGACAGCAGCACAGACAATTAAAAATATATGAAAGTCTTCATTTGAGCTAATAAACAATCGATGCTCGGCCCTCATCAGGAGGAGCGACGGCTCTAATTGGAGCGGAGGCTGATGATGTCTGTCCGGAGATGGAGTGACTGTTAGCTGAACTGGCAGGTGGTAAAACAGCAATTATAAAACTAAACTTTGTTGCTTCTCAGAAAGCGTGTCTTATTTGTAACGAGTGAAGTGATAAAAGAGGAAAATAATTGGATTTTTCCCCCCCTTCTGCCGTTCTCGCCCTCCAAGTCTTAAATGTTTGGGGAAAAGGATCTTTGAACAAAGTTTATTTCATTCTAACCTTTGATTAACGGTTTCCCCACTCGAGGCCGCGCTGCAAAAGAAGCAAATTATTCTCAAGATCAAGCTTTTAGCCGTCTCATTATCTATTTGCCATCTCTCCTCCAGACTCGAAATGATGTGTCGCTCCTCTCAAAGTGGATGTGCTCGCGTCTCTTTAATGCTCGTTCACAGTCTGTTGTGTTTTTTCTGTCTTCCTCTGTCTGAACAACAACAAGGCGGTTGGTGGCCAATTAGAGGAAGTGACCGACCCGGCTGACGCGTGTAGACTCAGGCTGACCCGCCATCAGAGAGTTCTGTTAGGTCCAGTTTTTAAAGTCAGACATCAGCCAGAGAACACAGCGTCAGTTCACTGATGAAAAAAGTTAAACTCTGTCGACATTACAGAGCTGAGGTCAAAGGTCGGGTTCTGACTTAAGTTTGTGATTTTGTGTTTTTAATCATCTTTATTTCTCTTGAATCAAGTTTAGTTCAGAGAATTCAAACTTCAATTAATGTTCTCCACTTTAAATTACATTTTGTAACTGCTATGAGCTAGCATCAGTGTCTACCTTCCAGTGAACACGGCCAGACCGAACAGAACCTCTGAACCAGCAGTGTCCAGTCTAACAGTGAACACAGCAACAGAACCTCTGAACCAGCAGTGTCCAGTCTAACAGTGAATACAGCAACAGAACCTCTGAACCAGCAGTGTCCTGTCTAACAGTGAATACAGCAACAGAACCTCTGAACCGGCAGTGTCCAGTCTAACAGTGAGCACAGCAACAGAACCTCTGAACCGGCAGTGTCCAGTCTAACAGTGAACACAGCAACAGAACCTCTGAACCGGCAGTGTCCAGTCTAACAGTGAACACAGCAACAGAACCTCTGAACCGGCAGTGTCCAGTCTAACAGTGAGCACAGCAACAGAACCTCTGAACCGGCAGTGTCCAGTCTAACAGTGAATACAGCAACAGAACCTCTGAACCAGCAGTGTCCAGTCTAACAGTGAACACAGCAACAGAACCTCTGAACCAGCAGTGTCCAGTCTAACAGTGAGTACAGCAACAGAACCTCTGAACCGGCAGTGTCCAGTCTAACAGTGAGTACAGCAACAGAACCTCTGAACCGGCAGTGTCCAGTCTAACAGTGAGTACAGCAACAGAACCTCTGAACCAGCAGTGTCCAGTCTAACAGTGAACACAGCAACAGAACCTCTGAACCGGCAGTGTCCAGTCTAACAGTGAGTACAGCAGCCTACCGAGGTGGTTTTCTTGCCGGGTTTGGCTCCCAGCAGCAGCTAATTAATAAGTTAATAAGTTAATGTGGTCATGCTCCAAACCTTTCCTTTCCCCTGTCACAGTTTATATAAAGTTTGTTGTCCATACTTTGTGTTCTTAGTTCAAACTTGGCAGCATTTAGGCGGCCGGAGCGGTCCGTGTGTTCCAGATCAATAACGTTCAGTCTGCTGATCCTGACGAGATAAACTCGCCATCTGTGAACTCGGAGCGGCTCTGCAGATAAAGAGACTCTGACCTTTAGTGGAGGAAACACTCTGTCAGTGTTTGTCTTCATATCTGTGAGACACGGATGTTGTTTTCTCTGCTTAGAAAGAGAAAAATAATTACCGCCGTCGTGGCTCAGGGTCACATGCCGGCTAAACGCCGTGGCTTTGTCGAGCGTTTTAAAGCTAATGTTTACCGAGGCGGAAGGTCGCGGCACCCTGCTCGTTTCTGCGAGCGGGAAACTGACAGTCAGCTGTGATGAATAAAAACTAGCGGGGAAACTTTCAGCCTGTTGGAAGACTCTTATTGACACATTCATCATATTGATTAGTTGTTTGTAGACGGATAAAATAAAGCTTCATCCTAAATTATTCACAATATTAAAATCCATAATTCTTGAGTCTAGCATTGTGATTAATTAATGAGCAGCTGGATGTGAGGTGAATACTTATTGTCTCAGACCTTGCTGCAGGTAGCAGCGGTGTTAATAATTCAGAGATGAAACTGGCAGAGTGAGAACGCTCAAATAAGAATAATAAAACTCTTCATTTCTATATCCCAGAGTTTCTTCATGCAGCTGCAGGTGAGGCGGCCGAGGCCTCACACATCATATCGCTGCAGATGAAATATTAAAGAGCAAGCTGGGATGAACACCCGGCTTTGTGTCAGCAGCAGAGCGAAGCTGCCGGAGGAAACAAAGATGGACGAATGTTTGGAGAGAGACGATCACAGTGAAGAGTCCTGATTCATCACCGAGTGATCACATGATGTCTGCTGAACGTCTGAGCGGGAAAACGACAACTACAGAGAAAACTAGAAAACTACAACTACAGAGAAAACTACAACTACAGAGAGCTGCAGTTAGCAGCAAACTACACCACAGTCACATGACTTCAATGGTGTCTCCAGGTGTCCTTAACGACCTGCAGGTGACCTCAAGCACCCACGTCCATGACGATCTGTGCCAGAAAATATTGAAACTGGATCAGCGATTAGAACGACGATGAACATTTTTTAAGTAGCAGTAGAGCTAAAGCTAATATAATAAAGCTAATACAGCTAACACTGAGGAGCCAGTTGGTTTGGAGCTAGTGCTAATGTAGCTAACTGCTAACATAAGTTAATGTTATGGACCTCGCTAGTTTTGGGAAAAGGCTAACATAGCTAACTGATAATATAAGCTAATGTTATAGATTTAACTAGTTTTGAGATATAATAATTACACTCACTGCTAACATTAGCTACCATTACTTGATGTAAAGATTGCTAAGTAGTGAAGCGCTAACTGTGGTTAGCTCGGTCAGCCGTGTAGCTAACTGAACTGACTCAGCCCGGGATGCCAGGAGCCAAACCCGGCAAGAAAACCACCTCGGTAGGCTGCTGTACTCACTGTTAGACTGGACACTGCTGGTTCAGAGGTTCTGTTGCTGTACTCACTGTTAGACTGGACACTGCTGGTTCAGAGGTTCTGTTGCCGTGTTCACTGTTAGACTGGACACTGCTGGTTCAGAGGTTCTGTTGCTGTGTTCACTGTTAGACTGGACACTGCTGGTTCAGAGGTTCTGTTGCTGTGTTCACTGTTAGACTGGACACTGCTGGTTCAGAGGTTCTGTTCGGTTACAGAGTTTCCTGATGGACTGGTGGTAAGTAAGTAATAAGAACTCTACTTCCTGTTTCATTTCCTTAAACATCATTCATGTGTCAGTCCTTCCTCTTCCTGACGGCTGGATTTGAACAGGGTGCATTTGATTTCTTTGTGCACGGTAATGAGCTGCAGCCACATGACATCAAACCTCCGACTCCGCCGCTGTTTGGACACAGAGAGCTTCAAAGTGCGAAGGACAGCTGTCCTTCCTGTTACACTGCTGCTTTGAACTGTGGGTAATTGCTCTGGGAACAATGTGAGGCTGAGAGGCCGCCGGCGCGAAGGCTGCAGCCCACACAAAGACGCACGTGAGCGCTCGACACGAGTCGTGACCCGGCTGGATTTCTGTCACAGCGATGACAAAACACACACGGCTCTGTAATGAAAATTCTCATTATCCTGACATTATCCCTCCGCTGTGTCTGCTCAACCTTCTGAAGGCAACCTGAACACAATCTGAACCCCGATGGCCCGCCGACTTCCCCGGGTCCCGCCACTTCATACGTCCCCAGCATGATTAAAACGCCTCACGGCGTGGCGGGCAACTACAACGAGGGTGACGCGCCTCAGAGCGAGATTAAAAGGCCGTTTGACTCGGAGGAGCCCGGCTGCCACCTCAGGTGTGTTTTTAAGGTGAGAGGCTGTCTACGAGTTTTCAGCTCGCTGTTTATCCTCCTCCAGCTCGGAGGAAAGCCTGTCGAAGTGTCGCCTCGCTCGCAACAGCAGAGCGGGACAGCTCTGAACTGTTCCTCAGAAAAACATCATCTTTTACAGCTGCAGGAAACTCAATGTGTGTGTTTCACCTGAACACGGCTGATTTTTAACCCAGACTTCTTCTTCAGTCTTTAAATCTGCAGACGTGTCTGTCTGTGGGCTGAACTGACTGTAACTTTGAGTTTTTGCTGTGGTGACACTGTAAAAATGACTAAATTAAGTTTACTTTAAAAAGTGGCAGCATGCAGGTGAAGTTAACGAGTCTTTAAAGTGTGCTGCAGGGAGACACTGATCTGAGATGCTACGTTCAGGAAAGAAAAATACAGAAAAAGACAGCCTGGCTAACAAACGGAGCTAATATTAGCTAACAGCAGCTAACAAACTAAGGTAACATCAGCTAAAAGCAGTCAACAAACGGGGCTAACAGTAGCTAATATATCAGTGAGGCCTGGCCATAGATGACTGTAGCTCATAGACTGGATCAAACAGGAAGCACTCCTGACACGGACAGGTGTGTCGTACAGGTAGCCGTGACCTTTGACCCCTCCTTTAGGTTCCAGAGGTTTCTCTGCAGAGCTTCACGTCACCGCAGATGTTTGTATTTGTCTGTCTGTTGGTGTGTTTGCAGCTGAACATTAACTCCACCCGTCTCACACTTTCCAAGTGCATCTCTGCGGAAACACAACTGCCCGCCTCCCGCCAGACTCGATCCATTTCTGCTGCTGGCGCACAAAAAAAGTGAAAAATGAAACAAACATTTTGGCTCCAAACATCCTGTATGAAACATCTATTTGCTGGATGGCTCGTAAATTGAAAGCTTTAGAGTTCGGTTGTCTAGCAACTGTGGGCTCGGTTGCCAAGCTCGGCGTTACAGCCAATTATGGTGGGCAGGAGAAATCGGTGTCGTCCTTTTTATTTTTCTGTCTGTCTTTTCTCCAGAAGCAAATCAGCCTTCAGTGGAAGATCTAACAACACTGTCGATATCTCAGCTTTTCACCAACATGAATGGAAACTGATCAAAACAGCAGCAGCAGCAGCACAGTTCAAATCATCACATCTTTACATGGACTTCTGTGAGGCTGCGTCGTGTCTTATAATAACATAAATCAGACGTTTAGATTTATGTAATGTCAGATGCCGCTCCGTCACGTCGTCATCCCGTGTCTCCTATTATCATATTCTCATTTTCTCCAAACACCATCCAGAAGTTTTGCTGTGAAAAAAGAGGCAGAAATAAGAAAAGTGCAAACAATCCCAGAGTTAATGCAGTTTTTCACAATTAGATTTGAGCAGACGTGTCTTGCAGCCCCACCTAGCTGCTGGGGGGACACTGATGAAAACTAATGCTGTAATTCTGCTCACATATTGCCACCTGACTATTAGATTCTGCCCTTTCTCTTGTATGGGGGCCAATGTGCTTGTTGGTTAACCGAATTAGCTTTTGTGTGTTATTGCTTTACGTTCTCACCCAGAGGACAGTTTCAATAATCAGCTGAGGAGGAGGAGGGCGCGGGTGAGGAGGGAGGTGGAGGGTTTGGGTGGAGGAGATAGGGGGGGTCACCAGCCAACCAGCCCACAGGGCCGTGAATCAGCTCTGTAGTGCAGAATGAGCTCTGTTCAAAGAAACATTGTGCATCTTTCCTCTGATAAACTACCGTCTGTTACCTCCTGTTGATCCACACTGACCTGTGATCAGGTGAACGGTGTCTCTGTCATTCGTACGTCTGTTCTCACACTATGTAACTTTGGGCTCCGGGTCGGGAGAAGTACGTAACGCTTTACGGCACTAAGTCACACACCACCAACTATTTCACTGATTTTGGTGAAACTGGATCATATTTTATGGAGAAAATGTTTTCTGGTTTTCCCTCTGATGTCCTCCGGCTGCTCCGCCTCAACTCTCTGTGATTTACAGAGTTTATGATGTAAAGATTGCTAAGTAGTGAACTGCTACCTGTGGTTAGCTTGGTCAGCTGTGTAGCTAACTGAACTGACTCAGCCCGAGATGAAAACCACCTCAATAGGCTGCTGTGTTCACTGTTAGACTGGACACTGCTGGTTCAGAGGTTCTGTTGCTGTGTTCACTGTTAGACTGGACACTGCCGGTTCAGAGGTTCTGTTGCCGTGTTCACTGTTAGACTGGACACTGCCGGTTCAGAGGTTCTGTTGCTGTACTCACTGTTAGACTGGACACTGCTGGTTCAGAGGTTCTGTTGCTGTGTTCACTGTTAGACTGGACACTGCTGGTTCAGAGGTTCTGTTGCTGTGTTCACTGTTAGACTGGACACTGCTGGTTCAGAGGTTCTGTTGCTGTACTCACTGTTAGACTGGACACTGCTGGTTCAGAGGTTCTGTTGCTGTGTTCACTGTTAGACTGGACACTGCTGGTTCAGAGGTTCTGTTGCCGTGTTCACTGTTAGACTGGACACTGCTGGTTCAGAGGTTCTGTTGCTGTGTTCACTGTTAGACTGGACACTGCACCGTCAGGATACACACATTTGACCCACGATTGATCAGAAAATATTGGTTATTGCAGCTTTATTTGAAGAAACCTGTCCGCCCTACTACAAACTCTCGATCACATTGTTTTATCGCGCTCTCGTCACATCAGTATATTGATTATGTTTAACCATGTTAATGATAAATCTGGTCTGAGTCGTCCAGTAATTACAGCTTTAGTAGAATAAATCCTAACACACAAAATATTCATTAGATTAGAGACAAGGTCAGAGTTTTTATTTTTAATTATGAGCACAAATATACGAATGAGTATCAGAATTAACAGAATAATTCACTGCAGCCGAGGCAACAAACAACAACTCCTATTATCCCTCCTGGGTTTTTTTCAACCTCCGATATTACAGTGGCCTTTTGTCAATAACACACACACACACACACACACACACACACACACACAGGTCCACTGTTCAAAGTCATGGTTTGGGCCCAGAGGCAGGTCACCGGAAACTGCTCTGTTCAATAAGTTATTAATACTTGATGCTGGTGGCCGCTGTGCATTATTTAACAATAATGATAACGTCTGTTCCATTATAGATTAAAGGAGCTCGCCACCTCCCTTCCTCCCTCCTCCTCCTCTTTTTTTTTTTTTTTAATCAGGTCTTTCAAAAGACAAAAAATAGCCGCCCGGCTGCAGCGAGGCCACATGACTGTGAGACACACAGAGGGACGAGGACACGACCGACACCCAAAGGCTCACCTCGAACTCAGAGGGAAGGTTGAAGCGAGCTGGCTGCAGCAGCAGAGACTGTATATAAATACATATGAGTGAAGTGCTGCAGTCAGGTATGACCGAAATCCCAAACAGACACGTCCATGTGAGCTATAGAGGAAGTAAAGGATTCATGTGGGACAGCAAGACTTCAGGGACAATCTCCATCTGTCCTCTATACTCAAGCAGCTGGACCGACGATGATGAAAATGTTTGAGGTGACGGAGACTACGTCCAGGTTTTAGACAGTCTGCGGGGACGTCACGACGGCACAGAGACTACGTCCAGGTTTTAGACAGTCTGCGGGGACGTCACAGAGACTACGTCCAGGTTTTAGACAGTCTGCGGCGACGTCACAGAGACTACGTCCAGGTTTTAGACAGTCTGCGGCGACGTCACAGAGACTACGTCCAGGTTTTAGACAGTCTGCGGGACGCCACGGAGACTACGTCAAATCAAATCAAATCAAATCAAATTTTATTTGTATAGCCCAAAGTCACAAAGTACATTTGCCTCGGAGGGCTTTACAATCTGTACAGGGAGTGACACCTCTGTCCTTAGACCTCGGTCTTGCCCACAAAAACCCTTTAACAGGGAAAAAGGTGGAAGAAACCTCAGGAAGAGCCACAGAGGAGGGATCCTCTCCCAGGACGGACAGACGTGCAATAGATGTCACGTGTACAGAACAAGTCAACACAAACATATTGTCCTGGTTTTAGACAGTCTGTGACATACAGACTGTTTAAACAGTCTACATACCTACACATCATTACATATTATTTCGTGGTTATTTATTGATATCGTATCGTTCATGAGGATTTGACATCCCCGCAGACAAACACACACACTGACCTGTGAAGTTGGATGTGGAGGTATTGAGGTGTGATGGAGCAGCTCGGCTCAGAGATGATGAGCAGGAAATATGAAATGATTGTGATATCTTCTTCAAAGAGAAAATGGCTGTCGTCTTCTCAGCGGTGAAGTGTCACAGATAGGAAAGAGAGCCGGCCGGCTGGTAATACTCTCAGGCCAGAGAGGCTCATTACAGAGGAGGTGGAGGAGGTGGAGGAGAAGAAAAACATGTCAGGTTGGCAGACATGGCAGCTCTGTCCCTTTGTAAAGGTAAAAACTCGCTTCCTCTCACCTCTTTTAACCTCACGAGTCATGGTCACCCTCTGCATGGCGTGAACGTGCAGTAATTGGCCTATGTGTCGCGCTCGCGTGAGGCTAATGTCAGCTTGGCCCTGATTTGTTCTGTTTTATTCCACCGCAGGCGGAGAATTGAAATTTGTGCCCTTCTTCACCAGTAAAAGCTTTTTTCTCTGAGGATTAACTGCTGCCGGCTCCGTTATTAAAGAGCGAGTCCTCGCTCTGAAGTTGGGAACTGTTAACGTTATTAAAGTTATTAAAACTTGAGACATTCCTTTATAACACCGATGAAATGTAAACAAACACTCACAGAGCTGCAGAGGAAAAAAACTTTGCATGAGAATAAACTGCTGTTTTCTGTTTTACTGTCTTCACGGGGACGTTAAAAGATTTATGGGACTGTCATCGTTCATCCCGAACAGACTGTGAGGTGTTTCCTGTCTGATGCTGCGTTCACATGGAGGTGCATAGATATATACATAGGTCCATAGAGGTGATGCATGGAGATGGACGACCAGCACCCACTCAGAGTCCAAACATAGAGTCCCTTACGTACTTCTCCCGACCCGGAGCCCAAAGTTACTTTGTGCTGACTATTACTGGATGCTTTAAACTTTGTCTTCAGAGTCGAAATAGTAAGTAAGTAGATTGAATTAAGCAGATATAAAGTTCAACTTTTACACCATGAAGTGAACTGAAAACATCACATGATCATTTACATTAATAGTTCAATCTAACAGCTAATTATTAAATTCATTACCTTCTACGTGCTATTGAGAGACATGTAACAGCTTTGACAGTTAATCTGTCTTGTTTTAAAATAACTTTGTTTAAAGTCATCTTTTTCTAATTTCTAATCACTGAACCTGTTTTAAAAAAGTACAAAGCCAACCTAATGTAATCTTCCTCTGTAGATACTGTGGAGTATTTTAATGATGTATCATATTTTATAACTTAATTTGTGTTTTGGTATAATATTTCTAAAGCACACAGATGCTGAGCTCTGTTCTCTCGTGCTGTCAGGTGATATTGGACTAACAGTGGAATAATCCAGGAGTTCATTTATGACCCGCCTGGCGTATGAAGGTGTATGAATCCCTGGACTCTGCAGGAACACACCGGGCAGCGTGCACTAACTCTCTGTTCAACTTGAGTGCAGCCAGTTCTTCCATTAAAGGCCTGTGTGCTGTTTGCTCTATAATTACTACAGCAGCTAGGAGCGGTCACTGCTAATGTTCAGAGTGTTAAAATGGCTTAAAAAGAAACATACAGCGAGCTCGGTGCTGCTGAAATGACCCTGACTCGCATTAATAATGCAGCAGCAGCACAAACGACTGAAAAACCTCCAGTGAAGACTTACTGCCTCTTTGTATTAGTTCAGGTTTTTCTGGATGCTGGATGAGGACACAGAGCAGTGTTAAAGGGAGTTAGGCGTCCCTGGCATCATCGTCCACAAGTTCAAAGTTTAAATTTGATCTTAAACGAACAATAAAAGTTTCCATAGTTCACTGATTTTGGTGGAACTGGATCATATTTTATGGAGAAAATGTCTGGTTTTCCCTCTGATGTCCTCCGGCTCAACAACCATCCACAACATCTGACCTGAACGACTCACATGAGGGCGGGGTGACACAGCGACCCACAGGTGACCTTAACGACCCACAGGTGACCTTAACGACCCACAGGTGACCTTAACGACCCACAGGTGTACATAACGACCCACAGGTGACCATAACGACCCACAGGTGACCTTAACGACCCACAGGTGTACATAACGACCCACAGGTGACCATAACGACCCACAGGAAAGAGTAAACTGCTGCCAACTGTAGCTGCTGTTAGCTCAGTTTATTAGCTGCTGTTAGCTAATGCCTACTGCCTCGCAATGCCAGCCAACAGAGTAACCTGCAACGTTAGCTTGTGTTGCGCACTGTTTGTTAGCAAGGGAGATTTGGATTTGGCGATGTAACCTGCCTCAGCAGCCTCTATGGACATAATGGCAGAGGAGAAGAGAGTGAAGAGGACGCTGTCTCTCTTTTACAGAAGCGTTGGACAGACCGATGAACCAATCATGGTCTATAGAAACAGTGAATTGTGTGCAGGTGTAGCTCTGGAAACTTAATGAGACTTTAGTTTGACAACACGACGGTTTAAAAATAGCAGAAGTGAAACCGTCTTTGAAAGCTGTGAAGAGAGAAGATGGCGTCTGTCTGAAAGCAGAGAAGTCTTTGTCTTCAATCGAACAGAAAGAGGCAGGCAGAAGACGTCGCTGTGAATGAAAAGAAACCCTTCAGACCTCTCCACATTCCCTTTTTTCATCATGTGTGAAGTCAGACAGTGAAAGCCCAATCAGAGGCGGCGGGGTTAAAGAATAAATTCAATGAAAAAGAGTCACCATAAACACAACAATTACTCCTGACAGCGCTGATGGAGACGCAGGAAGACACAAACGAGCAGCTGTTTGGGCTGCGTTCACGCTCACTTCCTGTTTGTCTTTGCAGTTAAAGTACTTCTTTCTTCAGTTAAGGTCTATTCAGCCTCTGTGGAAACGGGCATTTTGCCTTTTGTGTCTTGTTGATGACTTTGGAGGCAAGTTAATGAAGGGCGATGCTGAAGGCAGAAAGCAGCAGATGAGGAAAAATAAAGACCAGAGTGGATTTTTTTTTGCAGCCAAACGCAATTATGGGATGTGGATTACTGCTGAGGGAGGAGAGTGTGTGTTGGTGTGTGTGTTTCCAATGAAAGTACTTCTAAAGTTGGCGCTGTTTTGTTCAAGTTTCTGAGCTGTTTAGGAAAACCATCCTGTCCCCGAGAGTTTAAACGTTTGAACAAATTCATTTTGACGTTTTCCTTTAATGATCCAACACGGAGACGCCGGATAATTTAACCACGCTGTAGATTTATGTTGTGACAGTCGACTCAGACCAACTTCAAGACTAATAATTTAATTTGAGAACGAAACATGGCAACATTGTTGCCAAGATCTTCAGAACGTGAACTCATTTAAAACAACATTGCCACTGTTAGCTAATGTTAGCTCAGTTTGTTAGCTGCTGTTAGCTAATGCCACCTTGCAACACCAGCAACAAAGTAATCCAGGTACAGCTGTCCATTTTTACCACAGTGGGATTACACTTTGAAACTGGGGGAAACGAATCACAACAAACACAGATTTCTACGTATTGTCACTTTGATCATCTTAACATAGCATCATTTTTTGTTCATTGATGGACACTTCTGATCAAAATACACCTTTATAGTCATTGTTGACTTGAAATATCTCAACAAATATTGGAAGAATTTCCATGAACTTTGGTGCAGACGTTCATGTTCCCCACAGGATGAACCACTGACTTGTCAGCAACGCCACATGTACATTCATGGTTCTCAGACAATCAACACAAATGACTTTTCCTCTGGCGTCATCATTGTGTTCATACTTTTGCATCACATTTTTGTATGGAGCTCAGTTGTTGTCACCTGATAATCTCCATGAACAGATATCTGAACATGAATGTAGAATGTGTTTTTCTCCGAAGCCATCGGCGATCGTCTGATGATGACTTAGCTTTTTAAAGTTATCTTCGTTCATATGCAGATGACTGTCCTTTATCTTTCTCTGACCTCCTCTGATTCCTTAGATGACCTTTGACCCCCCTCCCAGTTGGTGAACTATGACATGTCATGATGATGTCATTGGATTTTAAAATATGTTTATCAGTCAGATGTTAGGTAATTGAATTGAAGTGTACTGACATCATAAACGCTTCATAACTCCCCTTCAAACGAGCTCACTGATCCTCCTCAGACATACGGTGGCTCGTTGGGGTGCCAAGGGCCACGATGTGACCCATGATCAATGACCCTGAAGAACAGGGCGAGTCTCCAGGTCTGCTCGCATGTTTTCCCAGCATGCAACAGGGTTATCTGGAGGCCGCATGCCGTCTCTTCTCCGTCACTGCCAGTTACTGATTTCATAGATTTACTCTAGCTCGCTCACGCTCTCCTTTTCTCTTCTTAGCTTCCTCCGTCAGCGTCCTCTTCACTCTCTTCTCCTCTGCCATTATGTCCATAGAAGCTGCTGAGCCTGGTTACATTGCCCGCTTGTCCAGCTCCGGTTCTGGCACAAACCAGAACCGGCCTGTAAACCTCTTCTTCTTCTTCTTCTTCTTCTTCTTCTTCTTCTTCTTCTTCCTGGTGGTCCAAAACACTGCCCCGGTGCTCTGAGCTCACAGTCCAGCTAACAAACTGAGCTAACAGCAGCTACAGTTTGCAGTTCCAGGTTAGTTTATGAGAGAAAAGTTACATCATGTTGATTTGTATGAACAGTTTCCTGTCAGGTTGGACTTCTTTTACACTCACATACATATAATGAGCCCTGTATGGTACACTGTGTGTGTGTGTGTGTGTCAAATGTGGCTGCAGTAATGAATTAAACAGCAGGCTCATTACACACCTAAACGCACACATACAAACACACACCCTCTCCAAACAGCCTCCAACAATGAATCCCATTCAGTGTTGATTTAATCAAACTCCGCTCGGCCTTTCGTCTTTTGTTCCTGATTATATTTTTCCTCTGCGGTGTGAACGGCTGCAGGCGACCGGCGGACGGATGGAGAGAAAAGCTGCGGTCAGATAAATAAACGGGATGAAATCATCTTTTGTCGCAGATTAAATAGCAGCTACAGCTCGACAGCTTTTCATTGTGAGCTTTTTATTTTTGATTCATTCACTTCAGTTCATTAATTGTTGATGACAACAGAGAGGTGGACAGAAAATTACAGGCCTCGTTCATTAAAGAGGGTTTGAGGAAGGAGAGGGCGTTCAAACAGCGAGTTAACCCTGAACATGTGAACCTGAGACAAACACAACAAGCTTCATTCAGCTCAAACGCCATCATCTACAGATCCCTGTCGTACTGCGGCATCATGGGAAGTGAGACTGGTCCAGGATATGTTAGCGTAAAAGAGGCTAACTTCAACCCACGATAAGTTGTCCAGAGTCAGTCCCAGATTTACTCTTGTCCGGCGGCTTCTTGCTCGCTCACTCTCTCCTTTTCTCTTCTTAGCTTCCTCCATCAACGTCCTCTTCGCTCTCTTCTCCTCTGCCATTATGTCCATAGAGGCTGCTAACGGATAGTGAGCAACACGAGCCAATGTTAACTTTGAAATGGAGTAGGCTAACATCATCAAACGGCCGACACCCACTCCGAAGTCAAAGCTAAAATTACTCTAAAGCATGGCAGATATATATTACCATATTGTGGTTTGAGCTGGATAACGTTAGCCTGCTAACTAACGTAGCAAAATGCAGTCTTATGTGGCTAACATCAGCTAATTCATCCAGACTCTCGGAGCTGATCTGGTTGTAAACTGTCAATTATTTGTAGGTTACTTTCTTGACTGGCATTGTGAGGCTGCACGCATTAGCTAACAGCAGCTAACAAACTGAGCTAACATTAGCTAACAGCAGCTCCAGAAGGAACAAAAGTCGCTAATATTTTGCACGTTAGCATTATGTTGCATTCAAAATGTCACATTCGTGTATAGCGTGCTAGCTTCATCATAATGTTGCTAACATGCAAAATATTAGCATGGTAGCAAGCTAACATGCTAAAGTGTAAGCTCACATGTAAGCTATGTTAGGCTCAAACCCGGGATGGAGTCTCTATAATACATGTTAAATGTTGATATGCTCTGTATTAAACAATAGAAACCTGCTGTGTTATGTGTCAGCTTTAATGGCTTTTCTATAAACAGCAGCCGTGTGCTACAGCACCAACATACGGTGTTCACATTAATCACATGTATGTGTCATTGTTGGCCGCCTGTGAAGTGGACTCACTGTGTTTCATTGTGTATCCACGGCAGCTGAATTTTAATTAGCGCCACATTCTTGAAGATCCACATTTTAATGAACAAAACCTCGTGTCTGTCGCCGCCGCCGCTCCTATCAGCTCGCACCGATCGCACATTAGAAAGAGGAAACTTAATTAAAAAGATATCACAAAAGGCTGTCGGGCTAAACTCGCCTTTTCAATTACACTTTCTTTGTAGGTTTAAAGCTCTCAATCAGCAAATATCCCCACGGCCGCCTCATCCTGAGCGCTCGCTCGCTATCTGCTGTTTTCCTGCTGATGGTTCAATGACCAGAGATCTGCAGCTCTCAAACACACTCTGTGTATAATACAGTGGAACACACCGAGTGTGTGTTTACATGACGGAGCAGCATCACTATGAATCAATGTGTATAGCTGCTTCTCTTGAACTTAATATTTCCAGAATAATTATATAATAACACTGAGCAATCATTATTATGTAAATGATGACATGAGGAAGAGGTGGACCGGTTGAATTTGTGTTTTTACTGTCCGTGTGTTGAAAGTTACCTGAACTGTTTAAGACCGCTCTGCGTCTGTTTCCAACTTACACCTGTAAATATGATGTTTTTATATTTAACGGAAGTTTAAGTTTTTTTATTTAAAACGTGTGAAGCTCACAATAACTGTAGTAAAGTGACAACACGGGAAAGAATTTGTCATTTCTTTTGGTTTCTAAGTTAATTTCTAAATCTTCCGTTATGAAGCATCAACCTCCATGACGTGAAGTGAAGTGCCACAAACTGCAGTTCCTCTGTCGTCCACTTGAGGCTGGCTGCAGAAGTGAGTCAGTCTCCATAAGTCCCCATGTTCAAATGTCCAACTTCACAGCAGAAATAAACATGTTTACAGCCTGGTACAAAAAACAGTTTTGGTCTCTGTAGCTAATTTCCCCGTTCATGACAACTGTACTGAGGGTGAATTTATATACAACTCACCTGTTCAGGTTATATTAAGGCTTAAAGTTATGCAGGATTAAGAGCGTGGACGCTTTGATTGGTTGTTTGAGCAACCAGGCTTCATTCAGCTCGCCTCAGGTCCACGATGATCCACGTCTCTGCTGATTTTTATATTAGAGGCAAGACTGCCAAGATGGAGATGAGCTCTTCAGAAACCTGTGTGGTCGTCACGGAGACTACGTCCAGGTTTTAAACGGTCTGTGCTAACTTAAGCTAGCAGTTAGCTACATTAGCACTAGCTCCAAACCAGCTGGATCCTCAGTGTTAGCTGTGTTAGCTTCATTATATTAGCTTTAGCTCTCCTGCTACTGATCAGTGTGTCCATCATAAAGTCTGTAAATCACCTCGGTACTGTAACGTTATTATTGCTTGGACCCGGTCCGGTCCAGCTGCTGAGCCCGGTTCTGTTGCCTCAGTTTGCGTCCTTGAGCAGATTAATCAGCTAAACTCTCGTCACTGATCACAATTAAGAGATGAGAAACTTCTGAAGCTTCCTTCACTTGCTTACCCTCCTCTCTCTCTCTCTCTCTCTCTCTCTCTCTCTCTCTCAGTAATGAGGCCTCTCTCGTCCCTTCGTCTCACCTCTCTGATATCCTCTATCTGTGTTTGAGTCACACTGGGATAATTGTGCACCTATAATGGAGAAATTAGTCGGCCCTGAAATGAGCTCCTCTCTCTCTCTCTGCTCTTAGAGAGGCTGAACGCAGCCGCCGCCGCTCGACTCGCTCTGCCACATCAAACCCTGACGAGCTGCAGAGGAGGAGGTGGAGGAGGAGGTGGAGGAGGAGGAAGGATCACTGCTGCGAGGCATCCTCCACAAATCAGCTTTCACTCTGCAGCTTCCTATCTTCCTCTTCCCTCCACTGCTCCTGGTTCTTATTAGAATATGACTTTAATGTCACACTGCAGGTGTTTTATAATAAAATGAAATAAAGACAGAGATGCTGTCGTCTGAAGAAAGTCTTCATTTGTTCTTTTGTATCAAACGTGCTGAAACGTTACAAGCTTCAACATTTTAACCTCTTGAACCTTCAAATTTCCCCTCAGTCACCCAGAATCCTCTGTGGAGGATCTCCACGTGAATATTTCTGCCCTCATTGGCTGAACGAACGACGATCCACACGGCGTGTTCCTGGAGCATCTTTAACATTTGTCGCTCGACTGTGTCGTGTCAGATGTTATTTCCATAAATCCTGGAATCCAGGAGCCAAACCCGGCAAGAAAACCACCTCGGCAGGCTGCTGTACTCCCTGTCAGACTGCTGCTCGCTGCTGGCTCGGAAGGCGTGTTCGGTCCGGCCGCGCTCACTGGAAGGCAGACGCTGCTGCTAGCTCATAGCGCCACTGTTCACTTTGTCATTTAGGAATAAGAACTACTCTAAGTGTCATTTATGTTGATCAGGTTTGTTTCTCTCTAAAGCTTTTCTCTTTGTGCTTCACTAATCCATAATTGGTTTAAGATTTTTATCCCAGTCCATCCTCTTAAACTGAATTTCTCTCTTAAATGTTTGGCTGATTTTATTTCATAAAACTAAATATACATCACACACATATAAAACAAAAACAAAGATTTACTGTACAATAGAACTGCAACTTTGTTCTTTATTAGATTTTCTATCAGTAATGTCGACAAACCGGTGCAGATCAGTGGTTCATTAAGTGGATATACTGAAGCTTCGGTTTGTGTGCATGCTTAGTATGAAACCAGGTAAGATGGCAGGATGGTGAGACACAGCAGGAAGTACAGACATTACAAAATAAAACAGGAAACACTAATAAACTGTCTTTGCTCCGTAAACTGTGATGGATGTTTACAGCTCGGTGAACACATAGAAACATAAATACAGTGTTTAAGTCTGCAGACACAGTAATTTAATTCAACAAGTAGACTACGTTCAAAACTCAGTTATTTAATACTTATTTAATACGGCACACAAATCATTTCTCTTAAACATAATAATAAAATAAAAAGTATCATAAACGTCAGTGGAAGAAATATAAATCTGCTTTATGTAGATGTATGTGTCGTTCTTCATACGGTCCATGCACAGTATGTTTCAGAGCAGCAGCTGATGGCTCAGTGATCGAAGTAGATTTAGCTGTTCAGGCAAAGAGTGGTGATAATAATAATCTCCTCAGGATCCTCTAAAAATAAAAAAGGCTCCAGACTCAGCTGCACAAACGTTCAGCTCAGCACAATAACACATCAAACTGTCTTCACCTCGTGAAGTTTTACAAATCTGCGTTCAGTTGGAGAGAAGCCCTGCAGCAAAGTGTCAGCAGCAGCTTCATCAAACCACAACAGAGGAACACGTCTTCTAAATGGGCCGCGTCCACACTCACTGCTGAGCAGCGTTATACAGACACACTGACTGACTGCACTTAAAGAAGTGAAGCGTTAAATAACAACCGACGTTAAAGACAAGTGAGAGATACTGACTGCAGTTATTATAGAGACTACGTCCAGGTTTTAGACAGTCTGTGGGGACGTCACGGAGACTACGTCCAGGTTTTAGACAGTCTGCGGGGACGTCACAGAGACTACGTCCAGGTTTTAGACAGTCTGCAGGGACGTCACGGAGACTACGTCCAGATTTTAGACAGTCTGCGGGGACGTCACAGAGACTACGTCCAGGTTTTACACAGTCTGTGGGGGACGTCACGGAGACTACGTCCAGATTTTAGACAGTCTGTGACAGTCACAGAGACTACGTCCAGGTTTTAGACAGTCTGCGGGGACGTCACGGAGACTACGTCCAGGTTTTAGACAGTAAAGGTATGCTGTGACGTCACTGATGTGGGAGTGGTCAGAAGTGAAATATTCTCCGGCGTTTAGAAGCAGCAGTTTTCCTCTGAGGACCTTTAAAGTTCACAAATAAAAGAAATAAAGTGGTTTGTTCCTCTGCTGTGTTTCTTTCTTCACTTGTAGATTTTCGTGATTCAAACAGCCAACTACAACAAAAAAAAACACTTTCTTTCTCTCTCTCTCTGCTGTTTCCTCTCCACTCCTCCTATTAGAGAACTCTCCCAGGATGCAATGCAACATTTGTCTCCATTAGTAATGTAGGTTATGAGGAGAGAGCCGTGAATTGTGGGTAAAGCCCCGATGAAAACTTCTTGGAAGCCTCATACCGGGATCCAATTAAAACTCAGAGCAGCAGAGTATGAGAGCGAGGGAAGCCGGAGAGAGAATCCCCTCGCCGCTCGGAAACAGCTCGTACTGCTGATTTCAGCAAACACTATAAATCACACAGTCTGAGCATCGATTAGCTCCAGCCACCATTATTCTGACCGCTACTCAACGAGCAGGGCGGGGTTACATAATCAGCTCTGAGGAAACGCAAAGCTCCGCCGGAGAGTTTGAGTCCACATGAAGACACAGCCGGAGCCTCTGTGGTGTGTAAGAGGGGGATATAAATAAAGAGCTAAACAGAAGAGTGTGTGTTACAGGAAACAGGCTGGAGACCGACACACACCTAGTGTTTGTGTAGTGTTGACAGAACGTTCCAAAATAAACACATAACAACATGTTATGAACATGTTTGAGTAAACTGAAGCTATGACATTTGAACAATCATCACGTGTCCGTAACAACACGAGATCGACGTCACATGTCAGCTCACTGACAAACTTTACATGTAAAGCTGCTGTCTGCTGACCTGGACTTCACCTGAAAACCAAACCAACACCACAACACAGTAAACTGTGTCTGCACAAACTCTATGAGTGTTATTTTAGCGTTAGACAAGCGTTATTTTAGCGTTAGACGAGTGTAGGAATGAGGTGAAATGCCTGCAGGATATAATAATAAAACATTTCTATGCTGGCGTGTTGATCTGAATCACGTCCTCTGTATTCTGAATGGCTGAGTTTGTCTTTAGCGTGTTGTTTCCTCCTAAAGCATCAGAGAGGTTTAAAGTGACGGTGAGGACACGCTGTTACTTTTCCAGCAGAGTTTGTTTGTGTCGGTCGGCGTGGACGTTCTGCCTGCTGATCATGGATATAGATTGAACCATAAAGGTGTGTACGAGTGTGTGTTTGGACCCCCTCCCCGTCCTGACAGACCGTTGTGTCGCTCCACCAGCTGACGGGTTCAGCTTCCCGCTCAAAGACGAACCCCCGAACAAGGGCGAAGCGTCGCCCCATTTTAATCTTCCTGCGTGCTCTCGTCGCTCGCAGATGAACAGATCTGCAGCGACGGCGTCACGGCGAGCTGCAGCCATGCGTGGACGATCCTCTCTGAAACATACTGTATGTTAGCATGCCAGTCTGAGGGATTATGATGAGGGGTCACTGTCAGTGTTTGTCAAGTGTTTGTTCCTGCTGTGTTGGACAGCGAGCTCCCATCCATCAAAGAACACGGTGACATTAAAACAAGACATTACTGAAAGAGAGTAACAACTGACTCGAAAAGACACTTTTGACATAAATGTTAGTTTGTTCTGAGGCTGAAGAGAGAAAAACTGAAATTATAGATTTACTGACCTTTTTTATTTGTCATAAATTATTACTTCCTCCGTATTTTATGTTTTCAAAATGATTTGTCAGCTCATTTATGGCGTCTAAAACCTGGACGTACTCTCCGTGACGTCCCAGCTGGTTCCTGAAGAGCTCACGCCAAACCAGACCTGTCCACATACTTTTGTCACACTGCTCTTACAGCTTTTCTTCTTCGGGGGTGAAATGCGGCTTTCTGTCTTTGTGTGTGTGTGTAACATACAAATGCTGTTATTAGACCTCTGAGGATGAAAACAGGATGTATCAATCTGCAGAAACAGAGCTGAGTCGAGGCCGGCTCGCCACCTTTCCTTTTCTGCCGCCACCGCCAACTGATGGGACCGGTGGCGTGAACCCGTTGACAGGTCAATTATTCCCCCGGCTGAATTACAGCATGTAATATCTGACCCAGCAGAGGGAGCAGAGATGGAAACACCCCGTGGGTAAAATATGCCACTTCCTATATATTGAACCCTCCACCTCCTGTCCTCCTCCTGTCCCTCCTCTCTCCTCTTTGAAAAGCCGAAATCAAAGTTCACTCCTGGATATACCGTCTGACGGCGCGTTCCTCTCCGTGAAGAATGAGCATCAAACTCTCATAAGTCAGCGTCGTTGTTGTTGTTTTTCTTCTTTTATTTCAGTGTTTGCTCGAGTCGCAGCAGAGCGCTGCAGATGATGAAGGCTGCAGGCGGAGAGGTCGAAGGTCGGAGGAACAAACAAGGAGAAAGAAAAGAGAACTGATTGTTCTGAGATCTGTCCGGCTCTGCTGTGACACAGGCAGAAAGAAAACCTGTTACGCAGAGCGTGAATAACGATGAAGAGTAATAAATGACTGAAATATTAAAAAGGTGCAACAAAAATGTTAAAAAGTTTTAGTTCAGCTCCAAAGTATGCTAAAAAAAATTGAAAAAACATCAAAAAAAAAAAATAAATCAGATAATTTAAAAATATTTTGACAAACTGGAAGTGTGGTGTTTGAAACATGTGGCTCTTCAATGGAAGACGCAGATGGAAGTTGCATTATGGGAGATGCAGTACCTTGTAGTGTCCACAGAGGCTGCTGAGCCCGGTTACATTGCCCGCTCGCCCAGCTCCAGTTCTGGCACGACACTAACTCTGCTCTCTGTCAGCATTTCCCCGGGCCTGAAAACCTCTTCATGGTGGTCCAAAACCCCTGTGCTGCAAACTGAGCTAACATGAGCTAACAGCAGCTAACAAACTGAGCTAACATTAGCTAACAGCAGCTAACAAACTGAGCTAACAGCAGCTAACAAACTGAGCTAACATGAGCTAACAGCAGCTAACAAACTGAGCCAACATTAGCTAACATTATCTAACAGCAGCTAACAAACTGAGCTAACATTAGCTAACAGCAGCTAACAAACTGAGCTAACAGCAGCTAACAAACTGAGCTAACATGAGCTAACAGCAGCTAACAAACTGAGCTAACATTAGCTAACAGCAGCTAACAAACTGAGCTAACATTATCTAACAGCAGCTAACAAACTGAGCTAACATTAGCTAACAGCAGCTAACAAACTGAGCTAACATGAGCTAACAGCAGCTAACAAACTGAGCTAATATTAAATAACAACAGCTAACAATATGAACTAACATTAACTAACATGAGCTAACAAACTGAGCTAACAGCAGTTAACAAACTGAGCTAACATGAGCTAACAGCAGCTACAGCTGTCAGCAGTTTACTTCACTGTCCATCATAAACTCTGTAAATCACAGAGAGTTGAGGCGGAGCAGCCGGAGGACATCAGAGGGAAAACCAGAAAACATTTTCTCCATAAAATATGATCCAGTTTCACCAAAATCAGTGAAATAGTTGGTGGTGTGTGACTTAGTGCCGTAAAGCGTTACGTACTTCTCCCGACCCGGAGCCCAAAGTTACATAGTGTGAGAACAGACGTACGAATGACAGAGACACCGTTCACCTGATCACAGGTCAGTGTGGATCAACAGGAGGTCACAGACGTTAGTTTATCAGAGGAAAGTTAGAAAAAATTAAATCTGGATACATGGATTAAAATGAAATATCAGTGTCAAACATTACAGCTGATACACTGACTGCAGCGTGGAGGTTTCCTGAAGTGTGAAAAGTTTATTTGTCATGAATAAAGTGGGAAAAAAACAACAGCTGTGTTCAAACTAAAAACTGACGTCAGCTCAAAAAACTCGACTTGAACTCTGAAACTCCTCCAAAGTCACCGGCGGTCCTGCAGCGCGGCGCCTCGGCCCGTCTGACCGCTGACAGTTTGAGGGGTTCAGCATGGTTTCCCAGGTAGGACAGGCTGAAGCCGGGGTGGAGGCGGCCATGTTGGGGGTCAATCTGGCCAGCTGGGAGGAACAAAGGCTTCAGATGGTCGATTATTAAGATTATTTATTTATTTCAGTTTCCTGTCACTCTGTTTACACAGAGGAGATTCAGGAGGAGTCGATAAAGACACTAAATCATTATTAAGAGAAATGTGTTATTTAGATCTGCAACATTTGATCAAAGAAGTCAAATTCAAGTTGTTTACACAGTTGTATTTTAGGTTTATTATTTCTTTATTTGCATGTTAAAATGACAAAAGTGCCACTAATAACATGACAGACGGTGAACATAAAGATGGTAAATATATAAACTGATCCTTTATTTATGTCTTTAAAGTCAGTCAGTCCTCATTCATCCAGCTGATGAACCTGATTCAGATTTCTCAGGCCAGCAGGAAGACGTTGGTCCAAACTGAAACACGATGTTGGACGGATGAAATCCTCTTTCAGTTCTAATCCTATCGAGTGTGTTGACAGTGAAGACATCCGTCTGCTTCACATTCTCCGTCAGCCCTCCGTCCTCCACTCTTCTCTCTCATTTCATTTGATTTTTTCTACCTGAGTCACTGTGGCAGGTCGAGGCAGAGACGTCTCTCCGCCGCCGAGTTCATTTAACGGCGGTCATGTTTTTAATCCTCCTTTAGAGGAGCCGTGTGAAAGGCTCAGATACTCTGCCAGCCATTTCAATGCAGCCACATATTAACAAGTGTGTGTGTGAATAATGAGCGCCGGCTCTTCTTTTCACTGCAAACACAAACCCAATGAATTCACTTCAAAGACTCATTTTCCAGGTTCAGCTCCAGGTCTCAGGTCTTTAAACTTCCCTGAAGGACCTGTTGCTGTTCACACTGACTCATATCACAGACGACGTTCAGATCCGAGGTCTGGATACAGATTAATGATTCACTGAACACGAATGCCATAAATATCACTCATGTGATGGAGGATAACATGACTGACTGAATATTGATGATGTTATAAAAATTAGGATTACACTGCTATTCAGATGTTTTAAATTATACAATGTGTGTGTGTGTGTTCCTATTTATCACATGTCCTGAGGGCACTTCCCTTTATGAATGTTTTGCTGAGGCTGGCAGGGTAAGGTAACGTTCAGGTTAATGACAGAGTCAGGTCAGAGAGGTGACATTTAGATTGGGGATATGCTGACTAATGATTCAGGGAAAAGGAAAAGGTTTAGATGCTATATATGCAAATTATCTGTCAACAGTTTGCAGAGTTTTAAGACAGCCCATTATCGATGGTATAAGAACCAACTGGTAGAGCTCCACAGGGAGCCTTTTCTCTGTAACCCCTTCTGTGTGTCGCACTGTGAAACGCTCCTTCTTGTACAAGAATAATAAATTCAACTTAAACGTTGATACTTTGAATCCAGTCCTCCTTATTCAAGGGTTTTCTTTAAAATTCCCGTAACAGATGATCACTGGCTCATAAAACGACATATATGACAGGTTTAACTAACCTTTACTGGACCGCGGTTAACGTTTTGAAAAGGTTGCAGTTTGTTTAGGTTTCAGCAACAAAAGTACTTACTACCAAACTGTCACATTTGTTTAACTTTACATCTTAAATAATAATAATAATAATAATAATAATAATAATAAAAACTTACAAATAAATGTTTCATTTAGTTTTATTCATAGACATGAATGAAATGCTGAAATCTGCGTCATGTTTCAGGTCCTGTAGATGTTGTTATTAGTGCTGCGTCATGTTTCAGGTCCTGTAGATGTTATTAGTGCTGCGTCATGTTTCAGGTCCTGTAGATGTTATTAGTGCTGCATCATGTTTCAGGTCCTGTAGATGTTATTAGTGCTGCGTCATGTTTCAGGTCCTGTAGATGTTGTTGTTAGTGCTGCGTCATGTTTCAGGTCCTGTAGATGTTATTAGTGCTGCATCATGTTTCAGGTCCTGTAGATGTTGTTATTAGTGCTGCGTCATGTTTCAGGTCCTGTAGATGTTATTAGTGCTGCATCATGTTTCAGGTCCTGTAGTTGTTATTAGTGCTGCGTCATGTTTCAGGTCCTGTAGATGTTGTTAGTGCTGCATCATGTTTCAGGTCCTGTAGATGTTATTAGTGCTGCATCATGTTTCAGGTCCTGTAGATGTTATTAGTGCTGCGTCATGTTTCAGGTCCTGTAGATGTTATTAGTGCTGCGTCATGTTTCAGGTCCTGTAGATGTTATTAGTGCTGCGTCATGTTTCAGGTCCTGTAGATGTTATTAGTGCTGCGTCATGTTTCAGGTCCTGTAGATGTTGTTATTAGTGCTGCGTCATGTTTCAGGTCCTGTAGATGTTGTTGTTAGTGCTGCATCATGTTTCAGGTCCTGTAGATGTTGTTATTAGTGCTGCGTCATGTTTCAGGTCCTGTAGATGTTGTTATTAGTGCTGCATCATGTTTCAGGTCCTGTAGATGTTGTTATTAGTGCTGCATCATGTTTCAGGTCCTGTAGATGTTATTAGTGCTGCGTCATGTTTCAGGTCCTGTAGATGTTGTTGTTAGTGCTGCGTCATGTTTCAGGTCCTGTAGATGTTATTAGTGCTGCATCATGTTTCAGGTCCTGTAGATGTTACTAGTGCTGCATCATGTTTCAGGTCCTGAAGATGTTATTAGTGCTGCGTCATGTTTCAGGTCATGTAGATGTTATTAGTGCTGCATCATGTTTCAGGTCCTGTAGTTGTTATTAGTGCTGCGTCATGTTTCAGGTCCTGTAGATGTTATTAGTGCTGCGTCATGTTTCAGGTCCTGTAGATGTTGTTATTAGTGCTGCGTCATGTTTCAGGTCCTGTAGATGTTGTTATTAGTGCTGCGTCATGTTTCAGGTCCTGTAGATGTTGTTGTTAGTGCTGCATCATGTTTCAGGTCCTGTAGATGTTGTTATTAGTGCTGCATCATGTTTCAGGTCCTGTAGTTGTTATTAGTGCTGCGTCATGTTTCAGGTCCTGTAGATGTTATTAGTGCTGCATCATGTTTCAGGTCCTGTAGATGTTATTAGTGCTGCGTCATGTTTCAGGTCCTGTAGTTGTTATTAGTGCTGCGTCATGTTTCAGGTCCTGTAGATGTTATTAGTGCTGCGTCATGTTTCAGGTCCTGTAGATGTTATTAGTGCTGCGTCATGTTTCAGGTCCTGTAGATGTTATTAGTGCTGCATCATGTTTCAGGTCCTGTAGTTGTTATTAGTGCTGCGTCATGTTTCAGGTCCTGTAGTTGTTATTAGTGCTGCGTCATGTTTCAGGTCCCGTAGATGTTATTAGTGCTGCGTCATGTTTCAGGTCCTGTAGTTGTTATTAGTGCTGCGTCATGTTTCAGGTCCTGTAGATGTTATTAGTGCTGCGTCATGTTGTTGTTGTCCTGGCGGTTCTTTCTTCTCTTTCTTCTCTCTGCTGTGTTTGTTTGGATCTGCTCACCTTCACAGGTTGATTGTGGGTCAGTTTCTGCTCGGAGATTCACTTTCAACTAAACAAGAAGAAAACTGTGAATTTAGAGACAAAGAGCCTCGAGGCGTGAAAACAGCAGTGAAGTGTGTAGAAATGCAGCCGTGGATGTTCAGTCCATCTCATGCTTCTTTTCCAATCACTCGTGAACAAGACCCCGAGATACTTGAACTCCTTCGCTGGTGTAGCAACTCACTCCCAACCCAGAGGGAGTATTTTACGTTTACCGTTTACCGGCAGAGAATAATGGCCTCAGACTCAGACAGGTGCTGACTCTCTTTAAGTCGATTTATAACAGCTTCAGTGCTCTTTGTTTTTTCTTTCTGTTGAATCAAACTCGGTTTAAAAAAACTACAAATGTCACAAATCTGGTGTCAAATTAACGAGTTATAGAGTGACAGATTAAAGCATCACCAGGCTCCTCTCTGCTGGGACTCACCGGGATACCAACGAACATGAAAACATTTCTTTCAAACATACACACATCATGCATGTTAATGGACACCGCAGCGACTGTGTGATGAGTAAAATAATCAGATTTCACGCGTGTCCGTCCTGACACGCTGCATCACGAGTCGATTTAAACGCAGCGAGGAAAAAAAAAACAGAAGCTGAATCACGTCGATGCTGCACTGACCCATTTATGTGTTAATGTATTTATTTTACTGCCATCGGAGCCACAAATGAAGATTAATGACACAAATACAGAAGAAGAAATGTTACAGAACAAACCTCCATCATTACAGTGCACTGTGTGTGTGTGTGTGTGTGTGTGTGGTTGGAGATAATGGTTGGGGGCTGCCTCTTTAGCTGCAAGCAGGAAACCAACAGCAGAGCATTTCCACTCATCGAACACACACGGACAGTAATAACATGGAGACTTTACACTCTGTTCTTTATCTTAACACACACGTACACTGTAAAAAAAACAGTGGTGGGTTAAAAAGTAATTCTAGTCCAAGACAGACACGTAAAACACTGAAACGCTCCAGCTGGGATATGAAGCCGCGTTTTTAGCCATGCTATCAGTCAGACTGGCTATCAGGCAACATGTCAGTCCCAAGCATCAAGCTCCATGGCTGTGAAGTGAAGCCGACACAGGAAGTACCAACAACTGCAGTTCCTCTAACGTCCACTTGAGGCTGGCTCCAGAAGTGAGTCAGTCTCCATAAGTCCCCATGTTCAAATGTCCAACTTCACAGCAGAAATAAACATGTTTACAGCCTGGTACAAAAAACAGTTTTGGTCTCTGTAGCTAATTTCCCCGTTCATGACAACTGTACTGAGGGTGAATTTATATACAACTCACCTGTTCAGATTATATTAAGGCTTAAAGTTATGCAGGATTAAGAGCGTGGACGCTTTGATTGACAGGTGGGTGTGGTCACAGGTGGCTTGTTTGAGCAACCAGGCATCATTCAGCCCGCCGATGATCCACGTCTTTACTAATTTCTAGGTTAGACGGGATTATTTAGTATTGTATGAAGTTCTGCAGAGTCACTGAAAATAAATATTGTTGACATGACGATGAATTATAGCTTTCTTAGTTTGATTTGAGTCGTTGACTTCACACAGTGCAGATGCTGATACAATGACAATGCTGCTTCAATATATATAAAATTATTGTAATGTAAACTAAAGTACTTAAACACGATGATGCTGCGGAACCTGAACATGAGCAAATTTTCTCTATCCGGACCTCCTGAAATCAGAATTGACTTCTTGAATTGCATGCTAGCATTTTGCACAAAGCTCTCTGTCTGCCTTTAAATTTACTAAAATAATAAATATATTATTATTATTATAATGCAATGCAATCATAAATTTAGCAACTAGTGATAAAATCTCTTTATATTTAATATGTAGAGGTAAACGTGTATGCATGAGTTGCATGTATATGAGTTTCATCGTGCGGATGAAGAAGATCTCATTAATGCTGTTTGAGGATTTTTTTACAGTGTAAAAATAATGGCGTCTAAAAATAGAAGACTTTTGGCCCGGCGCTGGTAAAACGCCTCCTTTTAAGTGAATCCATCTGGGAGGCCGGATTCTGCTGCAGTGTGCATGAAGAACAAAAGAGGTCCATGACGAGCGATCAGGGACCTCCAGGAGCCACGGCCTGCTGGGACTGATCCCAGAATGCACTTGGGTTGGAGAAGGAGGGGGGAGTTATGGGAAGAAATGTTGTTGTTTTTTTGCATCACAGTGAGAGTTGATGGCCAGCTGCTGAGTGCGGGGAGGTTTCTCTGGGAAAGAAGAAGAAGAAGAAGAAGAAGAAGAAGAAGAAGAAGAAGAAGAAGAAGAAGAAGAAGAAGAGTCTTCTGCCTTTTTTAGGGTCTGAGTGGAGAGGCCCAGTGTGAGTGTGTGTTTATGTGGGAGAATATAAATGAGCTTCTTCCCACGGGACGGCGAGCTGTGCCAATTATTTCTTCTTGGGAAAACACTCGTGGAAAAAAAGATGGAGAGACAGACGGAGAGGGAGGCCGAGATGAAAAGAGATCAAATTTGGCCTTTTTGTTCCCACTGATTCGTCGCAGAGCGCGGCTTTGTGCCGCAGCAGAACACACTCTTTGGGTTCATTACTGTGATGGGAAGAGATGATGTACTGACACACACTCACCCCCCCAACACCCGCTGAAGTGTCCTCGAGCAAACACAATGACTCCCATTGTACGAAGCTCCTGACCTCTGAGCTCCCCATGTAGGAAGAAAGAATCTAAAATCCTCCATGGACACGGCAGCAGCAGCAGTTAATAATAATAATATTAAACACTGTGGGTGTATTAATAGAGCCACCATCAGATTTGGTTCTATTTTTTTGTCCCGGTGGCCCAAAAATAATTTCCCATGCAGACCTCTGAGTGCAAAGAAGGTTAGCTGCATCTGAGACGGGTTTAAACTTTAAAGAGTCTCTCCCAGATTCATGAAAAGTTATTTACATGTGCGTCATGTGATCTGAATGTAAAGTTTACGACCTGAGGAGGACAAAGTTCGGTTGTATCTTTTGTCATCATTATTTAGTTATTTTGCTCTATACAGTTATCAGTGATTGATGTATGATTGCTGAGCCGGTTGCTTCCTCATATTTACGTGTCTCCTGTGAAAATAGGCAGCTAGTGAGCAACATGTTGCGGACATTGATTGGCGTTTACAGCAGCTAAAAGCAGTCTCATTGACTATAGAGCGGTCCTGTTAGCTGAGATCGAACACAGTATCCAAGACCATTGAGACTAGTTAAAGAACACAGTACCGAGCTGGTTTTCTTGGTCTTTGGATCCGGGCTGAGCCAACTAAACTAACCTAGCTGCACCTAGCTAACGGTGGAGTCCTGTCAGATAAGATATCTTTCCATAAGTAAACTCTGTAAATGACTCGGCGTTGGTCTCAGTTGGGCCCACTGACAGTATAAAGGATGGACGGTGTATCCGTGCTCGCAGGTTTCAGTGTGGTGGCTCTGGCTGCCACCATCGTGGCTAATCTAATAATCGGCAAAGACGAGGATCATTGGTGGATCAGATACCAGTAACAGCACTCACCTGTCAATCAAGGCGTCCACGCTCTTAATTCTTCTTAATATAATCTGAACAGGTGAGTTGTATATAAATTCACCCTCAGTACATGGGGACTTATGGAGACTGACTCACTTCTGGAGCCAGCCTCAAGTGGACGACAAGAGGAACTGCAGTTTTTTCTGGTGTTGGCTTCACATCACAGCCACGGAGGTTGCCGCTTGGTTCGCAGCTGCCAGATAATTTTAGTGAAGTAAATTCGAGCTGCAGTGATTTTTTTGGGCACTAGGTGGTGGAAAAACCCCAAAACAAAGTGTACGTTCCCCCTCAAACGTTTCCTAAATAACCATCAGCTCCATCACTGTCGCTCTCACCTGGAATTATGTGGAGCAGTCACAGTGAATCAAAGAGTGAATCAAACCTTAATGATAATGTGATTTCCTTGAAGATAGCGTTTTATTGGAGCCAATGTAAATGTGATTTATGTGGTGCAGCGCGGTGAATATGATCCCACATCATTTATCTTCAAGTGTGACTATTTTCCATCCATTAATTCTGCAGGAATGAGAAAACAGTCTGAGAGCGAGGAATTAGATTGGAGTGTCAGGAAGCAGCCGCAGCAGTGGGGGGTTATGGGAAATAACATAGGCGCCAAAATGGTTCAATTAGCCTGTCAGTTTATGTCTTAAACCCGAATAAATTTTTCATAATGTGCATAGATTATTGTGGTTTAATGCCTCTCCTGATGCACCGTGGGTAACATGCAGGAGATGTTGCAGCATGAAGCCGAGCGGCTGCTCACACAGGAGGGGGGCGGGGTGGGTGGGGTTCAACTCCACCGAGGATTACTAAACACTGCAACAGTTTTACAGCCGGAGAAATGTAAATTTAATCTGCAATCTTCTTGTTATCCAGCCATCAAAATCCAACTGCAACACAGAATGTATCGACTAACAAATGTTAAAGCAACATGACTGCACGGAGAAGTACGCAACGCTTTACCACCAACAACTATTTCACTGATGTTGGTGAAACTGGATCATATTTTATGGAGAAAATGTTTTCTGGTTTTCCCTCTGATGTCCTCCGGCTGCTCCGCCTCAACTCTCTCTGTAAACTGCTGCTAACTATTGCTGCTGTTACATAATGTTTGCTCAGTTTGTTAGCCGGGCTGCCTGGACTGTGAGCTCTGTGAGTGTTAGTGTTTGTACCACAGACGTTTTGAGCCATCGGAAAGAAGAGGAGGTTTTCAGGCCCAGCAGTCAGCAGCTTCTATGGACATAATGGCAGAGGAGAAGAGAGTGAAGAGGACGCTGACGGAGGAAGCTAAGAAGAGAAAAGGAGAGAGTGAGCGAGCAAGAAGCCGCCGGACAAGAGTAAATCTGGGACTGACTTTTAGTGGTTGGTGAGAGCTTGGTGAAATAAAAGGCTGAAAGACAGACGCCGAGCTGGGCTGACTGCTGCTGGACTAGTCAGTAATATTAGCTGCTGCTGTGTCTGCTGTTGGTGACCTGGTTGATGTTTGGCTGTTAGCAAAGTTGTCGACATATTAGAGTTGTCATGAAACCAAAATGAGTATCACGATACTATACCAGACAAAGTATCACAGTTCCGGGTATTATCGTGATACTGCAGCCTTTTATTATTATTATTATTTTTATGAACTGCAATGTATTTGTACAAGTTATAAATACTTATTACTTATAATGTTGTCTGGTGCATGATAAACATACTGGTGAAGTAAGAATTAGACTGAAACAAGTTTGAAACAACGAGTTTGGTTTTTTGAGCTAAATTAGACTCGCCGCTCGGGCCCGGTGCTTCTGCCATGATGGGTGTGTCGTCTCGTGTTTGTGACTGTAAGCCGTGAGCGTCTGGGCGAGACAGAACTTTAGCTTGTTGTTTGTTTTGAAGTGAGTTCCTATCGAAGCGGAGCTGTCTTCATGGAGTTCGTTCTTGCCGGCAGAAACACACGAACAGCCAATCAGCTAACAGACGGGCGGACCCAGCGTGCAGAAACAGCCTATCATATCCCCGGACGTCACCAGTAACAGGCAAACAGCCAATCATTCAGCAGCTGTGTAGTTCGGTTGCAGTAGTTGCCATGTTGGTTTGTTTACAAGGGAGTAGCATGCAGTGAGAAGCCGGGAGGAGAGTAGAGGCGGCCGCTATGTAGCGGAAACTGGCAGCGGTAGTACAGTAATCCACGGTAGTACTGTACCGTGGGTACCGTGAGTATTGTGGGTATTGTGGGTACCGTGAGTATTGTGGGTATTGTGGGTACCGTGCAACTCTACGACATATTTACCACAGTAGGTGGTACTGTTTCCACATTTGCAGCGATCCTCAACATCAGTTAAATCTTTAAACGAGGAGGTTGATGTTCATGTTTCCTCTCTGAACAGTTTGACATGAATGCAGCATGAGCCTTGAATGTGAGTGTCCTGTTGTGGTGAACACTTGTGCCTTTAATCGTGCACTCTGTCGCCCACATGCTCTCTCGGGGAAATGATTATATCACATAGCTAATTTATTGTCCGGGCTTTTAAAAGTTAGAGAAGCTTTTCATACTCGAGTGGTACACAGTGAGCAAACAGCCTCCACACACACACACACACACACACACACACACACACACACACACTCTGAACATCACCACATATTATTACTAATTTATCGATGTTGGAGCTTTTAAAACTTTGAAAAGCTTCTTTTTGTTTGAAGGTATCGTGTTTTGTGAGCGGCGTCATCAGCCTCGGGCTTTACTTTGTAAAACAAGCTGCTCCCTCTGTGACCTTAACCTGCAATATTTACCCAGAATGCACAGAGTTTGCCACAATAATAAAAAGTAATCTCAATCCAAATGTCAGAGGCGGCGGGTGGAGAGAGGTGGAGGAGGTGTCTTTTTTAAACGGAGGAAATGGTTGTTGGAGCCCGAGGCGAGTGTTTGTGGTGCTGAGGAAGTGAGACGTGTCACCTTTAATGAAATGGTGTGTTCTCATTATCTTCAAAGGTAACAGGAAGCTCTGTGTGCAGGTAACAGCTCAGAGGCTGAGGACTCACCTGAGCAGGTTTGTTTGTTTAACAGCTGATGTTAGTGCTACATCAGCTACAGCACAAAGATCAGTAAATGTCTCTTTGGCTGAAGCAGCTAACGAGATGACATGATGGGACCCCGTTAGTGCATTAACCTGCTTGTAACCAATCAAAACTCTGTATTTGTTAAACCTGGAGGTCGAGTTGGTGAGTGACGGAGCTTTGTGAAGTAAAAGGCTCCAACTGCAGCTTTTAGAGCTTTTATTGTAAAAGGCTCACCTGTGTCATCGTTTAATCAGCAGCTTGATGTGCCTCACCTGTCAGGTCAAAGGAACACTCAGACTTCAACACACCTGAGAGAGTTCGACTGCAACAGAAACTGAAGGTGTTTGATGTTTTGAATGATTTCATTAAGTCTGTGTAGGAGAAGATGTTTCATTATTTCTTCTTTGTCATGTTTTATTGTTTTATTCTTTGTTTTGTTTTTAACATTCGTGTTTGTATGAAGGGACGGCTACCGACTCAGCTGTCAATCAAACACTGACACTCATTATTTGTGATATTAGACAGCATGAACTTTAAACTGCTGTACATGTTCACACGTATTAATGACAGAAAGCTGAATTTCTCTTCCAGTAAAATAAAATCAGATTTTTGTAACGATAATTATTATATTACTGAAATGAACTGACTGAAAAAAACAAACAGACACCCAGGGTTCAATATTTTAACAAATATTTCAAAAATGGGGGAAAGATTCATTACACCTACAGCGATGTTTTGAATTGAACTCAGAATCTCAGCAGTGAGTTTTATTTCCCAGATGATGATGTACTTTTCTTTCTTATTACTTTTCTTTTTTATTTCAGTTTTATCTTGTTATGTTTAATCTTGTCAGCCAGCTAATATTACTGACTAGTCCAACAGCAGTCAGCCCAGCTCGGCGTCTGTCTTTCAGCCTTTTATTTCACCAAGCTCTCACCAACCACTAAAAGTCAGTCCCAGATTTACTCTTGTCCGGCGGCTTCTTGCTCGCTCACTCTCTCCTTTTCTCTTCTTAGCTTCCTCCGTCAGCGTCCTCTTCACTCTCTTCTCCTCTGCCATTATGTCCATAGATGCTGCTGAGCCCGGTTACATCGCCCACTCACCAAGCTCCGGTCCAGATCTCCTTTGCTAACGGACAGTGAGCAACACAAGCTAACAAAATAGCCAGTCAAAGCTAACATTACTCTAAAACATCTCAGATACGTTGTCATATTGTGGTTTTAGCTGGCTAATGCTAATGTACTAAATCCAGTCGGTCAACTAATTCATCCAGACTTTCTGGGCTGATCTGGCTGTAAATTGTCTGTCTTGTTGTTTGCAGGTTACTTTGTCAGCTGGAGTAGCGAGGCGGTCCGATCCATAGAGCGTCGATGGTTAACCTTAGCTTGATGATGCTGGCTAATGTTACTGCAAGCAAAAACCATCTGAGTGGTTATGTTATTTGTAGCTTGGCAAATGAGTTCAGCAGCTAATGTGATCCATGATACTAATTTATATATTTCCTGGCTCCAGTTCTGGCGTGACACCAACGCCGCTCCCCGCTATTTAACTCATTTAATGTTTGTCATCAGTGTTTTCACACATAAATGAACCAAATTCGAGTCTTTGATTCTCACAGACCTCCGAGCTCTCGACTGTGAAGTGAGGAGTATTTTTTTACTTTGTTTCACCACCTGCCAGCAGCTCTGTGAGTCTCTCTCTTCAGAGGCAGAAGAATCATAGAAAAGGTCACGGGTTGGACGATTGGCAGCTGGTATTTGCGCCGCAGTCAGCCTCCACCCCGTCCACGCCGGCCCGACGTGTTGCCGCGAGCCGGCGCCGTGACACGAACAAGCGCTGACTGCTGTACGCAGTGTTCTCCTGCCTGACAGTCGGCGCTGGGGGTTTTGAGGACCGTGTCATTTAACACAAAACGCTGCTGCCTCCTTCACTTCCTCTCGGCGGAGGTTTGAATCTCAGATCACATCGAGCTGCAGACCGAACAGAAAGAGAGAAAAGCACTTCCATTACTTACTGAATGGCCAACGATTAGAGGCTGTCTAAATGCATTACGGGAAATATCTTCAGAATTGATCATCTTCCTGTGTGCGTCAGATGGTTATTTTTACCTGTTTTTTCACAGTTTAAACTGCTCTGTGATTACAGGAAATTGTTCATTTTCTCAAAGTGTAGAAGGTTCAGAAGATGTTGGTCGGTGAAATCTCTTAATAACACGTTTGAAGTCTGGAGTGTTCCTGGGCCCATGTAGTAACATCCTTTATACAATTGTGGGGTTTTAATGCAGTGCTACCCGATGGGCTGGAGGTCACAGACATTCAGTGCTGGTTTGGAGATTTTTCTGGATTCTCTGAAACTTTGAATGATTTTCTGGATTGTAGATGGTGAAATCATCCATGAATTCATGAAGTCACGCCCTTTTCATACCCGATCCTGTTAGCAATGAACCTTGTGTATATTTAACATAAAGGTTTATGAGTTTGAACATCACATATTTTGTGATTGATTATGGGTCCAAAATCATTGAATTCTGGTAGCATTGGGTTTTATTTCATGCTTATTAGTTGTGTGTACAAACTGTCAACAAACTGAGCCATGGTTGGCAGCAGTTGTCATGCCAGAACCGGAGCTGGACAAGCGGGCAATGTAACCGTAACCAGGCTTTAGCTGGACTGCCAAGATGGAGATGAGCAGAGCCACCACACTTCACAACGACTCTTCACAAACCTGCGGGGACGTCACGGAGACTACATCCAGGTTTTAGACAGTCTGCATGGACGTCGCGGAGACTACGTCCAGGTTTTAGACAGTCTGCAGGGGCGTCACGGAGACTACGTCCAGGTTTTAGACAGTCTGCGGGGACGTCACGGAGACTACGTCCAGGTTTTAGACAGTCTGCGGGGACGCCACGGAGACTACGTCAGGTTTTAGACAGTCTGCGGGGACAGAGACTACGCCCAGGTTTTAGACAGTCTGCAAGGACGCCACGGAGACTACGCCCAGGTTTTAGACAGTCTGCACAGAGACTACGTCCAGGTTTTAGACAGTCTGGGGGCGCCACGGAGACTACGCCCAGGTTTTAGACAGTCTGCACGGAGACTACGCCAGGTTTTAGACAGTCTGCGGGGCGTCACAGAGACTACGTCCAGGTTTTAGACAGTCTGCAAGGACGTCACGGAGACTACGTCCAGGTTTTAGACAGTCTGCGGGACGCCACAGACTACGTCCAGGTTTTAGACAGTCTGCACAGAGACTACGTCCAGGTTTTAGACAGTCTGCGGGAACGTCACAGAGACTACGACCAGGTTTTAGACAGTCTGCGGGGACATGATCATCAAAATTCAGTGTAAGTGGTGTCATGATTTATGCAAATCAAACAGCTTTGGAGTCGTTGGAAGGTAAATGTTTTAGGCTAACAAGCCAAGCTAGGCTAACAGCTGCTCCTGCTTTCTGTGTTTGTGCTAAGCTAGGCTAACAGCTGCTCCTGCTTTCTGTGTTTGTGCTAAGCTAGGCTAAAAATGTCCCGTTGGAAAAAAGGATTAAAAGAAACATTTTTTCTCTAAATGTCAGATAAAGGAAATTTCCCAGCATCCTCTGCCAGCACATTCTTCTGCCTCCCTCAGGACGTTCCTCCTCCTCCTCCTTGTCCAGTCCCAACACTCGTCCTGACATTTCTTTTCTCCGCTTTCCTTCCTTCCCTCTCTCCTTCCTCGGGGCCTTCCTCTTTCTCTCCAACCCTCGTCGCTGCTCCCTGCCCTCACAAATGTCATCCCGCCGGCGCTGACCGAGCAGGCGTCACTGTCAGGTCTCTTTCAGCGCCGCGAGGAAGACGCTGTATCAGCGGACGGGCGACACATTGAGAGGGGAAGCTGGGCCGCATGCTTTCAGGATCGCCTGTAAAACTCAATCAAACCACCCACCGACTCTGAAGAGGCAGGGAGGAGGCAGCGGTGGGAGGGGGGCAGAGGGCGTGGTGGCGGTGGGGGTCGTTGTATAAAGAGAGAGTCAAACGAGAAGCAGCATGGCAGCTGGCGACTGGCCTTTTAACATCAACACATCCTCCCAGTAAACAAAAAGAGACAATTGTTTGGTCACATTGAGAGGACACACACACACACACACACACACACACACACACACTGTGTGAGTGTGTTAAACGGTTATTTGCTCTGCCTGCCTGAGCCAATGGGATTCAACCAGCCGTGGAGGTGTGGACACACAGCGAAGCTTCGTCCACGATTAGACCGAAGAGCTCAGAGCTGAGCCCAGGGATTACCTGTGTGTGTGTGTGTGTGTGTGTGTGTGTGTGTGTGTGTGTGTGTGTGAGAACTGGTGTTACTCCTATATGTCTGTGACATTTTTCACTGATTCAGATCCTGAATTTAAACAAGATGAAACATTGAATCAGTTGGTGATGATATTGATGCTGGGAAATTTCCTTTATCTGACATTTAGAGAAAAAATGTTTCTTTTAATCCTTTTTTCCAACGGGACATTTTTAGCCTAGCTTAGCACAAACACAGAAAGCAGGAGCAGCTGTTAGCCTAGCTTAGCACAAACACAGAAAGCAGGAGCAGCTGTTAGCCTAGCTTGGCTTGTTAGCCTAAAACATTTACCTTCCAACGACTCCAAAGCTGTTTGATTTGCATAAATCATGACACCACTTACACTGAATTTTGATGAACATGTCCCCCGCAGACTGTCTAAAACCTGGTCGTAGTCTCCGTGACGTCCCCGCAGACTGTCTAAAACCTGGTCGTAGTCTCTGTGACGTCCCCGCAGACTGTCTAAAACCTGGACGTAGTCTCCGTGACGTCCCCGCAGACTGTCTAAAACTGGACGTAGTCTCTGTGACGTCCCCGCAGACTGTCTAAAACCTGGACGTAGTCTCCGTGACGTCCCCGCAGACTGTCTAAAACTGGACGTAGTCTCCGTGACGTCCCCGCAGGTTTGTGAAGAGTCGTTGTGAAGCTCGTTGTGGTGGCTCTGATCATCTCCATCTTGGCAGTCCAGGTAAAGCCTGGTTACGGTTACATTGCCCGCTTGTCCAGCTCCGGTTCTGGCATGACAACTGCTGCCAACCGTAGCTCAGTTTGTTGACAGTTTGTACCACAGCTGTTTTGGACCACCGGGAAGAAGAAGAGGAGATTTACAGTGAAACCACGGTACGCTGGATGCAATGGACATCGGGTAACGTTGTGTTTCCTGTTTGGTATCTTGATGGCGGTGTTGTCTCACTGTTACTATGAATAAATACTGTCGGCCAGATACAGAGACAAGTGTTTCCCTCCTCTCCTTCTGTCAGGGCGCCTGAACGCCTCGCGGCAGCGAACGCCTCCTTCATGAACTGTGAGCAGGAAGCCCAGGTGGCGGCCGTCTCGAGCCTCACGCTGTGATATCCGTCTTCCTCCTCCTCCATCACTCTTCCTCCTGTTGTGGAGAAATAAAACCAACTGTGACTAACGAAGTAAACTCCTCACCTGAGTCGACGGGCCTCCTGAGCGCCGAGCTTCATCCATCCAGAGCCGGACGTCACCGAGACAAACAAGACGGAGAGCGATGCTTCAGCTGCTGCGTGACAAGCATGACCGATGACGGACGAGTGGACGCTCGGAGGATCCACATCGTCATTTTTACCTCTCACAATCCGACGATGAATGGATGTAATTTGTTAGAAAACATTAGAAAAGTTGGTGAGAGGGAAAGTTGTCCGAGTGTGAAGCACCGCTGGGATTTCTCTTCTACCTTTACTTCCCTTTTTTATTTTAGCTGTCAATCAAATCAGAGCTGGAGGTGAGAGAGGCGGGAATCTTCTTCTTTGGTTTGTATCCAGCACAAACACATCGCAGCTCTCCATACATCTGAGGGACTCTCCTGGGAATAAAAAACAAACCGTGCTGGGTGCCGGCGGCCTTCGACCCCCTGAACGCCGAATCAGCATTCACAGGACGAGACCAGATCAGGTTGGAGCTGCGGTGAAGTCACCGTCTGCCTCCCCTCCAGGTGTTTACATCCCAGATCACAGGCTGCAGGTTGGATAAGAAGCTGCTGTCTTTACATCATCGAGTGTATCAACAGTTTGTGTGAGTCACTGAAGGAAACAAGCTGCTCTGGATGTTTTACAGCAGTCTGCATCTCGAGACTCAATGAACACAAAGTTTTCTCGTTGCTGACATCATTTCGGTGTCGACAGGTTTGTTCATATGCAAAAAGAAAAGTTTGGTTTCTTTTGTCCCTGTTGGTCTCTCATGGTTGAATTATATTTGAGCTGAACTCCAGTTTGTTCCCATCAATATCCGAACACGTTTGAACCACTGATACCTGCAGACTGTAGAAACTATTGACCTGACCACGTTCAGGTTCCATCATCATGTTTAAGCTGCAGTATCATTTAGTTATATTATTATATATTACAATTATTTCATATATATTGAAGCAGAAAATGTAATCTCCACCAAAACTGAATAAAACTCAATATGTCGTCTCTGGCTCTGGGTCCAGACCCACCTGTGCTACAGACTACATCTTAATTAGTGGATAGAGTTTGCCGTGCTGTTTAAACTTTATCATCGTATCTTCCTGCACTGCAACATTTGTGACGTGAACGGACATAAAAGAGAATATTTCGATTTGAATCCAATCAAACGCTGAATACAGTAAATCTACTTCACTGTCTGCCATTGTTATTTCCTCGCTAACACACACTGACGGTACACTGATTTATTATTAGCACGTTCTGTGGCTACGCTAGCATCTGTTGAAGCTGTTGTTGGATTGACCGGACCGGACACCCACGTTGAGCTGAGCTCCACAGGCTGCAACAATAAGTCTGATTGCATTGAGCCTTACGGAGAAATCTATACCGTCAACGAAACCAGCTCAAGAGGGGCGGCCGTCTGCGGTCCACAACAAGCAACATGAGGCCTGGTTTACTGTGGTAACACTGACACGATGCCTCTCTGCTGTCTGTTCCCGTGTTCTCGTCACATGACAGATTGAACATGTATGTGCTGAACACACAAAGTTATTTAGTCTCAACAGGAAGTGTATTGAGTGAGTTTTGAGCTCTAACCTGTACAGTAACACGGTGATCGCTCATTATCCTGAAAACTCTCGGCGTCTCTGCTCGCGCTGACACGAGGACACTTTCACTCCATAATAAAGCTCATCACGGCTGGTAATTGCCCCTCATTACCTCGGCATTTATCTGCCTCCCATCTCCTTAACAGGATAAAAATCAATCAATGGGCTGCTCGTCTCTTTGCTTCGCTGCTGCAGCCGGAGAGAGAAAATGGCGAGTGGCAGCAGCAGCGCTGGTGGTGGCGACGCCGGGTTATAAGGAGTGGATTAGGGCCGCCGCCCGGAGCTGCTGTGATGACACCATACAATCCTAATGGGCTTCTTCACGGCGCGCTCACCTAATCACCCATATCAAAACCTCTCACAGTCGAGCCGCGGCCTCTTATTTATTTGATTTCTCTCACATTAAATTATATAGGATTTAGAAAAGGGATTAATTTTTACCCTTGTAAGAAGCCTTAGCCACTTAATTAGGGCTGAAAATAATACTGCAATTATTTTTGCAGAGGTTGAGAATGGATTTCTTTTATGGCCTCAGAGTATTTAGTTAATTATAATGTTGCACTCTGACTGCTAATTTCTCCTCACAAACTTTTTTTAGTTGTTGTGTGACTGAAGAGTTTTCTGCGACTGTGAGCGAGCGAGGCCATTGTTATGCAGACTGTTGTTTATCAGTGCTGCTGCTATCAGTAACACAGCTCATCATTCACTGCCATATTGTTCCAACAAACAATGGATCTGTGTTTGCAGCGTGCCGTACAGAAATCTGATTTACAGATCAATGGACTCGATGGTTTTGTCTTCCACACAATGAGCTGTGATGAGACTGTGACAAGCTGAAGGTGGAACAATGGCAGCCGGGAGTTTTCTACTTTACCTGTGTGTGTGTGTGTGTGTGTGTTTTTTTTGGCCTTGTACAAAAATAAAACCGTTTGCTCTCAAACTTCACACATAACAGACCCATTCAAAATGTTTCTACCAAGTTTAAACCCATTTTGAAGGCTCTAGCATTGTGGCGTCATGGACGCCATCTAGTGACCATATTTGGACGTTTGAACATGGAGCTGGTGGGTGACGTCGGTTTTGACTCCCTGAGTTTACTGATGGACAAACTAACCAGTAACTGCTAACGGACTGGGAGCTCCCAGTCCAGGCAGCGTTAGCTCATAAGACGGCTAAGTTAGCTGCACAGCTAACAGCGGCTACAGTTAGGAGCTAACTCTGTAAGTCACTAAAAGTCATCAGTGATCAGTGATCAAGCCTCGAGTTTAGCATTATGGACGTTGCCATTTTTTTTTTTCTTTTGGAGCCAGAAGTAACCAAAACTGTTTTTTGTGACATTTGAACATGGGGACTTATGGAGACTGACTCACTTCTGGAGCCAGCCTCAAGTGGACGTTTGAGGAACTGCAGTTTGTGGCACTTCAGTCTTCACAGAGGCTGATGCTCGGTTTACTCTCCGCTGCTCGCCTGCAGCTGTACATACAGACAGAAATCAGGTTTGTGTTATTACTGTTGTTATCTGATTCTCTCAGCAGATGAAGCCAGCTAGTGATTTATATATATAAAAATACATCTTAACATGAGCTCATCAAAACCGTGCAAGAAACCTCAAAAGCACTTTTGATCAGGCGGTTAAAAGTTTGATCAGAAGTCCTGGAAGAGAGTGAATAACGGAACATTTTGATCCGGCACATGAAATAAAAGGTGGAAAATAAATCAGGACAGAGTTTCTTCATACGATATATAAGAAGAATCAAATTGTGACTTTCCAGCTCTGAAGTTTGGGATGTTTTTTCTTTTAAATCTGCTTCCAGGTGTTCGTCTGAATAAATGAATAAATGAGCTTTCTCTTTGAGGTAGAACACATCTTTGACTAGACAGGAGGAGTGGAAATGGCAGCTTTAATTGGCACATCCGACTGTTTTTGTTCTGGATTGGCAGTCGAACGTGATGGAGTAGAAACCGTCTCCGACGTGATGATCGGTTGATGTGAAGCCAGCGGCGAGTCAGGCTGGGAGCTCGGTCCATTACAGCTGCTGTTCGGAGACAAAATGCTGCTGTCAGGTGAACAAAAAACCTCGACCGCATCAATCAGAAGCCTTCACTGAGTTTATGGTTTATAAAGCTCGGCTGCTCTGTGCGCATCTGACAGCAGCTCAGCAGATCTGTTTGGTCAGCAGCGACTCTCCTCCTTCACCTCCACACAGCTCTGAGGTTAGCATCTCGGAGACATTTGGCTGGACGTACAGTACGCTCGTGTTCAGACCCTAAAGCTGGAAAAGACCTGACAACACATCCAGCTCGCTGTACACTCACACTGGTTGCATTATTTAACACATTTTCTCCACTTGTTCGTACACAGGTCAGAAAAACTACAAGAGAACTGAACAGTGACAAAGACTGGTAATCGAGTGGGTTTCTCCACATGAAGAGACGCTCCGTATACAAAGAGTTTACAGACACAATTAGAAACTAGCAGGTGGAGAAAGTGGAGTGTTTAGCAGCTAAAGAGATTTTTACCTCCAGAGCTGATGGAGACAAAAGCAGGGCTAAAGGAGACAGACTGTCCTCCACATCAATGATAGCCACGAAGAACAAAGAGAGTCCGTTAGTGTAACTGCTGTTTGTTGAGGGCGCTGATGGCAGAGGGCAGAGGATGGAGAGAGCTTAGCGAGGACGTCCACGAGAACGGCAGCCATGTTGTCCTCTGAAGGAAAGAACAGACTGTCTAAAACCTGGACGTAGTCTCCGTGACGTCCCCGCAGACTGTCTAAAACCTGGACGTAGTCTCCGTGACAAACATTGTCATGTCAGCTGGAGCATGGCGCTAATGTTTATAGCAGTCCTGCAGGTAGTAAAGACATCATAGATGCTGGTGAGGAGGCGGTGTGAGGTTATGAGACAACGTCCGTCCGTCCGTCCGTCCGTCTGTCTGCCCGTCTGTCTGTCTGTCTGTCCGTCTGCCCGTCTGTCTCCTCGTCTTTGGGCTGATTTATTTAAACATCGTCTGTTTGGTTAAAACGTTTCGTAAGGCGATTTTAAAAAATTGCATTTGTGCAAAATTGAGCTTCACAAATAAAGTTGAAATTGAACTTGAACGCCTCGAATCATGGAAAAAAAACTAAAAACTTTGATTTGCAGTTGTTTTGCTGGAAGCAGAAACACAGCAGCTATTTTCTCTGATATGTATTTTGGAAGTGATACAGGGAAAAATGATCGGGTGTCAGAAAACTGATTCAACAGCAAAACAACAACAACTGAGCTTTTCACTTCATGGAGAGAAAAATAAGAAACCGAGAGACGCAGGTGTGTGTGTGTGTGTGTGTTTGTTTTGTTTTTTCTGTTCTGATGCTTTATATGTTTTCATCTGCCGCTGATCCTGACTCAAGGTGATAAACATGGAAATAAAAACCTGCCTTTGTATGCTTTCATTTCCTGTTTTGAGGCAGCAGAGGGAACACTCACACGTCTAAAAAACCAAGGGCACATCACACAATGATGATGTGCTCAAAGTGCGTCTGACATCCCATTAATGGCTAGAAAGCATTTATTATCCACAACTAGATTTTTAATAAACTTTCTAATGGGAGGAGTTTGAAATGAAAAAAGGTGATTCATACACAGGGAAATCTGTTCAAGGTTTCAAACTGCCGCCTCCGTCAACACTCTGTAATTAAAAACTGCGGCGGATTAAAAAAAATAGAAAATAAAGACAAACAACAAGGATGTGTGGACAGGAAACACACACACACACACACGCAGACAGACATGCAACATGCAGATGAATACACACCTGTCTTACCTGTCGTATCCTTCACTGATGGCTGCCGTCATCTCGTTTGAGCGTCTCAGAGTTTCAGAAGCAGAATGACACAAACAAAACTAAAAGTCTTTTTTCATGTTTTCAACACACAAACAGATTTCCTGCTGATCCACACTGACCTGTGATCAGGTGAACGGTGTCTCTGCCATTCGTACGTCTGTTCTCACACTATGTAACTTTGGGCTCCGGGTCGGGAGAAGTACGTAAACGCTAACGTTAGCTCATGCTGCCTTGTGTCGTGCCAGAACCGGAGCTGGGTGAGCAGGCAATGTAGCAGCCTCTATGGACATGATGGCAGAGGAGAGGAGAGCGAAGAGGATATAACTGGACTAATTGGTCTGTGAATATCACGTCATAATTAATAAACAGCACTACATGCAAACATAGTTACTGATTTTAACAGTTTAAGAGGAAACCTTCAAATAACCCCCATCAAACATTAAAGAAACATAAATAAACATAAATAAAAGATGTTCCTAAATCCCAGAGCCCACCGTCTAACCACAGAGGACCCCAGATGGGACCACTTCATAAAATACCAACACCCAGAGAGACAGACAGGCTGACAGACAGACAGGCTGACAGACAGACAGGCTGACAGACAGTCGGTTCATTTCCAGCGTCCAGCTGAGCAGCAGCCGCTCTGTCTTCCAGCTCCTCTCACATTATTTCATGGCACTCGGCTCGGCGGGGAGCAGAAAGCCTCAGAGCCAAACTGTACCTACTGCTGGATGAATTTCCAGCTCCGAAAATATTACATTTCCTGTGTGCAGAGATGGAAATCAGTATTCTAACCCAAAGCAAAAATATGATTAATTGCTCCCCGCCTGAGTCCAGGCATGAGGGTAATAAGCCCGACTGGAGGAGTTTCTCTTTTCAAGCTATTCAGCTGTGCTCGCGTATGTGCAAATACGTTTTTTTAAATGTATGCACTACATTAGAAATATCCACAGAAAATTGAATTTGGATAGTTACATGTGTAAGTACCAAACTCATTTCAGATGAGGCTAAATGAGAGCAGAAAGCAGCACTGGCTCTTTGATACGCTGAACAAATAGCAGCTCCATTTTTCTCCGTCCTCCTCGGCTTCTTACGCCAAAGTCAGGGAATCTTTTCATTAGTTTTGGGGCTCAGACACGCGCTGAAATAAATGCACCTTTTCTTTTTTTTTTCATTGTAATGTGTGTTAAATATTTCAGAGATTTTCGGACCTTTTCACAGAGCGAGCGGGCGAGGAAGATGGAGGGCGCTGGGAATGGAGAAAGCGCCGCTGTAACGTTGGCGTCGGAGAAGAAAAGAAAACGCTGAGGCGAGATGTTGAATATTTTCCTCATTGTGTTATCAGAGAGAAGATAATGTGTCGGTATGTTTGGCTCTCAGGGAAGCTGCAGATCTCTGAGATTCAGTGCTGATGATGAACTTGGAGACCTCCTGAAGACAGATTACACTGAAGGAAACTGTGCTGCTGCTGCGCTGTTTGATGAACCATCAGGACCGGCAGCTGGTTCTGGTTCTTCTGATGTTTAAAGTGAATGTAAAAACTGATACTGGCAAATCATGAGCCGTGAGTGGAGCCTGTACCTGTGTGTTTGTGGAGTGAGGCTGTAAAGGGGAATTTCAACATGCGTGGATAAAGTTGTAAGAACTTCTGCGTCTGTTACAGCTGAAAAAAAATAACTGAGTTACAAAGACGTGATCCTCTCTGCAAGCTACATTAGCTGCTCGTAACATGACACACATGAAAGGTTGTTGGTTGAGTTGCATTGTGGGTAATATAGGCCGCAGGTTTTTGACAGCTGAAAAACGGTTCTGGTTCTGGAGAGCAGTTTGGACTGGAGAAATAAGGCTCTTACCCTTTGACATATACACGTACGCATACACACGACATGACAGCGCCACTAAAGTGAAGCCTGAACATCTGGATCGCCCCCTGGTGGCTGGCTGTGTTCTCGTAACACTGATGTTTGTTCAACTCGTTTGGTTCCATCAGTTATTTGAGCGGTTTTGTCTTTGATTGACAGCTGAGCTCTGCTACTGTCTATATTGTAGTCTACAGTCTTTATAGACTCACTGATGATTTATTTTCATGAATAAAAAACGCTTATCCACATCAGGGTTGCAGGAGGCTGGAGCCAATCCCAGCTGACATTGGGCGAGAGGCGGGGAACGCCTCACAAGTCGTCAGTCAATTTAAGGTCGCCAATTAACCTGCATGTGTTTGGACCATGGGAGGAAGCCGGAGAACCCGGATAAGACCACGCAGACACGTGGAGAACACGTTAACCTCCAGTCAGACTGTCTGTATACTGAATAACAGGACGGTACAATGAGAGAAAAACTGTAACATTAGGAGGATTTTATTTTTGTATTTTAGAGTCAAATTATGAATTTCATGCTGCTGCATATTTATGAAAGGGAAAGGTCTCTGTGTGTTGGTGTGTTGGAAGCGTCTGGATATCAGCCATCGGGCCAGTGCTCGGTGGATTATTTACACATTCGACCTCCAACCCAGAACAACAACAAACAGCTCAGCGTCGGCTGCTCGCTCAGCGCTGAGCTGCTCGCTCCGCCCGGCGCTCTGCAGATTGGACGATTACGGGTTGTGACACTGACGGTTTGGCGCTAACGTTCATCTCACATCTCCTCCGAGGTCAGAAATAGACTCCGCCATCTCAGTGATTCCTTCCACATCCAGAATATTTGACATTTCCCTCCCACTTTCATCCTTTAAAGATTTGTATTATTACGCAGCGACAGGTGGGAGAGAGGAGAGCGCCTGAAAGAAGAAAAATAAGAAAGTTTCTTTATGTTCCCTGTGAAGGGTTATTTCCCTCCGTTCATGCTGAATAAATGCAGGGTCATGCAGACAGACACACTGAGCTGCTGGTTGATATAAAAAGTGTGTGTGTGGTCAACAATTCAACAACAGTTCAGCAGATTTCAGAAGGAATATTTTAAAGTGTGGAAACATTCACTGATTGGGAACATTTAAAGACGTAGGAAATATGGCTCCGACCGCGATCATTACTGCGCAGACTCAGCAGCATAGTGTTACATAATGTTACATCATGTTGCTTTAAACCTTAAATATACATTTTTCTTTCTACTTTTTATATAGTTTCCTATTTGTATAGATGTTAGCACAAGTAAACTTTTTAACACAGTTATATATTTAATTTCTATGCAAATGTTTAATTTTCCTGTACATATTTAATTTCCGTGCAAATGTCTAACTACTCTGCAAACGTTCAATATTTTAGCATTAAATTTATCTCAGGTTAATTTTAACGTATGGCTACTGTGTTATAGGTGAATTCTAATGTATCTATAAATATGCAGTGTTGCAACAGGCGTAGTACTTCTTGCACAGTAACTTGGTGTAGTGTTTGTACCACAGGCGGGGGAATGTTGACAGGGCTGACCAGAATAAAGGAAGAAAGAAGAAAAATTACAAAAAATATACATTATTAATCATCTATGAATCGTAGTTCAGAATCTACATGTGGGTCTAATGGTGATGATCGAGGAAAGGTCATCCTCTGGGAACCATGACACATTATTTCGTAGTTATGTTTCCAGTATTCACAGCTATGTGTGGGACACGTTGGATTTCTGCTGCTGGTAGAGAGAGTCAGTTTCTCTCTTTTAATGTAGCTCAAACTCTAATATTCAAAGTGAACGGCAGTCACCATGGATCTTCATATCTGTGCGATGAAGTAAATGTTCCTTCATTGGTTGAGGAGTTGTTAGAGGAAACTTTAGCCTTAAATTATGTAAAAATCATCATGAACATTATGGAGACGAATGTTTTTTTAGTGGAGAGCGACAAATTATAAAGTTTCCACTTTATTCCACCGAGTGTCTCAAGAGGAAGAATTATTTCTGTTCATATTCTCGCACTTCAGAGTTACCTCCATTTTTTCTCTTATTTTAAGAAAGTAAATTTCTTTTGTGCACTAAAACTTAATTATTGACTGATTAAGACTTTTCACTGAAACTCTGAGTCATTCTCAGCTCAAAGCACTGAACTGACGTCGTTAAATTGTTCCAAGAAGCTGAAAACAAATGAAGCAAAGCTGCTCGCTAACACACACACCTTGACCCTCAGTGTGTGTGTCTCTTTCTGTTTTTCATTTGATGCCTATGTTTTCAGAACGCTGCCAGGAGAACCTCTGAGAAACACTTTGTTGCTTTGATCTCCGTCTTCAACGCTCGTCGTACGCCTGCTGAAGGTTGTGTCCGTACCCGACTGACAGACTTTACAGACGCTGCAGAAATCCAGTGTGACCTTTGCTTCACACATCCTCTCACTGTATGAATGAACCTTTACGTCAAAACAAGACTAAAGCCACTGTGGTAAACATGGACAGCTGTACTCGAGTATTTGTTCTGATTACAAGGTCACCAGCAGCAGCTAATATTACTGACTAGTCCAACAGCAGTCAGCCCAGCTCGGCGTCTGTCTTTCAGCCTTTTATTTCACCAAGCTCTCACCAACCACTAAAAGTCAGTCCCAGATTTACTCTTGTCCGGCGGCTTCTTGCTCGCTCACTCTCTCCTTTTCTCTTCTTAGCTTCCTCCGTCAGCGTCCTCTTCACTCTCTTCTCCTCTGCCATTATGTCCATAGAAGCTGCTGACTGCCGGGCCTGAAAACCTCCTCTTCCCAGTGCTCTGTGTTCACAGACCAAGCACACCCGGCTATCAAACTGAGCTAACATTAGCTAACAGCAGCTACAGTCAGCAGCAGTTTACTTCACTGTCCATCAGGAAACTCTGTAAATCACAGAGAGTTGAGGCGGAGCAGCCCAAACCCGGAGCCCAAAGTCACATAGTGTGAAAACACCGTTCACCTGATCACACGGTGAACTGTCACCTTTACCTGATAATCTGACCGCGCATTCAGACACTTCTGAACAAAATATCTAAAACTAAGTGATGCTGGAGTGGATGAACACACACAAAGTCCTCACAGTAATAATACTCATACAGTAACACACCTTGTGTTTCATTGTGCCTCCATCCTCTCTCTCTCTCTCTCTCTCTCTCTTTCCTTCTCTCTGTTCACGGCCTTATCTGCTCTCCACCAGGTTATTAGTTCCTTTGCCATCGCCATGGCAACAAAGCGCTGCGCCTGCCTTACTGCCGTCCATTATGTTTCAGAGAGAGAGAGTCAGAGAGAGAGATGTAGTGGAGAGGAGGATCAAAGCAGCTCGGTCACTACGGCGACGGACGAGGATGAAACCAACAGTGAGTCTCTTTCTACTCAAACCATAGTGGACCCCCTCTGTGTGCGTGTGTGCATGTTGTCTCGTGGTCCTGTCCAACAGGGGACTTTACCAGTGTTACACATTCAGCCACAGGAGACCACCAAGCCAACAGGGGACATTTTAAGTCATGCCAAAACCATTCACCATAAAAATGCATCCATGTAACGCATGTACACTGTTGCCCATAGCTGGAATAAAATATTTTTACCTATTCTCATGAAATGATTGCGACAGTGTGATTTATAAACTTTACTGATCAATCTGTTCCAAACAAGTCAGGAAAATGAAACCACAATTAACCTGACGTGTATAAGCTGGAATAAAAAGAGGAATGTGTCTGAAAACAAAACTGTTACAGCTTTATGGGCAACGGTGTACATCCATGATTAGTTATGAGCTAAAATGTGACGCCAAGATTGTGAGCAACAGTCAAATGAATGTGTAAAAATAAATAAATAAATACAACCATGGCTCCAAATGGGAAATCTTAGGAAGAAAAGCGCGAATCAGGAGAACTCCTTTAACACCAAATTAATTGTTGAACCGGTTCTGTTCAGGATTCAACAGTCAACAATGGGTGTGGAAAAAAATGAAATAAAAAACAAAGACAGTTTCTCTTCAGGATACAGAGGTCCCCTCCCTGCTAAACGATGCAAGTCCCTACTTACTTGGCAATTTCTTTAAATCAACAACATGTAACAACAACAACAAAAGCAGAACCGGAGAAATAAAAGTCCATTTTCTGTTTGTTTTTTCAAAATGATCAGAAACCAAATGTCTGTGTGTACACCGACAGTCCACTGTTGGTAATGTAGGACGGTATAAGTGTGTCAACATGCTGTAGATCTTGTGTCCTTAATTGACCTAATTTCACCTACACTGTCAAATAAACTACATACAGATGCATTATGTGGCCAGAAGTATGTGGACACCCCTGCCCTACATGTTTGGTCGAGGTCCTCTTTTGAATGAAAGGAAATCAACAACAACGTCCATTTTCTGCCACCTACCCATCGTGTCTGAGGTCCAGACACCGTAAGTAGGAAATGTTCAGTTTATTTATATGCAGTCTTGTTCAGAGGAGAGCTCATGATCACAGACAATGGTTGGAATGTAGATTTTAGATTTGAGTCAACCTTGTGTCAACAGTTTGTGTTTGTGTTGTCGCCAATGCACAAATTCAGAGAAACGTTTTTTTTACCTCACTTTGGTGTTGAACTTGACATGCATGTACTGTTTGTACTGTCAGCCCTTTGAAACGTTCTGTTCTCTTTTTAGCTTTAACCGTCAGCGTCCTCTTCGCTCTCTCCTCCTCTGCCATTATGTCCATAGAGGCAGCTAAACCTGGTTACATTGCCCAACTCCGGCTCCGCTCCCCATCAGCATCCCCCGCCCCAGGCCTGAAATCCACCTCTTCTTCCCAGTGGTACAAACACTAACACTCCACAGATTGTGCTGATGACGGCCTGTACGGCATGTTCACATGTAATGTGCTCTTACTGTGTGGTTCATGTAGATTATGTGTGTGGGCTCTGCATGTTCTGTGACTCGCAGGATGTTTTTTAATGCATTAGCCAAAAGCTGCGTCCTCCTCGTCAGGCTGTGTAATGTCCTGTAGAGCTGTGATGCTTCACAAAGTGACATTTCAGATGCAGAAAATGAAGCCTCTCTGAGCTGAAACCTGAATAAACACTCAGGCCTCATCAGATTTAACCTGATGGTCTTTCAGTAAACACAATTCAGGTTCAGCTTGTTCTCAATGTACTGAGTGTGTCCAGAGCTGTAGGGTAAACGCGCTGTGAATGATAATGTGCTGCACTGGGTTTACTCAGTTTTTTATTTGGAAATGACAGGAACGTTTGTTTTGTTCTCCGCTGAAGAGAGCGTGGCCGTCAACCACCTATATCTGCACAGCAGTGAAGCTTCTATACTTAAACACAGACTGTACATGAAGATGGACGACATAGCAGCTCCCCAAAAGGGAAGCCAAATTGTCATCCATCTTTATACGCGGCCTGTGGTTTATGTTAACAGGTATGAACATTTAGTATTATCTGAAACTGCAGAATATAATGTAATGTGTCAAACAAAAGACCACAAAGTAAAACATGTCAACTCGCTGTCGGGTATTTTAAAAAGCTAAAGTTATGATTGTTCTTCGTGTGGCTTAAGAGTTGAAATAGTCAAAAAATAATTAGAAGTAGTCATTACAAAACTAATTTACATAGTAAAGAAGAAGGGCTGCATTTTTCTGGTTCTTTAAAAAACAGCCCAAATGATCATATTTACATTTGTAGTAGACAAACATGATAATTTGTGATCTTTAGAGGACACTGTCTGTTTCCAGTGCGTGCTGTGCTAAGCTAAGCTAACTGTTTCTGTTTATCTTTGCAAAACAAAAAATGTATTTCCTAAAATGTTTAACTACTCTGCTGAGTTAGCTTTGACTGCTAACACCACAGCTTGATATATTTAAGTAGAAAACAAGTTTTTTTTTTACATTTACAGAGCATGAAAGGATGGATGAGGAGAGAGAGAGGGAGAAATGCAAGACACAGAAAAAATAGATTCAGAAATTAAAAGAAAAGGCGAGTAAACGTAAAAGACATGAAGAAATTGTAACTTACAGGTTGCTCTGTAGGTTTTTAAAATGAAGACAAAAAAGATTTAAAGCTGCTATAAAATGAGTCTTTTAAAGCAGGAAATAACACGATATAACAACTATATATCTGTGAACACAGCAGGAGCATGAGTCAAGAAAAACATCCAAAGGTTCATCACACTTGCAGCCTTACAAACATTTCTTCTTCATATGTTGGTGCTGTGGATCTCCGTCTCCCTCGTGCCTCCATGTTGCACGACAGCAGAAGGCTCGGTGAAATGCGAGCAGGTTCAGCAAAGTTCAACGAGAGGAAGAAACAGATTAGTAAGCAACATTAAGAAAATATATCAAGCATATGAAACGTGTCAGTTAGAGAGGAAAGTGGGGGGAAAAATCTGGAAAGCTACTTAGAGCGGAGCTGCGGCACTTAGGCCCAATTAGAATGCATATTTTAAGTGGAGTTAAACCTGGTGAAATATTCATGATGTGCCCCACTGCTGCAGGAGGAGGAGGAGGAGGAAGAAGAGGTGGTGGTGATTAGGTGGAAGGATCCACCTCCGGGGGGCGCCATGCTCCCGTCGAGTGGCGTGAAGAGGAAAGGCGACTGTGCCCACTCAGCCTGCTGCAGAGAGGATGGAGGCAAGAGAAGGCAGGTATGATGGAGGAGGTGGAGAATGGGGCTTTGGTTTACATTGCTCGCTCTGATCCTCAGTGATTTACTGTGTGGAGCAGCTTCAGCTCCTCCATCAACACGCAGAAACACCACTCAGCACCTCCACTCGCCGCTCATTAGAACAAAACAGGACTCGTCTGAAGTGTTTCTGAAGCAGCGCAACGGAAACGCTTCAGCGTCTACACGAGAGCGCTGAGCCACAACCGGAGACGACTGTTTACTGAAGTTAGTCAAGCGTGAAGCTCGGAGGCAGATGGAAACATGGACAGATGGATGAATCAGAAACCCAACGCTATGAGAACACTCAAAGAACGTTTACCAAAGAGTAAATTATAAATTTAAATGCCAAAAAAAAAAAAGTTTTCTTCTTAAAGTCACAATTGCAGCACTTTTGGTGCTTTGAAGAACCTTTTTTTCTCCTTTGGAAAACCGATTACTGGTTCTTTAAGTTGACCCTTTGCAGTCCAGTCCACTGCTTCTTTAAGAACCAATGGGTAAAGCTTCCCCTATGCCGTCACCATGAAGAACCGCTTCAGGTTGTAACTCAAACATTATTTTTAAGGATGTAGTGAGCACTCCAGTTGTCCAAAACATACATTTGTACAGAAACTGTTCCTTTGTGGATTATATTGACATTGAATTGACTCTCTGAAGCCTCTTTGTGTTTCTGTTTGAGGGTTTTGATGGCGTGGAGGCTGCCGGGGGCGTTGACCTCGCCGTGGCAGGTGTCTTCTGCAGTGTGGAGGAGGAGGAGGAGGAGGAGGAGGAGGAGGAGGAGGAGGAGGAGACACTGAGCTCAGACAAGGGCAAAAAAAAAAAAAAAAAAAAAAAAACTCAAACAACATAATTTTTTCAGAACTTTTCAAGGTTCCCTGTTAAAAGTGTTTATTTCGCCGTCAGAGCGACTGCAGATCGCTCTCACTTTAAGACCGCTAACCACCGTGTCCTTGGTCGCCGTCTGTGCAGGAAAATGGCAGCTTGTGAAGAAAACTCAGGACTGTCAGAGCACGAGGAGTTCTTAAACTCTGCTCCCTGTTTGAGGTTTTTATTCAAACTTTTCTCTTCACAAGCACAATTAAACTAAAATACACTTCAGGGACAATGAAAGAGAATATCTTCACCTTCATCATCTCTGTGGACTAAAACGTCACAGGACATCAAAATGTTGGTAAAACTCGACTCCAGCTGTAAGTTTAAGGTGATAAATGTCTTCAGGATCGTCCTCCAGCTGCCTGCTGACACAGTGTGGATATTATTAACCCTACAGCTGCGGCTTCACTCTGCTCCAATGTTCGCTCACTTTGGAAGTGTTTCAGGAGGATGCAAACTGCAGTCAATCTGTTTGTTCCTTCTGAATAACGGTGCGTTCAGGGGACTCGGACAGTTGTATGATTGCATAGTCTGTAGCGTGAAGTCCACGTCTCTTAGACTTGGAGGTTTTATTGCCTTAAATTTGGCTGACGTGAGGTGTCCATATTTGTCACCTTCACTAAAGATGGCGTGAGGGTTTCTGCCTGTTGAAGGAAGTTTTTCTTGTCATGTTGGGAATTGTTGGCCTCTTTACATAATACTATAAAGAGTACGGTCTACGGCTCTGTATGGAAAGAGTCATGAGATTTCTCTGTTTTAACAGTCTGACCAGGTAAATGTTCTTTTATTCACACTTTTCAGACACACAATAACTTAATGTTTCCGGTGCACTCGTCCTTCAGGTATCATCAATCCTGTCACAAAAGTTCAGCTGAAACAGACAGGTACATCCACCCGGTTGCTCCGTGTCTGACTCAGAGGTCCAACATGTTGCTGCATTTAAAGGAGAGACTGATTAGACAACCAGGTCCAGCTGAGTCAATCAGCTCACCTGGCGCTGCTCACCTGAGCCAACCACACCTCTGCAGCTGAACCCAGCCCCCTCTGCAGGACTGATAACACGTGTTTAAAGATGTGTTAGCATAGGACCATGAGTCATGAGTCCATAAGTCCCCATGTTCAAATGTCCAACTTCACAGCAGAAATAAACATGTTTACAGCCTGGTACAAAAACAGTTTTGGTCTCTGTAGCTAATTTCCCCGTTCATGACAACTGTACTGAGGGTGAATTTATATACAACTCATCGAGTGTTTTTGTTACTGATGAATGATGAACTACCAAAATAAGAGCTGAGCTTGCATTGTTGTTTTTATGGTGTAATTTGTTACAACATTAATGACACCATGAAACACCTTGAAAACGCTCGCCTGCTCAGGAACTAGAAGACGAACGAAGCGCCGACGCTTGTACGATGAAGTCAAAGACAAAAACAAATAAAGAAGTGACGTCGGTGTAAATATAGTCTGCCGTGACAGCTGGAAACGTTAACGTTAACTCTGACCGTGACTTCGGTGAATGTACATCAGGACAGACGTGCTCTCACCTCGAACGCCAGGACGCCGTGTCGGTGTCTTTGTAAACTCCTTGCAGGCTGTGAGCACGCTCGGTTGCCAGGAGCAGAGAGACTCTCAGCAGGTGAGACAGCAGACAGTTTAGAGCCGAGCGTGTCGAGCTGCACAAAGCACAAACAGGCCAGTTAGAACAAATGGAAACATGTTGTGTACTGAGGACGACCGAGACCTTTACACTCCAACGCCGGGAGCTGCTGCAGGGCTGAGAGAGAGACGGGGAGGGGGACGTTCAGGGCTCACAGGCAGACAGGCAGGACTGGTGAAGACAGGTAGACTGCATCTGTGCAGCGATGAGGTTTCATCTTCACGTCAAACAGAGTTCATGAGACAAACACACAAAACTTTAAGACTCAGACTGGATCACGTGTCCACACAGACAGCAGTGTGAGGCAAAGTGTCCCAGCATGCATCTGGTGTAAGGAGAGAGAGAGACAAGTGGACAGCTTTTATGTTAGACAGGTGAGGAAGACAGTCAGACAATAACTTAAGCATGAAAAGACGTGCAGTGAGACAGGAGTGAGACAAAGTGTGAAGGATGTGCAGCAGAAAGACAGACAGGTTTTCTGTTAGAGAGGCAGCATGGTAGTATGGTAGACAGACAGTCAAACAGTAAGACAGACAAAGGGCGGTAAGCTAGGCAGTGAGACAGTTAAAGAGAGATACAGAAGGCACTACAGCAGACAGATACGTCGTAAGACCAAATGGAAGTGAGACAGGAAAACAGCCAGTAAGACAGAGAGCGAGAGACAGACATGTAGTGACAGAGAATTAGACAGTAAGACAGTTCTTAAGGTAGTAAGACAGGGAGTCAGGCACACAGACAGTCAATCAGCTGAAACAGTCAGACAGACAGACAGACAGACAAGAAGACAAAGTGGAAGTAAGACAGACAGTCAGACAGACAGTGTGTGAAGCCGGTGAGACAGAGTGGAATAAAGGCAGTCCTAGAGGAGGTGTGAGACAGTGAGTCAGACAGACAGGCGGGCAGCCATGGCGGCTCCACATGTTAGCTGGAAGAGGCCATTTAATCATGTTTCAGCAGCAGTTGGTGGCGAGCGAGCAGCAGATGCCTCGCCATCCGACGGCGATTAATCCTCCCACCGGTCGTGAGCCGGCGGCCTTGAGCCTCCGCCATCACCACGGTGACGGGAACACACGGACGAGGAGGTGGAGGTGGGACGGAGGAGCGGGGATGGCCGCTCCACCGGAGGGTGTCTCCCATCTACGCTTTCCTGCCGCCCCCCTGCCGCTCGCCGGCCGTCTGTTTTCCTCCGGTCGTCCTCTCTGCACACGGCGGGAAGACCAGCTGGGTTCCTCCATCTCCAGAACATCTCCACACCAACACCGTGTGTGTGTGTGTGTGTGTGTGTGTGTGTAAACATGACTGTTTCAGGAAAATAAAACGACTTCCTGTCAGGATTTTACATTTTGTTTCATTTATCAAAGAAAAAACTAAAAAACTCTTCCTCATTAAATTTCAGCTCCTCTTGTAGAACTCTGTGATTTACAGAGTCTCCTGATGGACAGTGAAGTAAACTACTGCCAGCTGTAGCTGCTGTTAGCTCATGTTAGCTCAGTTTGTTAGCTGGGCTGCGCGGACTGATGCTGTTCGCAACGGGGGAGTGTTAGTGTTTGTACCACAGATGTTTTGGACAACCGGGAAGAAGAAGAAGAAGAAGAAGAAGAAGAAGAAGAAGAAGAAGAAGAAGAAGAAGAAGAAGAAGAAGAAGAAGAAGAAGAAGAAGAAGAAGAAGAAGAAGAAGAAGAAGAAGAAGAAGAAGAGGTTTACAGGCCCAAGGAGCCGGTGTCGTGCCAGAACCGGAGCTGTATCATGGATCAGTTTTTCAGAGTTTTGCTGACTATAATGTTAGCGAGCATCAACCTAAGGCTAACACCAGGAAGTAACCTGCAAATGACAAGACAGTCAATTAACTGATTAACTTAGATCAGCAGACGTTATCCACCAAAAAATACAATATGACAATAAAGGGACATCAAGCGACAAAGACATGAATTTCGTCCTTCAAGAGATTGAGTTTTGTTTCGGTCTGTCCTCCTCTTTCTCCTTCTCCTCCTCCTCCTGCTCCTCTCTGTGATCTCTCTGTAAAAGCACATTTGTGTTGGAGCCAGCAGTCAGCATCCTGCGGCTCAGCTGGATGCTAATTGTGTCCTGGCAGCAGCGGGGCTCCCGGCTGCAGAAGCTGCTCCTCACATACTGTCAGTCAGGTGATGCATGCTCTGCACGGCTGCTGTGTAATGGGATGCAGAACAAGCCGGCCTCGTATGAGACAAATATCCACAGCCGCTCATGGTGCATGTCTTTACGGCGGTGGCGGCGGCATCTGCAGGGCTGCAGAGGTGGTAATCTGTGAGCATACATATGTATGGATGGATATTTATGATGTTTGAGTGGTCGGAGGGAAGCAGCAGCAGCTGCTGTCTGACTGTTGCTGTTAATTCACTTCATTGATGCCAGAGAACAAACACTCTGCTCATGCCATCCAGGAGGTCAGAATGGAGCATGCTGGGACATTTTTTATGGGAGTTTCAGGCTGTGGTTGTAGCTCACCTGTGCGGTGAGGTTCAGTGAACTCTGGTGTGTTCATCCATCCAGCGCGGTTCATTTGGACGAGGTGAGGTTCACCCAGGTGAGAAAACAGAGAGGGATATCACAGAACACTTTAACTACAGAAACTGAGACAGATTTTCATTTTTCATCACCTTTATTGATTATTTATCAACCAGAAAACAACACCAACATTTCCCGCAGTGTAAAATGTGATCTTTAAACTGTTTATTAAAGGTAGAGGCTGAATGAAGCCTGCATGAATCATCTTGTACACTGATTGGGTTATATGTGATTAAAACACACACCTCTTGACCAATGAGACTACTTGCTCACATGAACTGCTGCACACACTCTTGCTTGCATGTACACACACACACACACACACACACACACACACACAGTGAAATTCTGCAGCAGATCGACGGTCTGAAAGTGATTTTACCTCTGGGGTCTTTATGTGTGTGTTTTTTTCAAAGACTCAATTACCCAGCAATCCCATTGGCTGTTAATCCTTGAAGCTCCATTCATTCAGTTTAGGATGAGAGAGCCGAGGATCAATACTGAACTATAGAGGCTCGGCCCGCTTACCTTCAACTCTGAGTGCAGAATGAGCACTTATCTCACACTGTGTGTGTGTTAGTGTGTGTGTGTGTTCATGCTTAAATCATGCGCACACACAGATTGTATGGAGTGTATGGTTGAAACATCACCGTTCTGTTGATGAGCGGTGATACAGACCAGACTAAATCTTATTTCTTTCGCATTTTGACGCGTTCCCATTAAAAAATGCTCAGAGTTTGATTGGCGTTCACAGTAGCCAATGGCGCCCTTCCTCTGGCTAGCTAGCGCTTTGAGGTAGCGTCAGCATCTACCTTCACGTGAACGCGGCCGGACCGAACACGACCTCTGAAACCAGCGGTTATATTTGTCATTGTTGGTCCAGATACTGCAGGATCTGTTTGACTTCACGGAGAATGTTGGTCTGAATATCTCATTAAAGTGTGTTACACACCTTTGTACACCTGTGATCAACAAACACATGATGAAAAATTTAAATACATAAAATACAAAATTCTCCAATTTGAAAATATTCCCGATGCTGGAGCTCTGCTGTGTCTCATTCTCTTGGCTTAACGTAAATTGAGTCCACAATGTATCAGCATTGGCGAGATTATGCCAGAAACTGGAGGTGTTGATGTTGAAAATGCAAAGCAGGAGCTGGAGGCTGGACGGATTTATGAAGAGTTAATCCTGACGTCTTTTTCTAAAACGCTCTGGACGCTTTCATGCTCGGTGTTAATGTTCACATGCAGACAGGTTTCCAAAATCTGACGGATTGCTGCTGATTAATGCCGTCTTATATCTTAAAATAATACATTTTCAGTGATGAGTCATGTGACTCAGAGTCTGAGAACTGGCTCCGACTACTGCAGAACTGTTCAGCTCATAGACATCACCATGAAACTTCCACACGTGATTACTCACATCAATTATTTTTTGTATTACAAGTTTTATGAAGTTTGATGTTTAAATATGAAAATGAGGCGTGTAAAAAAAATTTAGCTGAAGTCTACAGACACAAAGTGAAATCTAATAAACATGGATTTTTTCTTTCCACTAGATAGAAGACATTTTATGAACGTGACGTCTCCGCAGACTGTCTAAAACCTGGATGTAGTCTCCGTGACGTCCCCGCAGACTGTCTAAAACCAGGACGTAGTCTCCGTGCCGTCTCCACAGACTGTCTAAAACCTGGACGTAGTCTCTGGACATAGTGTCCGGTTTGCTGTGGAATAACAAACCTCAAAGCTACTCCAGACAGTCGATGTTTTAACCGTGCGTACGTTCATGCAGGTGCTTGGTGTGTTTTCGTTGTGCAGTGAGCGCTGACTCAGTGTGTTCGTGCTGAGCCGGCAGTCTGCTGCTGCGTCCTCTCCTCCTCCAGCACATTCAGCAGCTAACCAGGTTACGCCTGAATCGGATTATCAATTTCTGGGCTAAGTTGAAATGTACAGATTGCGGGCAGGAGCGGGAGTGACGGGCTAAGGAGCTTGCTGTCAGGACAGATTGATGGAGCCACTCATTCACAGCGACACGGGGCCCATTTATAAAGCAGTAATTGCACGCTGTGATATCGACACTCTTCCTGCTTCGACCTTAACCCCTGCCATCCTCCTCCTCCTCCTGCTCCTCCTCCTCCACCTCTGCCTCCTCTCGCTCCATGCATTCACATGCTCATCCAGCTCACATAATGGCTTCATCTTGTCCGAGAGCAGCATTTTGTGAATCAAACTGTTGATTTTCTTTCTCCTTCTGAGTGTTCCCTGAGCTGCTTGTTAGCTCCATACGGCTAAAAACGTCCATTTTAACAGCTCATTTTGTCCATTATTGATCCCTTAAAGACGTATTTTCTTTGAAACTGGTGGAAAAAAAAAAATCAGTCAATAGAATAATTCATCTTGTCCCTCGATCAGTTTCTTTAGAAAGCAGAAAGACAGAGGACCAGGAGGAAAGGAAGAATGATCATAAACAGGACGACTTCTTTCACACATTTCAAGAAAATTACATTTGACACTGAAACGTTAAAAAAAATAAACATTATCATCAGTTTGAAGTAAACTGAAGCTCCCTGCGCTGTCCCTTTAAGAAACATGACACCTGAACAATTCATGACGTAACAACACGAGATAACGGACGTCACACGTCAGCTCACTGACAAACTTTACCTGTACACCTGTAAAGCTGCTGTCTGCTGACCTGGACTTCAGCTGAAATCCAAACCAACACTTTGTTTGAGGAGAGTAAAAGATAATCTGTGTTTTATTATGTTATGTCGTGTTATATTAGTGTTAGACAAGCGTAGGAATGAACTGTTTCAAACATGAAGATTTCTCACTAAAATATGAGCTGCTTGGTGGATCAGATACAGGCTGGATTAAACTTTTTTTTTTCAGCCATTACCAAAGTAACTACTCGGTTGTCTGCTTCCTGTTTCCGACCTTTTTATAATATTTAATATTTTTGATTTTATCAGAACGTCAAGACAAGAAACAGACTGAACCAGTGAAATAAAGAGTCTGCTGACGTCTCTTTGGTGGAAATACCATACATGATGCAAAGCAGCTAACAAGCTAGCATTTGGAGGAAATGTTGATTTACTATTTGTGTGAGCAGAGCCAATAAATAGATAAATAAATAAATAAGTGAATAACTCGAACAAATCTATCGTCATTATTACTGTTAACTAATATTTGGAGCTTGTAGAACTATAATTTTGGATATTGTCACCTGAACAACTCAAGAAGTTGCTACCACCATTATTTTAGTGGGAGACAAGCATAGGAATGAGGGGAATACTGATTTATTATTTAGCATTTTTGTGTGTAAATCTGTGTATAAAAAGCTGCTGTACAAATGAACTCGCCTTGTTATGTTGTAGAATAAAATGAAGTCTTAAAGCGCTGATGTTTAATGAAAAAAAACATCTAAATCAGGTTGAGACAGTTACTAATAAGTGTAAGATTAATTAACATATTCAATATGTCAAGAGGTCAAGAGAATATAAATCTCAGGTTTAAAAGAGAAAAAGCAAACCTGTGCTCGCTCTTTAACAAGATTCAGATTATCCTCCCGTCATCAGAGAGAAAAACGACCCTCCCTCCTCTCTGAACTCCTCTAATAATTATGAAATAAGGTTTTTAAGACGCAATAATAGCCTGAATGGTTAAAATAGCCATTTTTGCCTGAAGTGTCTGAAGCAGCTGAGGAGATGTGAGTCAGAGGAGGAGGGAGGAAATGGGGGAATGGTGAGAGATTACCTAGCATGGGTTGGCAGCACTCTGCTGTTCCACAGAGCGACACACAAGCTCACACATTTAGTATTCTGACTCCACGCTGGCTCAGATCAGATGTGTTATCACACGCTGGAGTGCAGGAGATGGGATGCTAATTTAAACCTGCAGAGGGAGGAGGAGGGAGGAGGTGGAGGAGGATGGAGGGAGGAGGAGAGCTAAGCAGACATTAGGAGGAGGCAGCCGACATGAATGAAAAGGTGAAACATCCTGAAAAACAAAAACAGCTGCTTCAAGCTCTGATCGTACAGCTGTAGTTCATGTTAAAGACAATATGACCACATAAAGAGCATGACGGGATTTAATGGTGTTTAGATTTTATTTTTAATCAACGCAAATTGTGACAATAATTAGAGTTCATGTGGGTAAATACCATTTTCATCTTAAGCAATGAAATCATGAGCTCCTGTGAGCGGTAACACTTCTAGTGAGAAGAAAAGCTGAAACAACGACTGTCAATTATTTATGAGAAATCAACATTTGTGTGATATTCCTGTGGTGGGATAAAAATGTTTTTACAGTAGTTTTCTGTTTCAAACTGATACAGAAGTCTGTAAAAACTAATGTCCATACTAATAATTTAATCTTTTTGTTTTATCTACTGTAACTCTGCAGAAATAATCTGTTAACCAACAACCAAACTAATAAATGTTTATGTAAATAGTAATAATTAAACATTTCTTTGGTATTTTAAGGTAAATCGCCTCAGTTTTATGTGAATGTGTACCTTTACGGCCAAACTGTGGCCTCATTTATGGAAAATAACTTTTTACAGTCGTTTTCTATTAAAAAAAAATGTTTATGTATTTCTCATGTCTGTACAGAACAGATGATTTCTCTGTTTTCTTAAAATACATACACATTTTTGTTAATGATAATTATCTGTAATTAAATCACAGTGTACTCCATATAAACCATCGAGACATTTGTCGTATGCCACCACAAAATGAGATTTAAAAAAATCTGCACACATCAAACCAAGTCAAACGTTAACATCCTAATGACATAATTATCCCCAAATTATTGTTTAAAAATGAAAATAATATGAAGAGATGATACAAAGTAATGGGCATTAACCTCTTAAATCTTTGTCACAACAATAATAATTGAATATTTGCATGAGGAATGTGCTGTAATGACAAAAACAAAAACATCCTCAATAGAAAGTAAATGGAACCAAATGAGCTTAATGTGGCTTTAACCGTTATTTGGATTAATTTATTCACTCATATGAATAAAAAGCTGATGGAAATGTAGGCTAATTACTTTTACAGATAAAAACTGAAATTCTGCTCTGATGATAGAAAATCAGTTATTACAGTTCATCATCATCAAAGTCAGCAGGATTCACTGCCTGGGAACAAGAACGTATAAAATTATACGCTGATACATCACAAGTGTACAGAGCGACACTGCTGCCCCAAGCTAAAGCTACCTCAGACTGAGCCTTTTATATCTAAATCTATATTACATCTATTAAAACTGAGCCACGTCACACAGCTGTACTCGAGTATTTCTTCTGATTACATTACTTCTGATCAAAAACTAGCGAGTCGACAGCTTTGCTAACAGCCAAACATCAACCAGGTCACCAACAGCAGACACAGCAGCAGCTAATATTACTGACTAGTCCAGCAGCAGTCAGCCCAGCTCGGCGTCTGAAGTCAAAGCTAACGTTACTCTGAAGCATGTCAGATGTATTGTCATGTTGTGGGTTTAGCTGGCTAACGTTGCAAAAGTCTTGTGGATAACGTCAGCTCATTCATCCAGGCTGCAAATTGTCAATTGTCTTGCTGTTGCCTTCTCAGCTGGTATTGTGAGGTAGCAGACATGAGCTAACAGCAGCTACAGTTGGCAGCAGTTTACTGTCAGGAAAGTTGAACTTAAACTCTACATGCTGATTGTTGTAGTTATACTGGAGTGACGAGGCCCTGAAGGAGTGAAGAAATTCCTGCACAAACACTTCCCCCAGCATACCTAGGCCTGAGCCACCTTAAACACCTTCCATTCAGGCTAATTTTGGGACAAAGAGCCGGGACGCTGGAGCAAATGTTTGAAAATCTGGACTACATCTGGTCCTCCTTCTGTAGTGTCTGAGAAAATAGAATCGCTCTTTTAATTCTGTCTCTTCTTTTCTTTTTCTTTCAGCTGTGCCTGTTGAGCTCGGCTGCCAGTTTTCATCCTCTTTCATTACTCCCTCCCATTATTCTCTAATTTCCTTCCCCTCGCTCTTCGGGCACCTTTTGCACAAAGCAATCAGCCAGCAGTTAATGGCTGGGACTATCCCGCTCTGAGTGTCTGTTTTTTTGGGGGTTTTTCTGAGGAAATGAGAGGAGACAAAAGCAGAAGCCACTCTTGCCACCTTGGCCCTCGTCCTCGCCATGATCGCTCAGAAATGAGTCTGTCGAGCGGGCGCTTTAGTTGGAGTTGTTTTGTCGAGCTCACAGAGTAATGAGTGTGTTTGTCCTCCTGGAGGAGAGCTCCAGCACTCCTCGTCTCTCTCTCTCTGTCTCTCTCTCTCTGTCTCTCTCTCTCTGTCTCTCTCTCTCGCCGTTTGATTCACTCAGTCCGCCGCAGACAGAAACAGCAGGTGGTCGGCATCGTGATCCACGGAGGAGGAGTACGGGACAAATTTAGCATATGAACATGAGACGTAATTTATGTAAGGAACAAACAAGCTGCTGATTTGGCTGACACATTTTCAGACACACCAGTTAAAAATCATTGTTTAATGGTTAGCATCACGCTGTAGGACACACAATGGACTCCAGGTGTCCACATAGAGACATTAACGATAGAAATGCAGTGAGGTTGGTCACCTTGGTTATTGGTCAGCTCGCTCTGTACAACACGTTGCATACACGAGGTAAATAACATGAAATGAAACTAATGAGCATAATTGTGTTTTACTTTTAATAACCAAATGAGGCTCATTTGCAGACTGAACTGTAACATTACTTTTATATATATATATATATATATATATATATATATATATATATATATATATTCACCATGTTTATATGTGATGTACCAACAACTAATTCACAGTCTGGAAACCACACGAGCGTGCATCTAATATCCAAGCCATGTTTCCATCAAAGAATTTTGATCACAGACTGTCTAAAACCTGGACGTAGTCTCTGTGACGTCCTGCAGACTGTCTAAAACCTGGACGTAGTCTCTGTGACGTCCCCGCAGACTGTCTAAAACCTGGACGTAGTCTCTGTGACGTCCCCGCAGACTGTCTAAAACCTGGACGTAGTCTCCGTGACGTCCCCGCAGACTGTCTAAAACCTGGACGTAGTCTCTGTGACGTCCCCGCAGACTGTCTAAAACTTGGGCGTAGTCTCTGTAGCGTCCCGCAGACTGTCTAAAACCTGGGCGTAGTCTCTGTGAGCGTCCGCAGACTGTCTAAAACCTGGGCGTAGTCTCGTGGCGTCCCGCAGACTGTCTAAAACCTGGACGTAGTCTCTGAGACGTCCCCGCAGACTGTCTAAAACCTGGACGTAGTCTCTGAGACGTCCCCGCAGACTTTACAGACCTATCCATGTTACCCAGAATACAGGAAAGTACAGGAAAATGTAGAGGACCTCTGATGCCGGGAATGTTAACACAAGATGAATTAGCATCCTTGAGAGGCTTGAATATTTATTACGCCACATCATGTGAACAACGTACTGCTGGTTTAGCTTTTAAAGGCTCTGATAGACCCCAAACACACACAGATGGTGAAACACCCCACATGACTGTTTCTACTACACGAGGTGTCACGCATGTTTTGTGAGTTGACGTGTACGTTCTGCACACGTCACACATGTGTACCGTCACTGCTGTTTGGACATGGAGAGTATCATTTGAGTTTCAGAGTCTCACCACTAGTGGAGCTCAAAATATGTCATTAAAACACCAGAAGAAGAAGTTGCAACAGTAACAGTTTAGTTAACAGTAGCTAATTGTTATCCATGACGCATCACTTCTATCATCCAGCAGTCGAACTGGTCAGGGATCAGATAAATGGTTCAGTATAGTATATATAGATACGGCTTGAGCTGTTTTTCCTTTAATGAGCCATATTTTAGTCTTTACCTTTACCTGACTTTACCTCACACAGGAGACAGAAGAGCTGTTCTAACAAATGCAACAAACCTCTCCGCTCTGCATCTGCCTCTTTGAGTCCGAGTCAAATAAAAGAGGAACTGAAGCCGTCTGTTCAGAGACGCCTGACGCCTTTGACAAACACAGTCATTTTTGCTCACATAAGCAACTCCTGGCTTGTGTACTACTTTGACATTACTAATGTATTACTTTGTATCACACAGTCACACAAACTAACTAACTAACTGATGGAGGCGGTGTAGGACCGGAAACATGAAACACATCTGAAAGGGCAGACGGCAAAGTAACAGAGCACAGTCTGAACACTTGGTTTCCTTGTAGTTGAGATGAGACGCCTATCTTTGGTATCATACAAACATTTTCATGATTTCAAGCCATATTTACAGAGGCAGGTTGGTGCAGTGATTAGCACTTTTTTAAGTCCTGTAAGGAGCTAGCGACTTGTCCAGGGTGTACCCCACCTCTCGCCTAATGCCAGCGGGGACTGGCTCCAGCCTCGGCCACCCCGATGAGGAACGTTACACAAAGTTGTGTTGGCATTAAGCATTTCCAGCAGCAGAACGCTTGCAGAGACACATTTACACCTTTTCAACATGTGGCTGGAATCTGTATTTAACCTTTTAGAGCGCAGAGGGATCTGGCATGACTTCTCCTCTGCTTGGTGATCTTTGCGCTGCCGCTCTGCGTCTTGTGTTTCATGTAAATCTGGTTTGAGTTTCACACTGCGGTTATTAATAACACCATCAGTCCTCCGCAGAAGCCTGTCACTTTTGACCTAATGATCCAGACCGAGTCATTGAATGGTCGCTGACCCCTCGGCTTCGTCTTCATCATCTGAGGTGGAATTCGATCTGCGAAGCCGCTCATTCCACCGCATTAACCTGCGTCGAATCCTCCGCATCACTCAGGATCTAATTGCCGAAGACATTTGTCATTATTATCTTTCTCTTTTCACCTTCGCCTTCTTCTGAAGCCCCCTCCTCTCGTCTCCTTCCTCCTCCTCTGCCTCGTCTCTCACACAGCCCCCGTTCTAAGCCTCGGTGTTATTGTCGGCACATTTTCATTATCTTTGAGAGGCTCTGCGCTCACTGTGCTTTGATGAGTTTATGAACAGTGGCACCTCTAATCCGAAGGAAGATGCTCTTGAGAACGCAGTGATCAGCGCACATCACAGCGGCAGCAGCTGGGGGACGAGCTGATGTAATTTTACATTTGTAATAATAATCTGGGAAGTCTTTAATGCGATTCAAAGACAGGCTTGTCAAAAATAATATTGTGGAGTTTATATGAGGTGATGGACTGAGCAGGGAGGGGGGGTCTGCTGCTGCTGCTGCTGCTGGAGAAATGTACATTGGGTTGATTGGAAGTGTGCTGGCGGTAATTGAGGGCTTTGTTGTTGCCTTGTCCACAAATGGATTTCTCATTACAGTGAATGCAGCAGCATGTCCTCTGCAGTAAATGGTTGCCATAGGAGCTGTAATAACACGTAATGCTGCATGACCCTCGGCCCGGTCGCGGCCACTTTTAAGAGCCGTCGGTGCATGCTCGCAATTAGACTGACATTTACAACGCAGATATTAGCACATGTACGCGTGCACACATGGAGGACGGACAGAGTGCGGCTGCTGAGCGCTCTCTTTTATTTTGTGACGTGACGACTCAAACACTGCTGTGTGGTTTTTTTCCTGCAGCATCGCACTTTTAAAACGCCATAAATAGCCAAATCAAAACACTTGTCAACAAGCTCCGGCGACACTACCCCCTCTCCTTTGACTCACCGCTTTCATCAATTCTTTCACTTTCCTGCCAAATAAACACTTTCCCCGCAAATTGCTCTGCATAATCAAAATGTGTCTGAGTGCAGTAATCAGAGAGAGGGAACGAGGAGAGGGAAGGCGTCCTCTTCGGTGGTCTGCAGGTCTTATCTGTGGAGGTTCAGGGCCGCTCTCATCTGTTATTGTACGTACAGTGAAGCTGCAGGTCTCCCTCCTGTTTGCTGTTTTTGTTGCCATCTGTCCTCTTAACATTTCATGAGCGACAGAGAGAGCTTGTTGAAATCTATAATTCAGGTCCTCACAATTTGTCCCAACGAGCTGCCGTAGCATGTTCACCCTCCTCCTGCTTCCTCTCACAATTACAGAACAAACGCTCCTTGAATGCCTCACTGTCTCTGGTTGCTAATTCATCCCTCTATTTTTTTCTTCCTTTCTTCACCGGGTGCAGCTGTTTCGCACTGACTGTTGGTGGGCCGACTACAGTAATTAAGCACCAATTAGCCCACCTTCAGAGCTGTATTAACGAGGCTCGACAGCCCGCGGCTGGGGCAACAGGCTATAATCACCCAGCGGCCCCTCAGCAGGATAATGGTACGACCATGAACCGCTACTTACCCACTCAAGTCAGCGCCACATCAGACTTTCAGCGACACGCCGTTGATCTTCTTACCTCCAGTCAGACCGTCCTCGGTAAATAAGCTCTTTGATCCTCTTTCTGTTCTGTGGTTGTACTTGTGTTTGCTCTGGCGGGCCATAATTAGCACTCCAAAAGTGTTCCCTGGAGGTTTTGGTGATAATGCAGAAGAAGCTTCCAGTAAACTGTGAGTCCAGTCTGCAGCGCTTCAGTCCAACTGAACACAACAACAACTTCAACAGCCACATTTCATGCAAAAATATAGATTTACTGAGAAAAACACCAGCACGGCTTTGACTGAGATGTATAATCTCAGCCGCGCTGATATTGAGAGTAACAGCACTCCCTCTCTCGTTTACAGTTCTACAACTCCATTTATTAGTTAACAGTAATAATGACAACAGATGTTTGTTTACGTCATCATTTTTTGGCTTCATCAACACAAATACTTCCAAAACTAGACTGGGGCTGCACTGTTGCCAAGCAAAACATAAACATTTCCTGAACGCTACCTTGTGTGCCAAAAGTGCCAAAAGCTGCAGTCCTCAAACGTCCACTTGAGGCCGGCTCCAGAAGTGAGTCAGTCTCCATAAGTCCCCATGTTAAAAAGTCCAACTTCACGGCAGAAATAAGAAGAGAAGTGCCAGAAGCGGATTATCTTTTATTTTTCAGCAGACAGCAGCTTTACAGGTTTACATGTAAAGTTTTGCAGTTTATCACATTCGTTATTGGAAAACGTTAACGTCTGTCACTGAGCTGGCAGATGACGTCCGTTATCTCGTGTTTCTAGAGTGATGTGTTTTTACTGACACGTAAGGAATTGTTCAAATGTTTCTTAAAGTGACGGCGCAGGGAGCTTTAGTTTACTTCAAACTGCTACCGTTACTTCTTCGTGTAAAGGTTGTGAAGAACCATCTCCTAAATAAAGAGGTACCCCTCTAGTATCATCTGTGTTCAGTCTAGCATGTCTGCATCGAGCTCTGTGTTTGTTGTAAATTGCATAAAGCCTCCCGAAGAGCTTCAAACTGTCGTTCTCTGAGCTCCTGAACGTCTAATTTAAAGGATCATTTATCATCTAACCGGGGTCGAAGTATTTGTGGATGAAACCTGTTCGCTCTGTGAGCCACCTCAGGCGTTGTGACAGACACAGATTTGCTCCTGGTGAAAAGTGCGACGAGGTCGAGCCTTGCGGCGGTGCCCAAACGCCGAGCTCTCCACCTGTCTCCACCTGCCCGTCGCCAGGCCACAAAACAACGGCTGCACTGAGAGAAAACAAAGAGGCTTTTTATCCAATTGGATGCGTAGGTGACCGGGGTCCGCCACCTGACAGCCAGGTGGCGTCTGTTTATGGGAGCGTCGACCTCTGACCCTGCAGATTGCATGCTTTCTGGGAGTGATTATTCCCCGATAGAGACATGCTTTTACATCCTCCCTGCCCCCATCAGCTGCGAGGACAGGCAGTGGCTGACAGACGGGGGTCGACCTCGGCCCGCTGAAACGATGCAGTCCTGGAGAGATAATTGGCGAGCAGTGAGGTCAGGTTTGATGGAAACACACTTTGCAAATTTATCTGGGGGCTGCGATGTCAGAGCGGCAGCAGTGTCGCAGTCAAACACTGTGTTTAGAGCTTTCTTTCTTTTCCTCGTCCTCTTTTCTCTGCTGAGGCCTGATACACGGGAGCAGAACAAATACCACCACCACCACCAAGTGCTTTGATTATGACAGCACTCGCTGGCTGCAGATATTATTCAGTCCACATTAAAGAGCATGAACACACACAAACAATATATCTCTTCTCTTTCGTGACCTTGGTTGGTGGAATTTGTTTTTCAGCATAACATGGAGTTCACCGGGTCAGAAATATCACACAAAACCTCAATATAATAAAACATACAACCTCAGGGTCGTTTATCGATCGTGATTTCATTTTTTTTTTCTTTCTGGATCTGCAGCCTTTGAGTCTGGAGATGTGATGTGCTGCTAACAAAGACATGAACAGGCTTTTCAGACTGGAATCTGAGAGACTCTATACTGTTGTTCACATGCAGTCTGGAGGTGACCTTATGCCGCATCAGAAATCGCAGCCGTTGGAGAGACGACAGAGGCGAGGAGCAGATATGTCTGGTCTGTGTCATCTGAGGAAGAATCTCATCGTGTATTGGAGACCGCTGGTTGTGTTCGGTCACTGGAAGGTAGACACTGATGCTAGCTCATAGTGCTAGCTGCAATGCACAGCGGTCAATATCCGTGTTTCATGGGGACTTTAAATGAATTTGGAGACTTTTTTTTTTTTTTTACAGTTTCTAAAAGTTTGTCCTGGAGTGTTTGTGTGATCAGGAGATGTCTGAGTGAAGGAGAGAGCTGTCAGTCATCTCATGTTCCACCAAATAATGCCCGTCTCAAGCAGAAAAACCTTTTCCAGCCTGCAGCGGGATAAAAAAGTCTTCACGTCACAATGTTTGTGAGGCCAGGCTGCGTTTTCCTGGATCACACCATCAGTATGAAACAGCATCGAGCCTCCGACAGAATACCAAGACATAAACACATTAGTATACTGCTGCATATTGTAATGTGTCCCTGACATTTCCTCCCAATTATTCACTAATGCTGCATCCACAGCACAATGTCTCTGCATTTATCACTGGAAATTGATGCAATTTATATTCATCTAGCACAATGACACAATACCACAGTATGGGAATGGATTCTCTACTTCAATGGAAACCACTGAGTGTGAATAGAAATGGTGAGATAAGATATTTAACAGGCAGCAGCAGCTGAAACCGAAGCAGAGGACAGCAGCTGAAGATTTAAAGGTTTTAAAGACAAATCCAGAGTTTCTTTTCTTTATTCATTTATTTATTTTCACATTTTTCTGCCTCTTAATTGGGTTGTTTTTACCTGCATGGTTGAAAATATTATATATGGATATATATCAGCAGAACTTCAGCGATGAAACAATGAGAAAAATTATTTCTTCTCACACTATGTAACTTTGGGCTCCGGGTCGGGAGAAGTACGTAACGCTTTACGGCACTAAGTCACACACCACCAACTATTTCACTGATTCTGGTGAAACTGGATCATATTTTATGGAGAAAATGTTTTCTGGTTTTCCCTCTGATGTCCTCCGGCTGCTCCGCCTCAACTCTCTGTGATTTACAGAGTTTATGATGGACAGTGAAGTAAACTGCTGACAGCTGTAGCTGCTGTTAGCTCATGTTAGCTCAATTTGTTAGCTGCTGTTAGCTCATGTTAGCTCAGTTTGTTAGCTGCTGTTAGCTCATGTTAGCTCAGTTTGTTAGCTGCTGTTAGCTAATGTTAGCTCAGTTTGTTAGCTGCTGTTAGATAATGTTAGCTAATGTTAGCTCAGTTTGTTAGCTGCTGTTAGATAATGTTAGCTAATGTTAGCTCAGTTTGTTAGCTGGAAGCACAGCGGGAATGTTAGTGTTTGGACCACTGGGAAAAGGAGGAATGCTGATGGTGCTGACACTCATTACAGCCCCAAATGTGGATTAATCCACAGCTGAAAATAGTCCCCTACAGATATACCTGACATGTTTTAGAGTAACGTTAGCTTTGACTTTGGACTCAAAGCCATTTCTAAGTGGGCAATGTACATGAGTTTAGCAGCCTCTATGGACATAATGGCAGAGGAGAAGAGAGTGAAGAGGACGCTGACGGAGGAAGCTAAGAAGAGAAAAGGAGAGAGTGAGCGAGCAAGAAGCCGCCGGACAAGAGTAAATCTGGGACTGACTTTTAGTGGTTGGTGAGAGCTTGGTGAAATAAAAGGCTGAAAGACAGACGCCGAGCTGGGCTGACTGCTGTTGGACTAGTCAGTAATATTAGCTGCTGCTGTGTCTGCTGTTGGTGACCTGGTTGATGATTGGCTGTTAGCAAAGTTGTCGACTCGCTAGTTTGTGATCAGAAGTAATGTAATCGGAACAAATACTCGAGTACAGCTGTCCGTATTTACCACAGTGGGATTACACAACAAATCGTAATAATGGTGTTGGATCAGTTATTTGTATGCAGGCGCTCCTTCTGCTGCAGCTCGGCTTCATTTTGCTTCAAACGAGGACAGAGTGGAAATATTTCTGCATTAATAAGAGTTCAAATGGAGGAGCTTTAATTTGATAATCTGATGACATGTGGCATCTTCATTAGTTCACATTTCATTTGGTAAACCTTCAGCCTGTTAGTCTGTTCTGATCTCTGAATGTTTCTGCGACTCACAAAAAGGATGAGGACAGTTTAACGAGTGATGAGCCTCGTTTTCCATTTTAATGAGAAAAACAGGAAAATAGCCGTTCAAGTGTCAGTGATGAAGAAATGATGCTTTTTGTCATGTAAATCTGGATCAGAACAAATACTCGAGTACAGCTGAACATATAGCTGTCCACAGTGGGATTACACAGTTTATTCAAACTGGAGGCAACAAATCACAACAAACACTGATCCATCCATGCCTACACTGTAAAAACTCAGACATTAACTGTAAATTCACAACCAAATTGTTCTGTAGGTCGATTATATCCAAACCTGTCGTCATCTGTGTGGCTGGCACAGAAAGAAGACGACAGATCTGCCTCTAAAGCTCTGATTGGCTCGTTGTTTTTCCAGCTGTGGAAACCGCCTCCAATCAGGCACGACACCAGAACCGTTTAAATCCCTGAACAAATAAGAGATGACAAACTCAAAGTCCAGCACGTCACCATCCGTCCTCTTTAGCTCCTGATAATCAGTCATTTGTTATTGTTCTTCAGGCTTAACCTTGATCAAATCTGTAGAAAATGATCTAGAATATCCACATCTGAAGTCGAACACTCTCATTGTAGATACTGTGCAGGCTGCAGGCTGGTAAAGAGCAGCTTTAATGTAAAGCCTAAACACTTTCAAACCTCCCTCCCAGCGGGGAAATTTCCCTGCTTCTAACTGAGTTAATTGCAATGCCATGATTAAGGGTTATCACTTTTTACTCCCACACAGACGTAAGAAAACAATTCAGCTGGGGCTTTAGGAGAACATGTGAAACTACATGTGATGTATGAGCAGAAACATCTGGTTCATACACAGATTTCTGATTAAAGCAACGTTTTTCTTCCATGTGCACATTTATCTTCCTCCTCTGAGCCATTGCTGCACTGAGGAGCCTTAAGGCCGATTGTTCATTTTGTCTGCTGGTCATCAAAGTTTGTGCAGAGAAACATGAACAAAGGCTGAGCAAACTGAGACCTGCTGGAGAACGTTGTCTGTTTGGTCACGAGCAAGTGGTTGTAAACTGTACAGACAACCTGGTACCTGACAGTAGAAACCTGGACGTAGTCTCCGTGTCATCCCCTGCAGGTTTCTGAAGAGTCGTTGTTGTCGTTGTGAAGCTCAGTGTGGTGGCTTTGGTCGCCACCATCTTGGTATTCCTGCCTCTTCCACCTAAAAATCAGCAAAGTCGTGGATCATCAGTGGACCTGAGGCGGGCTGAGTGACGCCTGGTTCCTCAAACAAGCCGTCTGTAACCACACCCACCTGTCAATCAAAGCATCCACGCTCTTAATCCTGCATAACTTTAAGCCTTAATATAACCTGAACAGGTGAGTTGTATATAAATTCACCCTCAGTACAGTTGTCATGAACGGGGAAATTAGCTACAGAGACCAAAACTGTTTTTTGTACCAGGCTGTAAACATGTTTATTTCTGCTGTGAAGTTGGACATTTGAACATGGGGACTTATGGAGACTGACTCACTTCTGGAGCCAGCCTCAAGTGGACGTTTGAGGAACTGCAGTTTTTGTACTTTCTTCCACATTTACACTAAATTTATGAAAGAAAACAAATTTCACAAATACAGTAGCCGGTACAGGAAACTTATTGAGCTGGAAGATCTGATCACAAGCGATCACTGGAGTTGCATGTTACTGCAGGTGTGAACTGAACACCTGGAATCAGATCACCTGAGACTCTCGTTAATCTCAGGTGTGAATCTGTGTCTGTAACAAGGCCGACTCCACGCGTCTCAGAGGGATTCAAACCATTACCACAATTTATATCAAACATCCACCATCAGGCCAATCATCTTCCTCATTCAACCACCACCACCACCCTCCCACTCTTCTCCTCCCTTTACTCCATCCCTCCATCCCTCCTGCATCCACAGATAATCTAATTGAGGCCGTGGCTGTGGGCTGACGATCGTTACCGCTCGGATGCTTCTGAAGAGAAATCAGAGCTTCATTAGAATAAGATGGACTGACGTCCCTGCAGAGGAGAAAAATAAAATAAATTAAAAAAATTAAAGAAAGAGGAGGACGTAGCTGCAGGGCGGAGGAGGATGGGTGGTGGAACAAATCAGCTGTGATTGGGTGGAAGGTCAGTGAACTGTTGGAGTGTTAGCCAACAGTCGTCCACTCCAATCTGTCCAAGTGGAACAGACAGGCCTCAGTGTTGTAGTGGGGGGGAAGACGGGTGGAGGCACTCCATGGTGGTGGTGGAGGAGGAGGAGGGTGGAGCAGGCTGAACCCCATGTTTGTCCCGGTGGGCTGACCTGTGCAGGTATGAACGGGTGGATGAACCATCAGCTTGATATAAACGCAGTCTATTTACAATTTGAGGGTGGAGGAATGGGGGGAGTTCTGGGGAGGAGGGTAGAGGGTGGAGGTGGGGTTGGGTCACGGATGAACTGAACCAAACGGACTCAGAGATCTGCGAGCCTCTCATTAAAATTAAAGTCCTCATTAAAGCTAATTGCCAATTTAAGGAATCTGGAGAATCTATCCGGCTCGCTTCCCGCTCTCGATCGCACCGCCTGTCAATCACAGCAGGACACCAACCGACCCCCCATCAACCACCAACCCCTCCACCCCTCCACCAAACAGGGCCGCAGCCACTCCTCTTCATCTTCTCCTTCTTTTTGCATCAACCTTCAAAGATTATTTTGATATTGAAGGTGTAAAAATGTCTCGAATCATCTGATTCTGACAAAGCTCACGATGTTTTCTAACGCTGAGACTCGACCACAGAATATTCTTTCAAGCCAATGAAAGGGTTAACGCCACATATTCAGTGTTTGGTGAACAAACTGAGACTTAAGTTAAGTTTTTCTTTTAATGTAAAAAAAGAGACGTGTTGTTGCAACTTTTTTTTCAAGGACACCGTTGAAAAATATGTTTTTAATCTCAGTGGGACCTTTAATGTCAGAGTAAATACTTCCACTACCGTTATTTGTCATCCATATCTGTCGATGATGGAGGCGGTGAGATCTTCATTGGCAGATGGAGTTGTCATGGAGTTCTACATAAATGAATTCTGTTTTGTCAGCTGCTAGTTTCTCAAATTGTAAAACTTTACATCCTTATTCATATACTCTCTTCCTTCCTTCCTTCCTTCCTTCCTGGTGGAAACAGGTCTCTCCTCCTGACAGCAGTGGTGGCACCAGCCAGGCAGGAACTCAACCAGCCGACATCCAAACCACCAGGAGGGTGATGGTGAGGGTGAGGGGGGTGAGAGAGCGCCAGCTTCCACAGGAGAGAGCCATTAATTTCAGCTCAGTTCCTCCAGGCCAACTATTTGCTTACAGACACACAGAGGACGCCAATACAGTACATACCACACACACACACACACCTGAGGCAAAGGCAGAATATCAATAGTGTGTGAAACACACCTCGGATCGGTTTAGCTTTCAGCCAAAAACAAGCCGCCGGCTGCTTGTGAACAAGCATTCAAGCTCGTGTCAGCGAGGTCGACCTGCAGGAACAAACTGGAGAGTACGTCTCCGCCGGCACCACCACCACCACCACCTCCACCTCCACCACCAGCAGTGCACATCTATCCATAACACATCATCAACAGGCTGACGGCGTGCCGCAGGTCAAACCTGCCTTCGATTCACAGAACAGAACACCTGCAGACAGATCACCTGTGATTCATGATTCATTTCACTGCACGGGTGGAGGTATATGACCGATACGTGTTCAGCTACAGGCCGTGAAATGCTGTGAATATTCACGACCCCGCTGACCTTCCCTCCAGCACCAACACCAGGTCAGAACTTACACCTGACCAACTCTTTTTATCTGAGATAACACTGACTCCACGACTTTTAGTGAGTCTGACAAGTCCATCTGTGTTTGTTCGCTCCGTCCACGAGCTTCGTACTGAGCGGTGTAGATGAACACTGCAGCCACTCGGGGCTTCATTTTTAAGATGTGTTCTAATGAAAAGGCAAAACAGAACCTCCAAACACGAATTACTAAAGATCCAGCTCCTCGGCAGGATGTGCTACAGTTTACAGCACCTGTCTGGACAGAGGATGGTGCATTTTTAAAAAGCAAAGTACGAGTGGGATTTAATAAACACCGTTACCCACAAGCCCGTGACTTCTGCAGGTTAAAGGTCAGCTGGTTTGACAGACCGGGACCGGTCCAGACAGGACTACTGCTGTCCAAACACCATCAGTGCCAGCGCTGGAGGAAAGTCTGGCTCGGCCCGTCCTGCGATTGGAGGGAAAAAACACTCCGACTTTACTGTATTTCTTTTAACCAATCACAGTCGTCTGGGGCAGGATGACCAGATAGCTTGATTATGTTTGTACCCTCGACCAGTGTACTGCTCTAATCAGCATATTACATACAGCTCTGGTTCTGTCACGACACTGGCTTTGCTCCCCATCAGCATTACCTCGCTCCCTAAGCCCCAAAAACCTCCTCTTCTTCTCCCCAGTGGTCCAAACACTAACACTCCCCCGGTGCTCTGAGCTCACAGTCCAGGCAGCCTGGCTAACAAACTGAGCTAACATGAGCTAACAGCAGCTACAGTTGGCAGCAGTTGTGTGGTTATGAAACACTTCCATGTTTCCTCATTAATCTCATTTATTGTGATGTTGTTCTTTCATGGACTTAAAGATGGCGTCTGCTCTCAGTCTCCAGTGAGAGATGTAGTTTATTGGAGCTGTTGTCCTATGAACGGCATTCTGGGAAACAAGTCAGCAAAACCTCATTCTACACCTGCACACACACACACACACACACACACACACACTGCAGGCCTAATAGGCTCGGAGTGATATTAACATGTGTGTTTGGGGATCTTAATTACTCGTCGGCGTGTGAGGACGTACGATATTTAACGAGCTCCCCGGCAGCTCCGCTTACCTTGGTGAGCTTTCACTAAATTGGACGATTATTCACTCGCGTGGGTAAACATGACACGCAATAATTGGCGCTTGCAGATTTTACTTATTAGTATGATGTATCGATCCGTCTGGCTGCTGCGCACGCCGACCACGGCTGAAATCTATAACCTCTGTTTCCTGTTTGTTATCTGCGGCAAAAGGTCAGAGCGGCTGAATGCTGCTGTGGGTTAATGTGGATTTGTTTCACACGAAAACAACATGATGATACTGCTTCAGGTGTGTTTTCATCTCTTCCTGTAGTCTGTAGTCTTCATGTTTTAGACAGTGAGTGTCCATCTTTGTGTCAACAGTTTGAGATTCACAGGTGGAGCTTCATGAAGACTCTGCTCCACTTTATTTGATCAGCTCTAGAAGTAGTATCTAAAATGGAGCTTTTTGTAGTCCATCTTCTGAACATTGTAGTTTCAACACAAACCACGTCAATAACACCGTCACATAAGAGCCGGAAGTCCTCTATCAAATCTTTCCTTGACCTCAAGGCGTTTCCCATCGAGGCTGAGGAAAAGTGTTTAGGAAAAGTGTTTAGGGAAGGACACACAGCGTCTATTTTTGACGAATCGATCACACTTGTTCCTTTCCGAGGTTCCAGGATGATGCGGATGGACCTGGATGATCTCTTCCTGATGGATGTGACTTCCTGTCCTTTGTTTTGACAGGTAGACTAATATTCCTGTTACACCTGATCACCACAAACCATCACAGAGGAGGAAGCTCCTCTTCTTCAGCTGCTCCCGCTGTGAAAGATGAATGAAGGGGGAGCAGTGGCGAGAGTCGGGACAGGTGGCAGCTTCGATTAAATGTTAAATGATGAAGAGGGGGTCTGTGCTCGAGCAGCAGGGACGGCTCACCTGTCACGGCCCCCGCAGCCCTCGCCGACGTCCCCAGAAACGCCAGAAGGACCGCCGGACAGGCTGATTCATGACCCGGCTGGCAGGAGGCTCTCCAAACAATTTAAGGATAAAGTATCGTCATTTTTAAAGCCCCTGTCGCTCTGCTCTGCCCGTTTAGCGGCTGACACCACATTTTTTTCTCCTCCCGCCTCAGCTCCACTCTTCTTCTGTGGTTAAGGAGATGCTACACTCGGCTGCAGCAACACTTGACCGGATCATTTTGTCACAGGAAAGCGGATCAGCAGGCGCCGAGCTCAGGCTGTTTGTCATCACAGAGGCTTTGTTAGCTATTTGAACATGTGCGGTTATTTATGACAGCAAACTTTCATTTTTTTTTTTTCTTTTGTCAGGAAAATGATTTTGGCCTCATTCCCAGGTCGCTTTGTCACACCTCATACAGACTGTCTAAAACCTGGATGTAGTCTCCATGACGTCCTCCACAGGTCTCTGAAGAGCCTGTGTGGTGGCTCTGGTCATCTCCATCTTGGCAGTGGAGCGTGACACCTGTAACAGCACCCACCTGTCAATCAAAGCGTCCACGCTCTTAATCCTGCATAACTTTAAGCCTTAATATAACCTGAACAGGTGAGTTGTATATAAATTCACCCTCAGTACAGTTGTCATGAACGGGGAAATTAGCTACAGAGACCAAAACTGTTTTTTGTACCAGGCTGTAAACATGTTTATTTCTGCTGTGAAGTTGGACATTTGAACATGGGGACTTATGGAGACTGACTCACTTCTTCTGGAGTCTTGTTGCTGTATAGGTTTATGGTTGTGCAAACTTGAACTACTTTACATACTGTATAATATTTACAGTAAACGTGTGTAATACATTTGAACTCACTGGTTTCCAAAGAAAAGAACAAAGGTGACAAAATGGCAGCTGGTGATGCTCCTGTGTTTGTAGTCCTCGTCTCTGACAGCTCACCTTTTACAGACAGTCGAGGATTTCATCATTGAAGATAAAGAAGATGAAATGATTGCCTTTATTAGTAGTTGTTTGGCTGATGATTGTCACTGACTGGAGGATTTACCTTTATTTCACCTTCAGATCAGCCGTGTTTTAGAAAAGTCTTCTGGTTTCTTTTGGACTCATTTCCAGGTGAAACTTTAACATGAACTATTTTCTTCACAGCGATCAAAGTGTATGAACTCTGCAGATCATTTACAAGGTCCTCTTCCTGGAATGACTCAGCTCTTGATAAGCCCTCCCTCTTCTTCCTGCTCTCAAACACAGCCAGCTCCACCTGTTCACGTGTTTCCTTGTTCCCTCCCCCTCAGATCTACAGTTTGAAGATGGGTGGAACCAACATGTGCTGACGTGTCAGCTGACAGGCCGCATGTTGTTTAGATCAGAGCTCAAACTAGTTTCATTTCTGAGGAAGTCAAACTCAGACAGTCGTCGACGGAGAGGAGAAATGGCGCAGCAAGGAAATAAACTGGACCAGGAAACCTTCTCTTGTCCGATCTGTCTGGATCTACTGAAGGATCCGGTGACTACTTCCTGTGGACACAGCTACTGCATGAACTGTATTCAAAACTTCTGGGATGGAGAGGATGAGAAGAGAATCCACAGCTGCCCTCAGTGTAGGCAGACCTTCATACCGAGGCCTGTCCTGAAGAAAAACACCATGTTAGCAGCTTTAGTGGAGGAACTGAAGAAGACTGGACTCCAAGCTGCTCCTGCTGATCACTGCTATGCTGGACCTGAAGATGTGGCCTGTGATGTCTGCACTGGGAGAAAACTGAAAGCTCTGAAGTCCTGTCTGGTCTGTCTGGCCTCTTACTGTGAGAAACACCTCCAGCCTCATCATGATGCAGCTCCATTAAAGAAACACAACCTGGTGGAGCCGTCCAAGAAGCTCCAGGAGAACATCTGCTCTCGTCATGATGAGGTGATGAAGATGTTCTGCCGTACTGATCAGCAGTGTATCTGTTATCTCTGCCCTGTGGATGAACATAAAGGCCACGACACAGTCTCAGCTGCAGCAGAAAGGACTGAGAGGCAGAGAGAGCTCGAGGTGAGTCGACAAAACATCCAGCAGAGAATCCAGGACAGAGAGAAAGATGTGAAGGAGCTCCAACAGGAGGTGGAGGCTATCAATGGCTCTGCTGATAAAGCAGTGGAGGACAGTGAGAAGATCTTCACTGAGCTGATCCGTCTCATGGAGAAAAGAAGGTCTGATGTGAAGCAGCAGGTCAGATCCCAGCAGGAAACTCAAGTGAGTCGAGTCAAAGAGCTTCAGGAGAAGCTGGAGCAGGAGATCACTGAGCTGAAGAGGAAAGACGCTGATCTGAAGAAGCTCTCACACACAGAGGACCACAACCAGTTTCTACACAACTACCCCTCACTGTCACGACTCAGCCAATCTACAGACTCATCCAGCATCAATATCTGTCCTCTGAGGGACTTTGAGGATGTGACAGCTGCTGTGTCAGAGCTCAGAGATAAACTACAGGACGTTCTGAGGCACCAACGGACAAACATCTCACTGACAGACACTGAAGTCCATGTTTCACTGTCAGGACCAGAACCAGAGCCCAAGACCAGAGCTGAGTTCTTAAAATATTCACGTGAACTCACACTGGATCCAAACACAGCATACACAGAGCTGTTATTATCTGAGGGGAACAGAAAAGTGACATTAATGAGTCAACATCAGTCTTATTCTAGTCACCCAGACAGATTCACTCATTATCGTCAGGTCCTGAGTAGAGAGAGTCTGACTGGACGTTGTTACTGGGAGGTGGAGAGGAGAGGAGATGGAGTTTATGTAGCAGTCACATACAAGAATATCAGCAGAGCAGGGAGCTCAGATGAATGTTTATTTGGATTCAATGACAAATCTTGGAGGTTAGATTATTTCACAAACAGTTATAACTTTTATTACAACAAAGTCCAAACTCCCGTCTCAGGTCCTTGGTCCTCCAGAGTTGGAGTGTACCTGGATCACAGTGCAGGTATTCTGTCCTTCTACAGCGTCTCTGAAACCATGACTCTCCTCCACAGAGTCCAGACCACGTTCACTCAGCCTCTCTATGCTGGACTTATTCCTGATCATGGATCCTCTGCTGAGTTGTGTGAAGTCAAATAGACAGAAGTCATTGAAGGGTTAAATTCTGTGTTTCATGTCTTCAGCTTGTTTTGTTTCCATCATTGTTGCTGACAGCTGATTGTTGTGGCATTTCTTCACCTGTCAATCAAACACTGTGGGCGGTACTTTGCCCTCTTCTCATTGGTCGCTGTGTAAATGTTTGAGTTTCTTTAGGTGGCGCTCCTTCCTGTGTCTGTTTAGCCATGGAGGCTATCACTGCTCATGATGACTTTAGTTTGTATGATCAGAATCAATAAGGAGATGATTCATTCTTTTCTTGTACATATGTGAGATTCAATGAAGAAACAACATTTAGTTTGTGCTCTCAGTCAATAAAGAGGATTTATTACACAGACTGCAAGTCTTCATGTTTTCATTGAACATGTGCTCTAAATGAACTCCCTGCATTCACCCTGTTTATTTCACTGAGCTGCTTTCTCGTGGTCAAAGTGACAAATAAAGTTGAGTTTGAACTGAAGGTGACTGACAGTGAAGAAGAAGAACAGACAGATGGATCACCACAGACTGTATAAAACATGGATGCAGTCGTGACAAAGTGCCGTTGTAAAGCTCCGTGTGGTCGCTCTGGTCGTCTCCGTCTGGGCGGTCCTGCCTCCGCCGCCTCCCGACTAATCTAAAAATGGTTATAGAGGTGGAGCTGAATGAAGCCTGGTTGCTCAAACAAGCCACCTGTAACCACACCTACCTGTCAATCAAAGCGTCAACGCTCTTAATCCTGCATAACTTTAAGCCTTAATATAATCTGAACAGGTATAACAGGTATATAAATTCACCCTCAGTACAGTTGTCATGAACGGGGAAATTAGCTACAGAGACCAAAACTGTTTTTTGTACCAGGCTGTAAACATGTTTATTTCTGCTGTGAAGTTGGACATTTTTTCACACTTCAATTACAGACAGAGTTTGTGGCTTGGTTCTGGTTGGAGGTTGGAGGAATGGACAAAAATCCCCTGAAGCAGATGTGACAGACTGGTTAATCGTAGCACATTGTCCCTTGTGTGGTCGCCCTCTGCAGGTTTGGAGTGCAGATTCCCCAGTAAATGCTCTTGAAAATGAATTGAGGTCTGACATAACACACATGCACCCATGAAATCAACCGCTTTGATGAAATAAACAATGATAATACATCTTTTCTTTAGTTTGACTTAGAATTTGGGATGTCAGTATTTTGAATTTGGGTATAGAGGCACAATAAGCTGTGAGTGTTGATGGAGGCTGCAACAGGTGAAGCAGAGGAAAGACAGGCGGAGCAAAAAGGTTTTTGTTTTTGTCATTTCAGATTTATTTTTATCATTTATCACCTGCAGCAGCAGCAGCAGCTCTGAGCCGGTGTTTAATTACGGGTCAGGTCTCGTATTAACCGGTTGGTTCAAGTCCAGAATTAATTTAGAGATAATTAGAGGTAACAGGCAACAGTTGGTGCTGGACGGGTTCAGGTTTTAAACTGGACTGATGCTAAAGAAATGAACGAGAGGAAAGAAAGTGATGGCTGTTATTCATTGTTTCTATATTTATATATATACACACGTTCACATAGTTGGCCAATAAACCTGATTGTGATTGCTGTAATAATCCTCCTGACATGACGAGAGGTGGTCTCAGCAGCTTTTAACACAAATGCAATTTCATGGAGAAATGAGCACCAAAATTGCACAACGCCACCTAATAAGCATGAACACAACCTCAGCTGCATGTCGCCTGCAAACACGTTCACAGTTTGGTGGCTCCAAACGGAGCAGGATGACAGGGGCTGAACTGATCTGCTACAGTCATCTATGGCCGGACCTCACTGGTTAACGTAGCACAACTTTAGAACGTTACTCAAACTGGATCAGATTTTAGACACAATGTATTTGCTGCTTTTCCCTCTGATGTCCTCCAACTGAAGGACCCCTCTGTGAAGCTTTGGCGACCCCTATAGGGGATCTGGACCCCCAGGTTGGGAACCAGTGCTCTGGTTGTTCTCACATTGATGCTGGTAAATAAAGTGACTCTATTCTGAGTGACACATCTGTGGAGGTGGAGGTTTGTCGTCTCCACCTCATAAGAAGTGGTTTTTGTTTTTTTCAGTCCTGGTTGCCGGCTTGTTAACTCGTTAGCAGATGTCAAATTTGGTGGAAAGTTGGGACATCGGCCAAGAAACAAGTCATTAGTGTTTGGTGGAGATTCAGGAAGCCAGAGTTTGTTTTTTTAATCACAAACTACTGAAACTGACACATGATTATATTTTTCATGCAGGCCCAGGTCGTGATGCAGAGGAAATAATTCTTTATTTTCTTGTTTTTATGAAAGGATTGTGCAGCTTAAACCAGTTTTCACTTTATTAATAAAGACATAATATTAAAATTGATGTCTAGATAATAACAAACATTAAGTGTAGTCACACACCACCAACTGATTCACCTGCCTCAACTCTCTGTGATTTACAGAGTTTCCTGATGGACAGTGAAGTAAACTGCTGCCAACTGTAGCTGCTGTTAGCTAATGTTAGCTCAGTTTGTTAGCCGTGTTGTCCAGACTGTGAGCTCAGAGCACCGGGGAAGTGTTGGGGTGTTTATACCACAGGAGGTTTGGACCACCGGGAAGAAGAAGAAGAAGAAGAAGAAGAAGAAGAAGAAGAAGAAGAAGAAGAAGAAGAAGAAGAAGAGGTTTTCAGGCCCAGCAGTCAGCAGCCTCTATGGACATAATGGCAGAGGAGAAGAGAGTGAACAGGATGCTGACGGAGGAAGCTAAGAAGAGAAAAGGAGAGAGCGAGCGAGCAAGAAGCCGCCGGACAAGAGTAAATCTGGGACTGACTTTTAGTGGTTGGTGAGAGCTTGGTGAAATAAAAGGCTGAAAGACAGACGCCGAGCTGGGCTGACTGCTGTTGGACTAGTCAGTAATATTAGCTGCTGCTGTGTCTGCTGTTGGTGACCTGGTTGATGATTGGCTGTTAGCAAAGTTGTCGACTGGCTAGTTTGTGATCAGAAGTAATGTAATCGGAACAAATACTCGAGTACAGCTGTCCGTATTTACCACAGTGGGATTACACAACAAATCGTAATAATGGTGTTGGATCAGTTATTTGTATGCAGGCGCTCCTTCTGCTGCAGCTCGGCTTTTGCTTCAAACGAGGACAGAGTGGAAATATTTCTGCATTAATAAGAGTTCAAATGGAGGAGCTTTAATTTGATAATCTGATGACATGTGGCATCTTCATTAGTTCACATTTCATTTGGTAAACCTTCAGCCTGTTAGTCTGTTCTGATCTCTGAATGTTTCTGCGACTCACAAAAAGGATGAGGACAGTTTAACGAGTGATGAGCCTCGTTTTCCATTTTAATGAGAAAAACAGGAAAATAGCCGTTCAAGTGTCAGTGATGAAGAAATGATGCTTTTTGTCATGTAAATCTGGAGAGGGAAACATCTGTTGCATGAACAGAGATGTTCAGTATAAACCGGACGTGGAGCTGGACTTTGATGCAGAATGTGGACCGCCTCTATGATATGGAAGATAATTCCATCCAGACATTTGAAATAAAGACTAAAACATTAATTAAAGATGAAATATTAAAAGTGGAATTTAATTTAAAAAGATCTTTGAAGATTGAACCTTCAGGTCTTTTAATTCTCCCTAATGTCAAAAGAAAAGCCAACAGAGATGACCTGATCATTGCCTGACCTCAGAACAGCCAAAACACCTGAGACACAGGAAGCACGTTTTTATCCTTTAAATGGTGACAGCAGACTAAATATTTTGGTAAGACACTTTAAAATAGATGGCACCGTCATACTGAGGATTTCTGCAGAGACCCCCTGTGAAAGTATATGACAGGCTAATTAACTCTTTTATTTAGACTGCACACATAAACACAGAAAACAGACTAATTACAGTGATTATTCACTGAGACTCGTGTAACACATTTTCCTGGATAAACCATCTGAGCTCAGTTTAACGTCATCATGCAGAAGAAAATCGATATTTGAATAAAAAACAAAGGCCGATATTTTAGTCAGTTTTCTATCTACGGTAGACGGCAACCATACTCCTTTGACAAAAACAGTAATTTTACCAGAATATTTTAACATCTAACTCTCTCTTCGAAGGCATCTTTGACAAAAGTAGCAATTTTACGTCACAGCACGTGGAGTTTCTGGTCCATCACAGCCTCGATCTGCAGCTAACATTAGTTTGAACTAGCTGAGGCAGCAGTGCATCAAAAACTTTCATCTTCTACAAGGTCAAATTACTGTTTTTGTCCGAGCGGTCTGGTCGGTTTCATAATAAAATGCTTGGAAAGAAATATATTCAAGGGGGGGGCTTAAACACCCACAATGCATTTCATCAAACGTGTGAAGGTGAAATTTTAAGTAGGTTTGTGAATGAAGAAGCTTCATGTGAGCAGAAGCCATCATGTCTTTGATCTCTGTGGAGGAATTAGTCGGCAGTTAAATCAAATCAAATCAAATCAGATTTTATTTGTATAGCCCAAAGTCACAAAATACATTTGCCTCGGAGGGCTTTACAATCTGTACAGGGAGTGACACCCTCTGTCCTTAGACCCTCGGTTCGAGTGAGGAAAAACTTGCCCACAAAAAACCCTTTTAACAGGGAAAAAAGGTGGAAGAAACCTCAGGAAGAGCCACAGAGGAGGGATCCCTCTCCCAGGACGGACAGACGTGCAATAGATGTCACGTGTACAGAACAAGTCAACACAAACATATTGTACAATTACAATGAATGATAAAATGACAATGAATTACAATGAATGATAAAATGACCACAGTAGCAGATATGGTAGCAATAATGACAGTAATAATATGTGTAGTGGACGTTGCAGATCACAGCAGCAGCCACGATTCACGAGAACCTGCTGGACGACAGAGCACAAAAACTCCGGGAAGTTCGGTTAGTAGCATGCATTAATGAGACATGTATGTCCACTGATGGTGAGAGAAAGTCCCCGGCAGTCTGGTCCTATGGCAGCATAACTAAGGGATGACCTGAGCCAGCCCTAACTATAAGCTTTATCAAAAGGAAAGTCTTAAGTCTACTCTTAAAGGTGTTGACCGTGTCTGCCTCCCGAACCTGAATGGTAGTTTGTTCCACAGAAGAGGAGCCTGATAGCTGAAAGCTCTGGCTCCCAATCTACTTTGGAAACTATAGGAACCACAAGGAACCCAGCATCCTGAGAGCACAGTGTTCTCGAGGGTAGTAAGGTACTATGAGCTCTTTTAGATATGATGGTGCCTGACCATGAAGAGCTTTGTAAGTAAGGAGAAGAATTTTAAATTCTATTCTAGATTTGATAGGTAGCCAATGCAAGGAAGCCAAAATGGGAGAGATGTGATCTCTGATCTTGGTTCCTGTCAGAACACGTGCAGCAGCATTCTGAATTAACTGCAAAGTCCTAAGAGACTTATTGAGCAACCTGATAGCAAAGAGTTACAATAGTCCAGCCTAGAAGTAACAAATGCGTGGACTAGTTTTTCTGCATCCACTTGAGATACAATGCGTCTGATTTTGGCGATGTTACGTAAGTGGAAGAATGCAGTCCTCGAAATTTGTTTTATGTGGACATTAAAGGACAAATCCTGATCAAAAACAACTCCAAGATTCTTTACGGTGGAGCTGGAGGCCAGGGTGATCCCGTCTAAAGTAACTAAGTCTCTAGAAAGAGAGTTTCTGAGGTGTTTCGGTCCAATTACAAGAACTTCAGTTTTGTCTGAATTTAACATTAGAAAATTGTAGGTCATCCAACTTTTTATATCTTTAAGGCATGCTTGGAGTTTAGTTAATTGATTTGTTTCATCAGGCTTGATCGATAAATATAAGTGTTGGGTGAGGACGGAGGCTGCTGAACGTCTCCATCATGGACATAAAAGCAAGAGCGGGTAAGGGAAGATAACGAGCCGCCACCGTGACGATGGTTGGAGCGGCCACATGAAGGGGTTGTTGCTGCAACCACCCACACCCTCTTCTTCTTCTTCTTCTTCTTCTTCTTCTTCTTCCTCCACCCTGCACCGCTGGCCCCCCACCCGCTGAGAGGCCAGAGGAGGAGAGGGCTTTCAGAAAGCTCCTTCATGTCAGCAAGCTCACATCAAAGAGCTGCTGAAAGGCATGCTGGGAGAGCGAGGGGCACACACACAGAGTGTACAGGCATGTGTCATTACATCCTGTAGGTTATAGTGTCATGTCACACACACACACACACACACACACACTCCTTCAGCAGTGAAAGCGCTCCCTGCAGTGGTGTCACTCCGGCTCATTGGATTTTCCTCGCCCCCCCGCTCTCTCTGCAGGGGAGGCTCATTAGATCGGATCGTGCGGCGTTCAGTCTGTCCGTCACCAGCATCTGACAGGCTGAGTGGGCTGATCCCAGGTCTGTCTGCGCCGCTGCTCCACCTCTCAACCACACCATTTACACCACAGCTACAGGAGCTTTAGGGCCTCTGGTCCTGAGAAAATAAACTCGATGTGGGTTTATTATAACTCTGAGCTCAGAAACAGATGTTTAGAAATCTAATTCTTTGTTTTTTTCAGTAAACTGGACAAAAGTAGTAACCATCAATAAAACCTGATAGAAAGCAGGTTGGTGGAGCTGTCATGGAGCCTTTTAGCCTCTTTTAGCTCCTAGATTTGGTTTTGCAGCAGACTTATTGTTCGGTTGCATCTCAGCTCTTTCATTTGAAGCACTGCGTCACTCAGGAGGCTCTCACTGCACGGTATAATGCATGGCTAGTTAGCATTAGCCCTCAAACTACCTGGACAAACCAAATAATGCAGAATCTGCACACTTGTTTGATCCACTGACATTCATTTTCTCTTCATTTATGTGCTTCTACCATGAGTAAGTAGTTAAATTGTTGTACGATCTGGAGTCTGCACACTGTCTTTTATTTTGAAAATTCACCAGATTCTTTGTCAAACATCCGGTGGTCCCAGTCATGGAGCGTCTGTAAGGGCCATGTGACCGTACAGCGACAGCCATGTCAGTTCTGCACTGACGATAAACCCTTTTGATTTAGATAATGACGTGACGCCAGCTCCATCTCCACCCTCAGGGGCAAACCTTCCTCACCGGGCGGCGAGGTATAGCAAAGATGTTTCTCCGTTCTTTGATCCATCGATTGATTTTTTGTTTTCTGGTCTCTCTCTGTCAGCGGCCGTTTCGCTTTTAGCCTCGTTAAAAACTTCTCGTTCCAGCAGGATTTAAGGAAGTCAAAGTTCACTGAAATCCCTCCGACACGTTCAAGTTAAAGTTCAGTTGAGAGAAACTTGGAACTCCACTGATGTATCGGTTGTTATTTTCCCGCAGCAGCAGATCTGACTGACTGTGTGTGTAATTATGAAAGGAAGTCAGTCTGTACTAACAGAGATTTAAAGCTAATGAGAAGACAAATGGAGCGGAGGTGAATTTTTTCCCCCCCGAAGCATAATCAAAACATGCAGGAATGTCGACTCATTACCCACATATAATTACCAAGTCATACTTATGTGTAATGGGAAACTTTGGTTAGTCTTTTTTTTATCCATTTGATTTCACTTTCAGAATGATTACCTTTTTTTTCCTCGCTCTGCTCTGAATTGTATTCTGCCATTAGTCTAATAATACATAATTGCATTTTAAAGAGGTGATAGATTATAAATTCGCATAATGAGGACTGCCACCTCATTTATGGCATAAATCTCTGTCAGCATAATGTGTGTCCTTAATAATGCTTGTTCACAGCCTGCCGAATTAATTAAAATCAATTGAACCTGTCGTATAAATCAAGGTAATAAATTATTAATTTATATTGTGTCACTTCACGTCGACAAAAGAGGCGATTTATCAAGTGTTTGTGAATGCGGCTCGGCAGAGGTGGAGGAAGTGCTGCGATCAATGAGCGCCGGGTGGAGGTAAAAAATAGTAACAGATTACCCATGATTCAAAGTGGAGTGGGTGGAGTTATATCAAGTAAAAGTTTATTTATTTAGCAGACATATTACAACATGATGTCATGGGATGGCGTATATGTTGTGTGTTTTCAGTGTTTTTACTTTTTCATGTTTGTTTGAACACTCTCCGTCCGTTTATATGCAAACATGGAGATTTATGATCATGTCGAAAGCCTTGTTTACACTCAGAACAGCTGTTAGCTTTAGCAGCATTAGCATACTCTCTGTGGAAAGACCGGAGGTCTCGGAGACGCGGATGCAGAGCCGGTACGAACCATGAGTACAGTCTGTTATTATGAGGAACAAAAGATCTCTGCACAACAAGATGGAGGAGCTAACGGTGCTAACCAGGCTAACAGAGGGAGGGTGGAGAGTGTAGCATCACAGAGACAGACAGACAGACGGGAAAGGGAGAGAGACGGGGGACGACACACAACAAAGGAAACGTCCGTGGACCACAGGCCGGAGTCAGAACCGGGTCGCTGCAGGAAGGACTCAGCCTTTCAGACGTGGGGAGCTCACTCTATCAGCTGAGCCACTATTGAGTATTTTTCTGATCCACCTTGCATGTTGTGAGCAGCTGTAAGAAGTGAATTTCTCCGTTCCCCACTCACAGTCCAGGCAGCCCGGCTAACAAACTGAGCTAACGGCAGCTACAGCTGTCAGCAGTTTACTTCACTGTCCATCATAAACTCTGTAAATCACAGAGAGTTGAGGCAGAGCAGCCGGAGGACATCAGATCAACTCTTCTGTTACTCAGTAAAATCAGTAACTGAGGAAAGACGTCGGCCTCCATCAGCTTCCTCTGAACAGACGGAGGACTGACTTCAGACACTTTCATCCTTTCTCTGGATCAGATCACTGCGGTGGTAATAATATCAGTATAATGTGTGTACGTGATGCATTAAAACCACTAAACCATCTCTGGCTGTGACAAACCAGCAGGTACGATCACAGGTGGCGTCCCAGAAGTCCCTGCAGGCGCAGTGTGATCCGATGCGGCTGTAATCTGGTTTTCGTGGCATTACTGGATATTGAAAACTCAATATGTGGTATACAGTGCGCTTCCTGTTAAGTGCCAAAGACCAGCCGGCCATTTGCACCTTGGAGGTAGCCATTGACCTGCGTTAATGTACAGGAAGTGGATTTATCAAAAGCAGGTGGGAAAAAACGAGAAGGGCCCGACGGTAGGGATAAGTTGATTTGTGTAGCAGGATTGATTACAGTGTAATGTCTGTTTCTTTGCTGAACGCATTAATGTCCCGAGCTCCTCAAGTGGCTCAGCTTCCAGACAAGCACTTGTGTATTGATTTATTATGTTGTCTCGGTCTAATTACTGGGGAGGGACGGCAGCGAATGAATGAATGAAAGAAAGAAAGAAAGAAAGGAGGAAGTAGAAGCTGCCTCAGACAGACTTCAGTTTAGTCTGAACAGATGAAACCACACGGAGGGAAAGTTACCTGTTTGTCTGGAGAAAGTTTTTCTGTCTGTTACCTCTGAGAATCAGGAAGTTCTGCTATGAAAGAAGAAGACAGAATGTGTTTAGCCTAGCTTAGCGAAAAGACTGGAAGCAGAGGGAAACTGCTAGCCTGCAAGTCCATCAAACTGGTTCATCTTGACCATAGACTGCATAAATAAACCTGGACTGTCTAAAACCTGGACGTGGTCTCCATGACGTCCCCGCAGACTGTCTAAAACCTGGACATAGTCTCCATGACGTCCCCGCAGACTGTCTAAAACCTGGACGTAGTCTCCGTGACGTCCCCGCAGACTGTCTAAAACCTGGACGTAGTCTCCGTGACGTCCTACAGACTGTCTAAAACCTGGACATAGCCTCGTGGCGTCCCCACAGACTGTCTAAAACCTGGGCGTAGTCTCTGTGACGTCCCTACAGACTGTCTAAAACCTGGACGTAGTCTCTGGCGTCCCCGCAGACTGTCTAAAACCTGAATGTAGTCTCCGTGACGTCCCCGCAGACTGTCTAAAACCTGGACGTAGTCTCCGTGACGTCCTACAGACTGTCTAAAACCTGAATGTAGTCTCTGAGACGTCCCCGCAGACTGTCTAAAACCTGGATGTAGTCTCCGTGACGTCCCCGCAGACTGTCTAAAACCTGGACGTAGTCTCCGTGACGTCCCCGCAGACTGTCTAAAACCTGGACGTAGTCTCCGTGACGTCCCCGCAGACTGTCTAAAACCTGGACGTAGTCTCCGTGACGTCCCCCGCAGGTTTCTGTGAAGCTCAGTGTGGACGCTCTGGTCGTCTCCATCTTGGCAGCCCTTGCCTCCGCCGGCTCCCGGCTAATCCGCTGACTCACTTTTGGAGCCAGACTCAAGTGAACGTTTGAGGAAATGCAGTTTTTGGCACCTAAACCGGAAACCTAAATTTAATCCCTGTCAAACAAAGAAGGTGAAAATGGTTAGCCTGAGAACTGCTGTGAGCTAAAGAGACTAAAAGACTTCACAAAGATGCAGAGTTGGTGATCTGCTATCAAACATAGCGACCCCTTCACATTACAAGTCATTGTCCGGATAAAAAGTACGGATCGGAGCAGCTTTCAGTCCACTACCTGACTAAATGTGTTGTGTTACAGCCCACCTGTGGACCTGATATGATGACAAAGAGCCTCCCTGACAGGTGTGGGCATGTTCTGTTTGTATCCAGACTCACATTACCAGGATGCATCTGCTCGTTTGGGTTTTGTTCACATTTTTATATCTCGGACAGAGTATCTGCTGGACGCTGGAGGCATTTTTCACATTTTTCACCATTCTTGCATCTACGGTGGTGTAATTAATCTGGCTGACAGGTGTCTGCTGCGCAGGTACAAACAGCCAAATAATAGGGTCTGTTCAGGATGTGACGGCTCCCGCTGCTCTGTGCTGAAAGAAGAGAAAAACAAAAAGACCAGCAGGTGTTTACTAAAAATGAAACAGAGTGGAATCAGCAGTTTACAGCAGTTCATTCAGCAGCAGCAGAGAGACCGAGCGCAGGGAGTTTTTACTGATTATTCTTATCCTGCCTCGGCTGTTATTTAGCAGCACAGCTGAGGCCCAGTTCAGGTTCTGACTGAGCCATTACAGAGCAAACCCAACCCGTGATGTCAGAGCTTTAAGGACGCGTGCAGACAACATCACATTAAAGAGACACATCGTTCATCAGTGTTTCATTCAAACTGGATAAGATTTTATACACAATGTGTTCGGTCCGGACGTGTGCGCTGGAAGGCAGACGCTGATGCTAGCTGACAGCAGTGGGCGTATAACACACACTCCTTGTCCACCTTTGTTTAGTCGACGTGGTGCAACCTTGAGTCACATTAGTTAGCATCGCTCTAAAAGCTAAACTGCTGTAGATAGTCAGATCTACGTTATCTGTATGCACAGTACAGTATATTTACAGATCATTGGGTAACGATGGAAGCAGCTATGCATGTCAGTGAGTCACTGTTCCATTGAGAATATATTAAGGGGTGAAGACCAGAATGTGTTAGGGGGGCTGTCTGACAGGTGTGTCAGCCTGGCCGGCTGCTGTTACTGTTCTCATGTCAGCTCCTTCCAGCTCTTTGCCCAAACTGTCAAAGATGGCGACGATGAAGTGGCAAAGTTATTACGTGCATGAACTTAGGCTAACACAGCCATACAGTCAGTCTCTCTGTACAGTCAGAGTACAGAGAGGTTCAATGTTTCAATGCTGAAAGTAAGACTAACCCCTAAATTTCACTGGACAATGGCTGCACCACGGCCGCTGGAGCTGAGCGACGCCGATCCAGGCAATGCTTGTGATTCAGACGTGTCTGCGGGGACGTCACGGAGACTACGTCCAGGTTTTAGACAGTCTGCGGGGACGTCACGGAGACTACGTCCAGGTTTTAGACAGTCTGCGGGGACGTCTCGGAGACTACGTCCAGTTTTTAGACAGTCTGCGGGGACGTCACGGAGACTACGTCCAGGTTTTAGACAGTCTGCGGGGACGTCACGGAGACTACGTCCAGGTTTTAGACAGTCTGCGGGGACGTCACGGAGACTACGTCCAGGTTTTAGACAGTCTGTAGCAGTTTGAGATGCTCAGCACAGCTTTTAAAGAGCCTTATACCTGAATGTTGGACTTTTATCAGTGGAAGCACGGCGTGCAGGATGGTTCATCTCGTCTCTATAAAACGAGGGTTTGATGACTCAATGAGAGACTGAATTTCTATTTTTTGCAGAGATTTGTACATTTCAGGCAGGAGAGAGAAGCTTCCCTTTTTTTTTTTTTTGCCTGTTGTTCTTCCCTCAAAACAATCAACAGCAAACAGCTTTGGACAGATGCAAATCACCTCATTAACTCCCTAACCTAAATCCATTCTGCAGCAGGAGAGATGAGCGAACACGAGGAAGAAAAAGGGAAAAGACAGGAAGAGGAGGAGGGAGAAGAGGAAGAAAAAAAGGGCCTGATAAAACATCTGCTGGATTCGCCCATCTGTGCCAAGCCGAGCGAGCGAGGCCCGCTGCGAGAGAGAGGAGGAGGAGGAGGAGGAGGAGGAGGAGGAGGAGGAGGAGGAGGAGGAGATTGAGAGGTGGTGGGCGAAGAGAAAAGAAAGGAGGAGGAGATGGAGGCATGGTGCCCACGTCAACAAGTGCCAGGAATTGTTTTGGGGGGGAAATGCATCATAATGAAGGCGGGGGCTGGGCGAAAATCCACAGCTAACGCTAAATCCCTCAGGAAACAATTAAAGTGCCATTGTTTCTCACGGCCAGCTCAGATTCCTGACATTTATTTTATTTTTCTGTCTCTCTGCGTCTTCCCTCTCCTGAAGAAATACCCGGTGTTTTCCTCTTTTACCCTCTTTCAGGGGGATTTAGCGATTGATACGCCCGAGGCTCGGCTCTGTTGATCAGATCTCCGCCTGGTGCAGCTCCTCCACCTCACATTTTTTTGAATTTTAACTAAAAGAAGAAGAAGGAGGAGGAGGCAGCTTCTGGGTCAGCAGAGGACAAGATGTCTGTCCGATTATAGTTGAATTGAAGGAGATTATCCTCGCGCTAAAACAGAGATTATTGCATTCTGCCTGCACGCTGCGTGTAAAGACTACAGGCTGAGGTTTTAAAGTGGATACAGCAACAAACAGACAAAGACATCAGCGGCTGTGAGGACGTTTAAGATTCCAATCCTGACTTAAGATGACAATATAGCAAACATCATGCGAGCCGAGCAGTTGAAGTTCGACTAAAACCTCCACAGAGGGAAGAACTGCTGCCGGTTAATCCGACTCAGAGTCAGGAATCGCTCTCAGGATGATGTGTGTGTGCTTAAAAACCGGATTACCGACTGGAGCCCAAAGGAGGTCCTGAGGGCCTCGTGCTCACCATATGTCTGTGGGTTTGGGATCATTTCATCAAACGAGAATTTGTCTCAGAATATGCATTTTTATGAAATTACAGTTTTTCCTGAAAGGATTAAGATGACATTTTTATTTATTTTTCATCGTCAGTAAATCCTGTTAAAAGACAAAAAAACGAATAACGTTTTGCATCATAGCAACCGTAACCAAGGACAACCGTCCGTTTGATGTCAACATGTTGAAACCGCAACACAACCCTTCATATTTATAAAGTGTAGTGTTTATTTCACTACACTGTTTCCGCTCACCATCAGTAGGCAGAGGGACTTACCCGGCCCTCACTGCCCAGACAGAGGCTGTTTTCTGGGGGGAGAGTTCACAGAAGAGTCGGCAGAGAGGACTAACTGGGTCATGGTGACTTCTCTGCATAAATTTGAAGATCTTTTCTCACATAAAGTTGCCAAAGACACACATTAGAGCAATGTGGGTTGCTCATAATTTCATCACATCATCACCATCAGTAGGCAGAGGGACTTACCCGGCCCTCACTGCCCAGACGGAGGCTGTTTTCTGGGGGGAGAGTTTGCCGAAGAGTCGGTGGGCAAAAAGAGGATTTTCTGCTTTACTTTGTGATAAACAGACTATTTATTGATTATTTGTGGAAATAACTGACAGATGAATTAGAATAATCATTAATTGCTTTGAGGGAAAATTATAATCCAGTATGGAGGAATGACTGAGTGATTACATGTTCCTCAACGTTCAAGTCACAGCTGGCTGGAGATGGATTAATGAGAAAACCATGAAGGTCCTTGTGTGTGTGTGTGTGTGTGTGTGTGTCATACATGAACATACGTGTACAGAGTGTACAGTTCTTGCTCCACACGTCCATCAGAGCCGCTCATCCATGACGGTGCATCTGTGAGCAGAGCTCTGGGCAGCTCATCCTTCGCCGTGCTGAATCGTATTAACGTCAGTGTTTAATTAGCTGCTTGTCGTCGTCATCTTCTTCTCTGGACTGCAACATGTGACAGACAGTCACAGTCACCAACATCTGTTATCATTTCATCATATGATGGAGGGATTTCATCTTTTTACCAAGAAAAGAGACAAAAAGTGAAACAGATAGTAACATGTTGCATTTACACCGGTCTGCTGTAGTGTGAATGAGCTCTGAGGTGCTTTTGTCTCTTTCTTTTGCTTCATTTTGACCCGTTTGACAGGCGATGTTTGAACCGACCAGGCAGATCCTCGTCCAAACAGGTCTACTGATTGCGGGGCGAATGAAAGATTGTAAACGGTGGCATTACGAGGTTGAAATCACACCAAACGTTACGTGTTTAGTGTGATCTCGACCCCGTAAGGAGCTAATATCAGTATCACAGGCCGCTTTAAACAGACAGAGTTTGTTTCCACGTGTGAAAGCTCATCTGAACTCTGGCCCACCTGAAAACGTGGGTCTTGGTCCGCTTGCAAGTGAACCCTGGTGCGGTTCGCACAGAGCTGGGTTTTCTTCTTCCTGGTGCTTGTCCAGGCGGTTTGGTCGTGCAGTGTGACAGTGAAACCGTCAAACCGAGTCCCCTGGACTATCCCGGTGAGAAAGGTTCGTCTCTAGACCTCATAACTCCCGGGTGGTGCCCGTCATTTTCAAATCATTCCCAGTGAAGCAAAACACAGAAACTTAAAGTCCTGATCTGTTGCTAGTTTAAGTCGTCATCAGTAACTGGTGTCACAGACTGCAGCAGGATGGTAGAAAAGAAATGAAGATTTGTTTACAAAAACACACATCAAAAAAACGTGAAGCGATCAGAACATCATGCTGTCATCATGGCAGGACCAGACAGCCAAAGAGTCGCCACACAACATACACATTTATATTTGTAAGGCAGATATTTCAGATTAAAAGCCTCCCAGGAAAGCTTTTAATGTGAAACATCAGTACAGGAAGTCTTGATTGTTATTGATGGTAGCTTTAAGAGTAAGCGAGTAGACTGTAATTAGTGTAATTAGTGATCATAATTAACTGTTAACTGGTCATTAAAACAGTAAATATTATTATTTACAGTCATTGCTCTCATTTTTTTACACTTTAATACTCGGAGATAATTAGAAATCATCTAAAACAGCAGTGTTATTGTAGAACTGTAAGACTGATATTAGGTTGTTGTTGCTGATTTAAAGAGGCTCGTTGTCTCTGACCGATCTAAAGCTTTTATTTTGAAGGGGAAAAGCCGCTGTTGTTTTGTAGCAGGACGTTAAACTCGCCTGGTTTCACCTGCTAACCTCGATGATTCAGTGAGGACATGAGCGAGTCTATCGGCCCGGTGAGAACCCGCCGCTCAATAACATCCGAGACATGAACAACTGTACATATAACTGATGTATAACTCCTCTATGGACTGATGAGAAACTCCATCAACAGTTTATGGAGGGAATTAAGACGAGTGTGTGTGCATAAGCTGCTAACTCAGGTCAGAGGGAGTCAGCAGAGGCCAGAGCAGCAGCTGTAAAAATAGTTTATAGGAGGAATTAGAGCTGATCATCATTAACCCGAGCCCCGACATGGAGCGATAAAAGACCACCAGAGAACCTGCACACAAGCTTTTCAACAGCGGTGAAGGCCCGGCCCGGCCGAGCTCCGGGGATTCCTTACGGAGTGATGAGAAGTAAACGAAGAAGAAGCATCGGAAGTAGATTCAGCCTCAGAGGAAGGAAGTTCACCTCTGCAGCTGAGTATCTGTGTTTAATAATCCCTGCCAGAACATTAACATTCATATAACGTTAATCTTCACGACTTATGAACATTTAAACATCAGGCTACGCTGCAGAAATCCTCTAAAGGATGCACTAATCAGTGTTTTAATATTCTTTAATGTACTTTTAATTATTCTTTTCATGACTCAAAGAATGCAGAGAATTTTTGATGTTTTAGCCTCTTTCAGCTCCTAGTTTTGGCTGATCAGAAAACAGCAGACAGACTCAGTTAGAGACGAGCTGGGGAAGAAAGTGAAACATTTAGCGGCTAAAGATCCAGATATTTCCCCTCAGGAGCTGGTGGAGACCAAACCAGAGCTTCAAGTAAAGTGACCGGTGACTCAAACACGACTGAAAAGAGATCCTATATATTTATTCAGTTTCATTGTACAGGAACAGTGCACACCAGAGTTAGACAATAAACACTCCACATAGAGGCCAAATCAGACCAACGCCGTCATGTTATTCTCTATGTACAATCCCCACTTCATGCCACAGTCCTATTCCCTGCAACACCACCATTAAATACACATCTGCTGTAGCTGCTGCTCATCTCTGCTGCACGCTACGTTAGCCGCTATTAGCACAACAAACTCCATCTTCAGACTGTGTTCCCCACAGTCTGTAGGCACCAAAAACTTCAAAACAGGACGAATGTGTGGAATAAAAAAAAAGATGATGATATCTCCGGGTTCGATCCTTATTTTTAACTGTGGAGTGTCTCATAGCCGTGCAAAGATAAAGCAGTTTTCACGGCGATAAAATGTACGCAGCGCTGATTAAAGTCACATGTTTAAGTGAAATTGGAGCCAGTTGAGTGATGCAGGAAACATTCTCTGATTGATTTCTGTTTCTTTTCCTGCAAAGAAAGAAAGAAAGAAAGAAAGAAAGAAAGAAAGAAAGAAAGAAAGCTTGCTCGCTGTCTGTAAAAGCACATATAAAGCTGCTGATTAGCTGCCTGGCTGTTAATTCCTGCTGACACTGTGCTCGGCCTATTTGCAGCAGCCGCCCAGGCCTGCAATGACCGTACCTCACACAATGAGGAAGTGACACTTTAATGTGGTGGATAGATCAAAATGGCTAATGTTTTATTAGCGGCCTGCCATCGGCTGCAGGTAAAAGCTGCTTTTATTGGAGCCCTTCCCTCCTCTCTCAGCACTCTGTGCAGAAATAAATGAAGGTATTAACATTAAGCACCTCTCCAAGTCAAGGCACCGGGTCCCTCCGCGCCCGCCGTTATGTCCTCCAGCCAGAATTTACCCACGCAACCGCTGCTCACCTGCCATTTCCACGGCCCTCAGCCAGGTGAACCGAATCATTCCTCCGTTACAGTTACAGCTGTTCTGTGTTCACATTTTCTGGATGCTGTTGTTGTTAAAATGAATCCGAGGTGATGTTCACGACATGTCGGCTCCGTGTTCGCATCAGCCTGCTGCAGCGAATCTGTTTCCAGGTGAACAAAACAAAGAGAGTGAAGGACGAGCGTGAACCCAGCAGGATTCACACACACACACACACACACACACACACACACACACACACACACACACACACACTGCTGCTTGTTCCTGTATCACACACACACACACTTTCAGGAGTTATTTCCATGGGTGTCATCTCACTCTGGTGTGTTTGGTTCATGTGATGGAGGCATGCACAGTGCATGTGTACATGTAAGTGTACCTGCATGAAATCTGGTTGTTTTAGACAAGATTATGCTAAAATATATTTCTCCCCAACTATATTTAAGTTCCCTGTTAAAGGGCCAACCTTCAGTTTTGTAAATTCCCAGTTTATTCCCATGGAAAGTATCCAACTTTCAAAATTGCTGGAATTTTGCAACCCTACTCCTCACATGACTACCTGGGAATTGCAGAGGTCATCTATGATCTTAATCCCGTGTGAAACTGCCATGTCTGTGATTTATGAAGTCAAAATTTCACTGCAGATGACAAACTTTTCAGAACAAACACAAAAATATAAAACAAGTGCTGTGTTTGACCCGTCCGTACATTACTACAGTGAGTCTACAGCCTCAGAGTCTGACTGACTTGCTGTATTTGACGACTTCTGACTCTTCTTCCTTTGAATCAATATATTTGTGTTCAGACTGTAAACATCAAATCAAAGTTTCTGAAACTTGAATTTATCCGTTCCAACTCCTGACCCTCCTGCCTCGATCTGTGTGAAAGACACAAAACATTTTCCTGCAGAGGATTTTCCATCTCATGCGTCTCCTTCTGTTTTCCGATAATAATCCGGATATAATGCTGTCACATCTAGCTGATGTCTTCTGAATATGACAGCTGTCAGCCGATGTCTCCTCGGCTTCAATCATGTCCAATAGATCGAGTGTCAACAGCTGACAGAGTCCTCTGTTGTTGAGCGACTGTCACCTGAAACCAACCAAGCAACTGAGATGAAATGGAAATCACAGCTGAAGATGCAGATCAGTGACGTTCTGCAAACTTGGATCACGTCATTAAAAGAAAACGAGGGTCCCTGAACTAACCTGACTCTCGTTGGGTTTCTGCTGAGATCTTCTCAGCTTGTACTCGAGCTGAGTTTTTGAGATCTCCACAGTTTATTAGACGAGCTTCAGGTTGCCCAGACAGCCTGTCTCATATTGTCTCAGCTGATGGGGCTTGTAAACACAGTCAATAGCTGCAGCTAAAATCCCAGCAGGGGTGGAGCGCAAGTTAAATCACAGCACTCCGCCTTGAAATGCTTCACCACCCGCCCAGCTGTGAGAACGGATGTAAATGTGTGAGAGTGTGTTTATCTGAAGACTAATTATACATGTGTACATATGAGGCACTGCTCTCAGTCTTTAAAAAGGTAAATTCATTTATTTATTAATTAAATTAAATGGACTGTACTCATATAGCGCCTTTCTAGTCTTCTGACCACTCAAAGCGCTTTACAGTACGCATCTCATTCACCCATTCACACACATTCATACACTGATGGCATTGGCTGCCATGCAAGGTGCCAACTGCTCATCAGTTTGAGGAGCTAAGCGTTCACACACCGGGGATCGAACCGCCGATCTTCTGATTAGTGGATGACCCGCTCTACCGATCATATTTTATGGAGAAAATGTTTTCTGGTTTTCCCTCTGATGTCCTCCGGCTGCTCCGCCTCAACTCTCTGTGATTTACAGAGTTTATGATGGACAGTGAAGTAAACTGCTGACAGCTGTAGCTGCTGTTAGCTCATGTTAGCTCAGTTTGTTAGCCCTGAGTGTGAGCTCAGAGCACCGGTAGTGTTAGTGTTTGGACCACAGGGAAGAAGAAGAAGAAGAAGAAGAAGAAGAAGAAGAAGAAGAAGAAGAAGAAGAAGAAGAAGAAGAAGAAGAATAGGAGGTTTACAGGCCCAGCAGTCAGCAGCTTCTATGGTTGTAATGGCAGAGGAGAAGAGAGCGAAGAGGACGCTGACGGAGGAAGCTAAGAAGAGAAAAGGTAGATACAGAGGTTTAAGATTTTGGGTATTCATTTGATATTGTTTCATGTAGAGTAAACACTTTTAACATCCTTCAACATCATTCACACTGGGCTAGTATTACAGAGGTCATCTATGAACTTGTGAATCCCGTGTGAGTCTACCACAAATTACCAATCACATTTTGCCAAACACAGAGGTCATCTCTGTGATCTGGGCTCGTATGTTCTCATGAGTTATAAAGTTTTCTATTTTTAGCCTCTTTCCTGTTGAGAATCATCAAAGCTGTAATTTTAAATGAAAGTTTTGACAGTATTTTCAGGAGGCTCACGGCTCACTACACGCCATCCAGACCCATTCCCTGAGAGAGCGAGCTGAAATCCATCAGAGGAGCGAAATCTCGAAAGATGATGAGATGGTAGAAGCATTTTTCCAACAGGCTCAACAGTTGTTATGTTGTTATGTTGTTATGTTGTTACACAGAGCTTTGACATCATATCTGGGTGTTAATGGGGGCCATTTCTAAATCACATGAGGTATCCTGGTAATACAGGTTCTTTGTGAGCAGAGCTTTAGTGTGCTTTTACTCTGTTTCCACTTGCAGGGAAACAAAGATCTGATCTGAATGTTTCTTCATGTGTGTGTCCGTCTGATGTGGCTGCACCGTGGAGTTCAAGGTGCAGTCATCCAGGAATGATGGTTTATTTAAGTTCATTGTAAATATGCTTTCATGGACCTTGAACTCCATCATTTGTCCAAAAATGAAGAATGAGTTCAACCTGAGCCTCTGTGCGGTTAAATAAAGGGCCGGGCGAGTGTCCAGATGTGAGGAGCGTCTTACTCCGGCTGCTGACGGCGGCCTTCTTGTATTGTGAATCTCACGCTGGCGCTGCAGATGCCTTTTGTTGTCGCCTCTTAACTCGGCGCACCAGGAGCCTGACACTTAACAATCTGGAGCTCATAATGTGCGGCGAGGAGGAGCACTCGTCTCCCAGCATGCACTCTGTGTTCTTTCCTGCGCCGGTCCTCGCCCTGGAGGGACGGGATAACGATTCATAAAAAGGATCTTCTTTTAATCTTCTTCAGAGGTGAACTCCTGCTTCTGATAATGTGTTGTGAGGTTTCTCTGCGCTCGGTTGCACGTTTCTTTCAGACTTGTGAAGGCGTCAAAGAAGTTTTTTAAGTTTGACGGCAGGAAGGGGAAGAAAAACATGTCCAGAGTTGCAGCTGAAATGCTGAATAAGTCAAAAAAAAAAAAAACTGATTATGGTTTGCTGTATTGTGCAGCATGATGGAAACGATCTCTTTGGTGTCTCCACATTTTACAGTTTTTCTCTGAGGCGGCGTGAAATGGCACATTTCATCTGCGAGGCTTTGTAACAGTGCAGATGTGCTGAGGTTTGACTCGCCCTAACGCAGCCCAACAGAGAGGAAAAAAAAAAGAAAAGTGTCCTGCCTCTTGAAAAAGTTGATGACATGTTCGGCTCGCTTGTCTGGGAGAATGGCAGCTACGAATTTGAAGCTGTCAGGTTGTTCTTTGACAGCGAGTCAAAACTCTCACAGAGACCCGGTTTGATTTTTTTTTTAAGAGAGTTTAGATCACATCCCGTCACCTCGCCACTTACAGGCGTCGTCTCCTGTTTGACTGCAGTCGGATAAAACAGAAGGGAGAAAATACAGTAAAACACTGCAACAACAGCTCGACTGCATGACAATATAACATATCATCTGTATCAGTGTTCATGTTAATATAATGTGTGGCTTCTCACCTTTAAAGTTTATTTACACACCATCCTGCTTCCACAAATGCTCACCAGAGGACCAAATGTGGATTAATCCACCGGTGAAAATAGTCCCCAACAAATGTTTCTGTTTCCTGTTTGTTTGATAAAAACTAGAGCGAGCAGCTGTTTGAGGAAATTATTTGTTTTATGCCAACAGATGTTGTTGCAAGGTCACATGGAACTCACTGAAAAGACTGAAAGAGTTGTAATATTCAAAAATTATTCAACCGGTGTGTGCGGAGAGACACATTAGGACTCAGGTCAGTCAGATGAGTCACATAAGAAAGAAGCCTGAAAAATGTATAATGATCAATTTTCATTTCAATCAATCTTGGAAAATGGCTTCCATACTACAAAAGTGCAAAAACTGCAGTTCCTCTTGTCGTCCACTTGAGGCTGGCTCCAGAAGTGAGTCAGTCTCCATAAGTCCCCATGTTCAAATGTCCAACTTCACAGCAGAAATAAACATGTTTACAGCCTGGTACAAAAAACAGTTTTGGTCTCTGTAGCTAATTTCCCCGTTCATGACAACTGTACTGAGGGTGAATTTATATACAACTCACCTGTTCAGGTTATATTAAGGCTTAAAGTTATGCAGGATTAAGAGCGTGGACGCTTTGATTGACAGGTAGTGTCATCACATCTGTGTGGTTTGAGCAACCAGGCGTCATTCAGCCCACCTCAGGTCCGCCTTTGACCATTTTGGTATTAGTCGGGAGCCGGTGGAGGCAGGACTGCCAAGATTGAGATGACCAGATGACCACAGTGAGCTTCACAACGGATCTTTAGAAACTTATCGGGGACGTGATAGACACTATGTCCAGCACAGTCTGAAGGCCTGGGGCCGTCACAAAGTGCAGATCAGGAGTACTCCATTTTCATCAAAGTGACTCTGTTGTTGAACCCTGAACAGAACTGATTCAAGAGCCAGTCAACAATAAATGTATAAATAAACCTGCCTCCTGTGTGAACTGTCTGTAGCCAAACACTGCTCATGATGGTGGGAATATTTTCTAAGGTGTACAAAGTTTGAGAAACACAGCTTTAAGGCTTTTAGTCGACTTGTATTGTAATGGTAATCTGCTAGTCTGGAGATTTGTAGGTCAGGGCGTCTGTGCAGCTCTGCAGTACTTCATTATAATGCTGCTTTGTCACATTTTACCTGCAGCTTCTGAGATTTCAGACATTTCGCCCAATGCATTTCCAAAATATATTTTGATTCATTGTGCAGCCCATCAAGCATTTGCACCCAGGGGTCTGTAACTGTCTGTAAGTGCACACAGCACCATAAACCAGTCTTTTGTAGAAGTTTGTGTGTTGATCAAACAAACAAGACAATGTTTTAATTAGTAACTTTAGCTGGAAAGTCAGTTTCAGTGCTTTTATCAAACTCTGGAAGTATTTCTGCTGTATTCTGTGAAAGGAAACTAATCAAATGAGGACATTATTATTGTTGTTGTGTATTAACTGTGAGGTTTTAAATTTTTCGAGCTGCTCTCTGCTGAACTGGTCTTTTCTTCTTCTTAATGGTTCCGGCAGTGTTTTAGTCGAGGCGTTTATTTAAATGTAGAAAAAAAAATTCAGCCTGCAGCAGTTACATAAAGAGAAGTAATGCTGTCTGAGATGCTGCAGCGCCTCCTCACTTCTGACAGTAATTCACTTCTACACAGAAACCTGTTTAATGGGCTCTTATAGACTCCCCAAAAACTGAGCGCAGTCACGTCCACGGCAGACATTAATCCATAAACTTGTACAGTATGTAATTTTACGCTTCAGAGTCATTTCATGTCTCTGTGACTTTAATGGTTCTCACAGATAAACACAAGTGAACGCTGCTTTTCTCGGAGCTTATGAAGGTTTGAGTCGAAGCCATTTGTGGGATCCAAATTTAAATCCAAAGATGTTACTTCTCACATGAACAGAGATAAGACTTTGAGGGATGATTAGGGATTTTCGCTTTTGGTAATTAAACGATCTTGTTGCTCTTAGGATCAGATTAAGTCAAGGACTTTTCACACCACTTCTGGGAATCTTTTACATCCTGCTACTGTTTCTGAAGCGAGCGTTGATACAAACAGCGATCGATCATTTTGTCTCAATGTGTCTCAGCTGCTACAAAGCCAGAGAATATGCTGAGCAATAGTTTTCAGACGTTTGTTATTTCGATCTGCAGCTAAAAGCTGATTTGGTTTCAATCACAACTTTAAAGTTACAGCTTTTTCCTGGCTCTGTAGTTCCTAATGTTACTGTGTCGATTAAAGCTGCACTCCGTGGTGTTAAAGTGTCCTTTAGCGGAGGACAGTCTAGTGATTTATTATTGCACATCCATAAAGTTGGTAGATTTGTTGAACTGTTGAAATTGAAGCAGCAGCAGAGGCTGAAATGTCCTGAAGTAGCTGGTCAGTGACAAAAACGAGCACTTTTAATGCACAAATTTGACGTTGTGCAATTGCCCACAAGGATCATGTTGTAGGCCTCTTTGTGGCTGCAGGCCACCAGATTCAGAGCCTGTTGTCCACATTAACAGAACAACACGGGAACGTGACGGATGGGGTTGAGGCTGATTCTCATGTGCAAAATAAGTGGAGCACTTATATCAAGACTGCCACTGTGTACGCTGGTTACAGACCTCTCAGCTGATTTAACACTTTTTTTTAAAGATTTACGTCTTCAGTAAGAAACAATGAGACAGGAAGTCAGAAAGGATTGAGAGGCGGACAAACATGTTGTTGGTTTGGGTCTGACGATAAAGAAAATATAAAATGACACTAGGCTGATGGAAAACATTCCTCTGCAGTGATATATTCATTCATCTTGTCAAAGCAGCTGGCTGACATTACATTTTATTTTTTCTATGTTCAAAAATCTTTTTAACCAGTACAGTAAGCGGCCTGACAGCTGAATTTACAGCAGCTCATATACTGCCTCTGCTGCCAACATACTTCCTCATTCAGGGTGAGATGACAGCTGGATTTTTACATAAAAATCTGGACGGGTGCAGGTTTAACAGGCTGTTGGAGCTCAGAAAGTAAAAGAGTCGGAGCTTCTGGGCCTGTATATTCGCAAACGCAGGTTGGGCCAAACAGCTGCCAAGCCGGCGCGCCGCAGCGTCCGAGGCCAGCTTTTCCATTAGCGCTGGATGTTAGTGAGGCGTAGCCGGCGGTGACGGCTGCTGTTGGCATCACCATGTGTCCACTCACTGTTTCCCCGCACACATGCAGGAAAACAGGAAATGCAACAGGGAGTAATGTGGAACAGATTTGACTAGTCTGCAGCCAGCTACTTCACTCTGCCAACCACAGCGGCCGACGATTGGAAGACAAATTAAGACAGGCAATAAAAGATGATAAAAAAAAAATACAAGCAGATGAGATAACACATGATACAGTTTGAGGAATGCAAACATACAGGATGCAATGAAAATGACATCTGTCTACCGTTCCGTCTATTCGTCTCTGTCATTAGGATGGACCGCTACAAGCCAGGCTCTGAAGATCAATATGAGCCTCACCACAGTGCAGAGGGGCTACCAAGAGCTGAGACAGGGAGCGAGAGAGTGTGAGAGGAGGGCTGGATGTCTGCCTCTATTTATTGAATTTCCACTTGCTTTACAACACGGTGCTAAGAAGAGGCACGGACAGCCTGCAGCTGCTAACAGCTAACCAGCAGCACACCGGACCACACGCTGGTTTTCTCACTCGTATTGAATTACATGAATTAGTTAATTCTTCATTTAAAGTCCAATCAACCACAAAACAGGCTTTTACTTTCAGAATGCATGGTTCACCATCGCAGCTGCATACCTAACCTCAATAATAAATGAGGCTCCCAAAAAGTCATAATTAAGTCCCTACTTTGCAAAAAATTTGATCCCCCCCAAAAATAGTCTTACCTTTCTAAAATACTTAATATTTCATATGTCCACTTTTTCCCCATGTTCCAAAAATAGTCCTGAAGTCATGATGAAGTCCTACTACGCCCCCTTCTTTTTAAAAACACTCTCACTTTCCCAAAAGATCTAATACTACAAAATAGTCCTGAAGTCATAATAAAATCCCTGCTTCGCAAAAGAGTTCCCACTTTTGAAAAAACTATGTCCCGTCTTTCCAAAAACAGTCCCCATGTTCGAAAAACAGTACTGACGTCATCATCCCTGTTTTTTCCAAAAATAGCCTTACCTTTCTAAAATACCTAATAATTCAAATGTCCATTTTTTCCCATGTTCCAAAAATACTACTGACGTCAACATGAAGTCCCTGCTCTGCAAAAGAGTCCTGATTTTGCAAAAACTATGTCCCCTCTTTCCAAAATAGTCTCACTTTCCCAGAAGACCTAATATTACAGTGCTCACTCTCCAGCACTGCTTTAGCCGATCGATGGCGATGGCATCTGACCAATCAGCTGCTTGATCAGCAGGCTGCTCTCAGCACCTTCCTGCACTTGGGCTTGGCCACTGACAGCCGCCTCCATCACTGCTGATGTGAGGCTGTGAGAAAAAAAAAGCCGGGCATGCTCGTGGCTCTGATGCTTTGATTACCCCGAGGCTTGCAGCTGCCGCTTTGTCCAATTAGTGTTATAGATGAGCTTCGTCTCATCAGTGTGGCTGCCTTCCTTCCTCCCACCTATGCTGGCCCCCTCGCCGCCAGGCCGGACCCCGAGCAGGGGAGAAGGAGGCAGCCACCAGACCTCGGAGGACCTTATTGGAGAACTCAGCCAGAGAAGGTGAATCTTTGAAGTCAGCTGTTTTTTCAGGGAAGTGGCTCCTGCGAGACACGTTGGAGGCGGATTGTAGACGTGTTGTTCTGAGTGTGTTGAGCGGAGACAGCGGCACGTTTAGACAGAAAAATTTATCAAGAGCCACCAGCTTCAGAGCTGATCTTATTATCTCAGTAATACTCAGTAATCCGTCTGTTCTAAGAATCACAAGCAGATCAGTTTCAGGTCAAAAATACACCCAATGCAGAAAAAACACAAATATTGTAACATACCAGATGGAGAACAATAATCAGTGAAGTAAACTGACTGTAAAAGTATATAAGAATATAGTTCAGGTGGCTGCTTCTGTCAAAGGGAGCTGCTGCAGCACTTTCTTTTTTATTTCACATGAAATGACAAACACACATACATTAGGAACGCATAACAGGAGACGCCATTACAATTTCAGTTCTACCATGTAATCATGCCCTCATATCCTGTCTTCAAATATTTCTTACTCCTTCTTAAAAGGAGAGAACATGAGCAACATGTAGCAATGAGTACATACATTTACTGACAAATGTACTGCATTAAGTGTAAAAATACAACTCAAGTAGAGGAGAAAGGAGAAGAAGGATTTACAGCTTCTTGGCTTCAACCAAGAAGCTGTAATTGTTTTCTTGCAGAATTCTCAGTAAGGAAGTCAAGTTCCCATCTATGACATTATCTGGGACTATACCTAATACGTACAATGCTGGATCTAAAGCAAAGTCAAAACATGTTTTATTACCTTTTGAATATTCCACCAGTCCACAACGCCTCTCTAAAGTATTACTGTACTTTGAGGTAGACGGAGTGTTAAAATACCTCATTTTGATCTTCCAATCAAACTCCCTCCATGTTGGGCTGCTAGTCACCTTATGTCCTGCTTTGAATGTTTCTTCCCATTGTTCATCTGTTATTATAATATTTGCTTCCAGATCCCCTTTTCCTCCAGACATTGCCCACCTTCAGCCTCTTTAGTGTTACGTCACTTAAAAATGGAAGCGACTCTATAGATACATTTTTGCAAGAGTTTTGTTCCATTCCCACCCACAATGTATCCGCATCTTTTGTAATCCACATAATTATAGCCCTGAGTTGAGCAGCCCAGTAGTAATTTTTTAAATTAGGTAAATTCAATCCTCCCTTCTCTTTCGGACAAAGAAGTGTCCTATATTTAATTCTAGCCCTCTTTTTTTCCAAATAAATTTGGTTATAATCTTGTCTAACATTTTAAAGGTAGAATTAGAGACCATAATCGGCAATTACTGGAACAAAACCAACAACCTTGGTAATAAATTCATTCTTACCGCTTCTATCCTCCCCATCAAAGTCAAAGGTAAAATCTCCCACCTAGCCAAATCTTTTTAATTTCCATTATCAATTTCCCATAGTTGGCTTCAAATAGCTGTGATGTGGCAGAAGTAATAATGATACCCAGATATCTGAACCCTGCATTAGTCCATTTGAACTTGAATTTACCCTCTAACTCTGCTGGACATTGGCCTGAGAGCATCATAGCTACTGATTTAGCCTCGTTGGTCAGATATCCTGATATCTCCCCATATTTGTTCAGGTTATTCACCACTTACATATCACTTACATATGTTAATATATCATCTGCAAATAATGATATTTTGTGTTGTATCCCTCCTTCATCCCTCATTCCCTTTATATCTTTATTCTGTCTTATTGACTCAGCCAGTGGTTCAACACTTGCAGCAAATAATAAAGGACTCAGACGGTCTCCTTGTCTGACTCCTCTTTTAAGCAAGAAAAAGTCTGAGCAACATCCATTGACTCTAATCTGGGATTTGGGGTTTTTGTATACCATTTTTACACAATCTGTGAAGGTTGCATGAAACCCAAATTTTGCCAATGTTTGGTAGAGGAAGCTCCATTTTACCTGGTCAAACGCTTTTTGTGCATCTAAGCTGAGCAACATGGCAGGCTGGGATTTGTTTTTGGCACATGAGATAAGATTTAAAGTCCTCCTAATATTGTTAGCACCTTGTCTTCCAGGAATAAAGCCTGTCTGATCTGGTTTGATTCATTTAGTTATATGCCTCTGCATTCTCCGTGCCATTATATTTGTTAATATTTTCAGATCATTGCAGAGCAAGCTGACAGGTCTATATCCCTCGCATGAAGTTGGGTCTTTGCCCTCCTTATGTAAGACCGAAATGATGGCTTCTGACCAAGTCTTTGGCGAGTCACCTGATGCCAGAGCGTAATTAAAGACTCTGTATAGTACTGGCGTGGTCTCCCTTGCAAAAACTTCTGTACCAGGGGATTTATTATTTTTGAGATCTTTTATAGCATCTGATATTTCCTGTACCGTAATTGGCTGAATCATTTCAGCTGCTTCTTCTGCCGATAGTGATGGTAGATTTAATTTTTTAAGAAGTTGTTTAGAGATGGGATGTTTTATCCTCGAAATGATCCTTTTTGTTTGAGCCTTTCGAATTTGGAATGCTAGAAGACGACTTGCTCTATTCCCCATCTCATAATATCTTTGATTTCGTTCTGCCTTGTATGTTAATAATTTGTCTAATCTGTGTCTATTTTCTTTCAGTTCTTGGAGTATGGAGTTGTCTGGCGGACAATGATTGCTCGCGGAGGAGCATCACTTTCTTTCGGTTTGGCGATTAACGAGCGGCGCGCTCTTTCAATGCGGATGTCCGTGTCATCTGGAGTCTGCAGTGATGAGTGAATAAAGTCAGTTACGAATCTTATCATGTCGTTTTTCTCAGAGCCCTCCAGAATGCCATGTATTCGTATATTACTGCGCCTCGATCTTGATTCCAAGTCTTCACACTTTGCAGCCAGCTTTGCCTCCTGATGAAGAAGGAAGGCGGCCATTCTTTCCAGCCGCGCCGTCTGTCCTCCGTGCCTCCCAGTCTCTCTTCCACCTGTTGCTCTAATGAGGTTGTTCTTTCCACAGGTTCCTTCATGTTAGTCTGAAGCCTGGCCAGGGCCTTTCTGTTGCCATTAGCCGCTTCTGTGTGCTCTTTCTCTTTATTTTCTTTATTGAATGCTTGAGTTTAGTTGGCTTTCTGCTCTGAAAGTAGTCTTAAAGAGCTGTTTTTAATTGTTTTTTTTGAGAGCTAATTTTCTTGCTGCCTCCTACCGCAGGGCGCCACCGGAAGTCCTCGCAGCTGTGTTTTAACAATAGATGGTAACTCTACATGACATTTGTTTTCAATATAAGCTTCATGGATGTATAAAAAGGATCTGGATGAGGTTTTGCTGCCCAGCCTTACCTCCAATTTTGCCCAGTGGCCAGTCGCAGTCTGCATAGGTGACTAAGAGTCGTCTGTGAAACTGTTGATAGGTCCTCTACACCTGCAAACAAGGTCAATTATGATTCTTTCTAATGTGAGTTTTTGATCCATGGAGATTGTATGTTTGTGAAACTTTCCTTGCGCTCTAAGTGATCTAAAAATCATCACAAAGTAAAGTCGATAGACTGAGTGGGAATACGTCAAGTTGAGTTTCTCCAAAAGGCGATTATAGCTTCTCCACCAGAGACCCTAAAGCCTGAATACAACACCCCTGTTCAAATGAACGGGAAAACAAGTACCACTGGTGGTACGCATACGTTTGAATTAAATAAATTAATTTAGTAAAATATTTAACAAAATACTGCTTAAACTATAAGGAAGAATGTAATTAAAAATAGGTTTTGCATTTCCTGTAATACTTTTATCATCCCTTTCAAGCAGGTAGCGCGTAGCTCATGCTTACATCCATGATTAGTTTTGAGCTACAATGTAACAGAGATAGTAAGTGGTAAAAATCTCTGCAATCGTGGCTCCAAACAGGAAATATATGGAAGAGTACCCAAAGAGTAACACCATAATAAATAAATAGTTAGAACTCAAACTCACTGAACAAATATGAAGTTTTACAAACTAAACTGACTGAGCTTAAACAGGAGAGTGAAATATGTACAATGAGCAGGCAGCTTCTGTAATACCAGGTAAAAATAATGAATGTGGGTGTTCTATGAATATAACAGCAGGTTAATGGAGGCAGAAACGGTGAACTTCATTAATTCTCCAGTTTGTCACAGTTTTATATTATCGGGCTGCAGCTGTATGTTTCTACGTAAAGCTCGTCAGCGCTAATCTCTCCAGGGATCAGAGCTACTGAGCACATTTAACATCCGTCTCCCAGCTACTTTACACTGATTTTACTCATCAGCCAGGCAGAAATACATTTCAAAGTGAGGAAAATAGAAGCAGTGTGGTATGAGGGATTCGTGAGGCGGAGGAAGACGCCAACGGCGTCACCAACATTAGCCCAGTTAGTGTTTGACAGCCTGTAGGTGACACGTCCTCCAGCATTTTCTTCCTTCTATCTGCAGAAATAATCCCAGGTCCGATGCACCTGTCATACAAATGAACCCCCTCATGTTTTATTAATGAGCGTTTCATGAATAGATGTCCTCTGTGTTTCTGACACCCATAAATTGCAGGGTATTCTGGGAGGCTTAGCGTTGCTGTCGTTAGAGGTTCCAGTGTTGGGTCAGCCCTTACCGTGTTGTAGAGGGAAGCAGCAGTTACACGAGACAATAAATGGGCACGTAAAGCGAAAGCGTGAATATGTGAGGAAAGGCTTCTGTTTTTGCTCCTTTGTCACCCTGACAGGTGTGACAGAGAAGAAATAGTCCTCACCACAAATGTGCGAAACAATCTCACCAACCGGAGTGCCATGTGAACACGAGGCCCGGAAAAAAATAGAAGAAAGGGCAAAAAAGCAAGCTCATAGGTACGAGGTGTGAACAAGAAAACAACCTGTGTTTACTGTATGTTCTGTCCATTAATGAAGTGTAGTCTCTCTATTTCTGTATCTTATTCCTCAGAGAGAAAAAACGAACGACTGAGCGAGTATCACATCAGTCACTCTGAAAAAAACAGTTATTCAGTCAGTGTTGAGTCAATTTTGTTTTCTAAAGCAAGCAACCAAGTAAAAATACATCAGACATCTTGGTGTTTTCTTTATTTTATCTTCTAGATAAAGACTTATTAAAAGTGTTGAAGACTATTGTGTTAGTCCCACCAGGAGTATTTCAGACGCTGTTAGCTTTCACAGACAGTCAAAGGTAGCGATGTGCACTATCCTGGTGCCACTGCCCAAGAACACCCCATGATTCCCACCCCATGATTCCCATCCCATGATTCCCATCCCATGATTCCCATCCCATGATTCCCATCCCATGATTCCCATCCCATGATTCCCATCCCATGAACCATCTTGACTGTGTTGTCAGAACATTAAACTTCAACAGCCACAACTTCCACTGGGACGTGCAGGCTCTGATCTGTGAAAAGGAAACATCAAGTATCAATTATTTAGAGTTTCTCCAAAAATGTACATTTCTATATCGATGACGGTGTTATAAAGCTGTCTGCTTGTTATTGTATTAATAATTAAATCAACTCAATAATAAAATAAAAAAAGACTCAGTCAGTCAGTGAAAAATCTAAGTGTGTTCGAGCAGATCTTGACCTCCCCAATATGGCGACTGCACAGATGTCTCTTTAGTGCTAGCATGCCACTAGCTAGATTAGCATGTTCCTGGTTAGCTCATTGGCTTCAGCCTGTCACTTCACTCTGTCACTTCTCACACCACCTATTTCACCAGTTCACTCACATTTAATCTCCCAGAGACACTTCAGGTCTGGTAATAACTCACACAAAACTCACGTGACTCCTGGACTGATTAGCTAATAACATAATGTGTAAATCAGACAGCGGAGTCGTTGGAGGGTGTATTTCTTCTGTTTTGACGGAGCTAGGCTGGAAGTTATCCCCTGCTTTCAACCTGAGCGTAAGCTGGTGGAACAAAGGTTGATCTTTCCATCAAACTCCGGTATATGACAGGAATGTCCGATTCTGCCTTTAAATATACGCCTTACATCCTTTATAAGAGACAATTCTTTTGGGGTAACCCAGACAGAACAAAATATGAATAATTCAATCCTCAGTAGTAAATAACTGTCCTAGCAGCAGAATACTGTTGTAGGATAAAGTGTAATTATAAGAACTGCCAAGGTGTGTCTGAGGCATATGGCTATGTTTCTCGCTGGGGTTCAGGGAAGAAGGACGCCTGTCTTTGTTCTGGGATTTGTGACAACAATATGTGATTAATGCGGTTTTATTTATGGCCGCCTGTTTTTCTTATTTTCCAGCTTCCTTGTTTCTCTCCCCCCACAGAGGATTTTAGCTGCTGCCAAAGGCTCTGTCCCGGTCATCCATCATTTAAAGGTGCCAGTCAATAAATTATATGAGTGAATGATTCATTCAGGCACTAAGTGCAAGCAAATACTGTGTAAGCTGCCGTCCGTGTTCATGTTCAAAAGAGGAGCTTCCTCTTTAATTCATCAACCCGTTTCTCACTGAACACTCACAGGATTTCTCTGGATAGGCTCCTCTTACACTGTAAAAAACATGCTCTATCTTTAGCATTAAAATCAGCTTGTTGTCAGATTTAAGCTGCATTTTTGTTTATAGAGCAATCATCTTTATTTTGTCTTGTTTCAGGCTACTTATTGAGTTGTAGAATTAAAGAACAAAGAATTTCTTAGTACAACAACAAATGAAATTGTTCAAATTTGCTGGGTCTCCATTGGTGGAAGAACTCTAAGCCAATTTACTCAAGAGCTGTACTTAAAATGTACTTGTACCTTGCTTGAGTATGTTTAAATATGTTATTTTATACTTCTACATGACATCTGAGAGGAAATTGTTGGATTTATTTCTTCTTTTCTCTCCCATTAATCATCTCAGATTCATCTGATGACCCTTTGGAGGGCCGGCCTCTACGTCACAGACAAGAGGCTAACTAACTACAAACCTCCACCGGTGGAGCTGATTGCACCCATTCAAGACAATGATTCAGTTTTTGCTTCCACCACTCTTCTCTCAGTCACCTTCATTACATCACATTTAGTCATTTAGCCGACGCTTTCATCCAAAACGAGAACCAGAAGGGGAAACAATCAAAGTACAAGTTAGTGCAGCAGGGGGGATAGATAGGGGGGTAGTGTTGGAGAGGAGGTCCTCTCAGAAGAGCTGGAGGTCTTCAGGAGGTTTGTGAAGGTAGAGAGGGACGCCCCTGATCTGATCTGGTAGGAGAACTGCAGAAATGGTACACTGTCAGCATCAGTTCATGGTATATACTTGTAGATAATGTTATATAGGGTGAGTAAAATGTATGGAAGTGGGACAGCAGAAAACAATCTTCATTAAAATGTAAATTTTTAGCAGTGCGGTGAAGCCTCCTTCTTTAGTTTGAAGGTTTACAGCCAGTTACATAACGCACCAGTCCTCTGTTGTATCAGTTCTTTTTAAGAGTGCAGGAAGAGAAGATTCATTTTCATCTGTCATGGTCTTAATATCTGCCGCTGAACGCTCTGTGGAGCGGCTCAGAGGTGCCGCCCGGTGACAAGAGGCGACTTGTTTCGGTTCAGTGTTTGTGGAATAAAAGCAACAGGAAGACAGACAGGCGCTCTGCACCCGAGGCCATAATTATCCTGTTTGTTTCAAGGCCGCCGTTTTGTTTTATTCAAATCTCTGCAGGGCTGACGAGGCCCGGGAAAAGCTCATTTTACTGTCATGTCAGGTTTGTCAGCGCGAAGACGCAGCTTTGCATTAAGTATCCCGAGTCGTTTGTTACAGTGAATGAACTGCAGGAAACAGCAGTGTTTTAACAGCCACCTTACAGCTCATCAGATCAGATGCAGATTCCTCGCTGTAGACAGGAATAACACTCATATTAATACTCCTTCACCGTGTGGGAGGATTACACACCAACGGCAAGTTACATTTTCAACTGTCACGAGGAGGCGTTAGTGTAGACACGAGGAAACAAGGAAATGGTCAATAACTTGATCAATAAGTGGATTTCTTCAGCTTCTTAAATACAGTTTCAGTACGACAGATCATTTAGTGAATTAAGGATACGTACAGAGTTGATGTTTGACACATTACATAATGTTTAGAATGTCACTTAAATAACTGTGAGCTGTGAATTGGTCACTTTGTCATTATGCATCTGAAATGTTTCCAGCTGCTCCAGAAAATGTGACCGCATCGTGGGGACAAAAGACAAAGACGAAGACTCAAAGACGGCTGAAATTTGGCGTGGACAGACGGACATGGATCAGCTACCTTGTAGAAGTGTCAGTGGTCGAGGGGTAATTTGCTTTTTTTGAATATGTAAAGGGGATTTAATGTAAAACTGGGTGTTTTTTAATCAGTCAAACAAAGAAGTCTTGGAAAATGCCACACAGAGATACAATAAGACAGACACACAGTTCCTGGGTGGTTGTGGGTTGTCACTGAATGGCTGCTGCTTGGAATGAGTCCATAAATACTTTGTTCATGGATGAAATAACTCAAAGTATGAAATAACTGGAGAAGAAATAACTCTGCTCTCCTCCTGCCACCGCTGCTGACATGATTATTTCATGTAATGACTTTGGAGATGATTTTCCTTCCTGCCTCCCCTTTCTCTTCTTTTTTTCCTCTTCGCTCCTCATTCGCTCATAACACCATGATGAGACGATGATGACTCTGTTTCTGTTTTTTTTTTGTCTTTCACCATCTTTAATGCTCCAAATCACACAGCATGGAAAGAAAAATGAGGAAAGAGTTTTTGTGAAGCTGCTGCTGAATTCCAAGAAAGTAAAAAGAAAATAATCAGAGATGAAGACGGCTTTAAAGTCTTCACGAAACAGGACGCAGAGTGCTGTTGTGCTGAACAGAACCTCTGAACCAGCAGTGTCCAGTCTAACAGTGAGTACAGCAACAGAACCTCTGAACCAGCAGTGTCCAGTCTAACAGTGAACACAGCAACAGAACCTCTGAACCAGCAGTGTCAGTCTAACAGTGAACACAGCAACAGAACCTCTGAATCAGCAGTGTCCAGTCTAACAGTGAACACAGCAACAGAACCTCTGAACCAGCAGTGTCCAGTCTAACAGTGAACACAGCAACAGAACCTCTGAACCAGCAGTGTCCAGTCTAACAGTGAACACAGCAACAGAACCTCTGAACCAGCAGTGTCCAGTCTAACAGTGAACACAGCAACAGAACCTCTGAACCAGCAGTGTCAGTCTAACAGTGAACACAGCAACAGAACCTCTGAACCAGCAGTGTCCAGTCTAACAGTGAACACAGCAACAGAACCTCTGAACCAGCAGTGTCCAGTCTAACAGTGAACACAGCAACAGAACCTCTGAACCAGCAGTGTCCAGTCTAACAGTGAACACAGCAGCCTACTGAGGTGGTTTTCTTGCCGGGTTTGGCTCCTGGCATCCAGTCAGTGCCATAGATGAGTGTAGCAACCCTCACAATCACTCACAGACTGGATCAAACAAGCACTCAGTGTCAGAAGAAAGAAAGTGTTTCATTGGATGTAAAATTAGTACACGTCCCCCTGAATGCAGGATGACATCATCAACAACTTTTTATGGTATCAGGAAATGACAAACTCTAAAATACCATGAAGAACACCTGAAAACACTGAAGACACTTTGTGTCAGTGTTGGACAGACACTGGAGGACAGAGGACAGAGACATGAAACTTCAAGTTTGACTCCACGAGGACTTTAAAGAAACACTAAAAATAAATCCTTGTTAATTTAGTCGTCTCAAACTGAGACGTTGAGTAGTTTGAGTTTCTAATTGTGGATCTGAAGTTTCATTGTTTCTGAGCAGATTTATCTGTGGAGGAAGTGAATTGTGTAATTCAGGGACAGAAACCAGATTCTTTAGTTTCATTCATGTCAGAAATTGTCACGATTCAGTTCAGTGGTTCAGGAAGTGGAAACAAATACAGACAAAGAAGTACTGTGAGTGAAAAGTAACTTTGAGAACACGAAAAGACAAAAGAAGACACATGAAACACTAGGACTAAATAGACAAAGCAGGACAAGTGGACACAGGTGAAACTCATGAGGGACAGGTGAAACCAATCAGGGTGGAACAGAGTCAAACGCAACAAAGGCAGGAAGTAAAGGTACACATGACATGGAGAGAGGGGAGACTTACAAAATAAAACAGGAAACACAAAACAACAAAGTTAAAAGCATGATAGGAACATTTCGACAGTACGGCCAATCCCAGCAACATCTATCATCACTCATCACATCACATCAATAAATCCACTTTAATCTAACCTGCGCTGGCTCACACCATCTTTAATGGTTTGAGACCGCCGTACATTATTAACAGTCACTTTATAATCCTTCACGGCCTGTTAGATCCTCTGCTGCTTTTCACACATTTCACTGTCACTGGGTTTTAATATAATCTTTATTATCTTCTTCTTATCCCATATGTTTAACTCACATAATGTCCCGGTAAAAAAATGAGCACAGCAAACAAACACACTGTGTGTAAATGTGTTTTTAAAGATTTCAGTAGGAACCACACAAACATCTGGACTACTTTCAGCGGCGGATTAATCCACAGTTCTTGCACGTGATGTTTGCTGACAACAAGATGAATGTAGAGTGTCACCAAACTGATCTTCTTAATGTATTTGAAGTCTTCCACGTCCTCAGTGTCAGGACGACAAGAACAGGATGAACCTTCGTCCTCCTCGGCTGCAGCAGGGCAGCGAGTGTCCCGTCCCGGACACAGCAGGTTCTCCCCGAGACAGGTGATCCATCAGCTCCTGCAGGGCGGGGCTTCCACTGCCTCAGAGCCAATCAGCTGTGAGATGTGTCCCCCTCCCCCGCCTTCTCGCAGAGCCAAAAAGCTGCTGTCCTGGTGCTGTGGGAGGGACAAGGGCAGCGAGGAAGCCCCGACGTGAAGCCAGAGACGCTTTTAGAAACAGCGAGCAGCGAGGCAGCCCGATATAGCGGCCGGGACAGAAGAGGAGAGGAGAGGACGGTGAGAACAGAGCGGTCAGGACGCCAACACCAGGCTGATGACTGCAAGGACACAAAGAGAGGGAGGGAGGGAGGACGGCATGTTCCCAAGGACGAGCAGCGGCCCAGAGGAGGAGGAGGAGGAGGAGGAGGAGGAGGAGGAGCAGGTGGATGAATGGGGCTAAACTTTCCTGCAGCAGGACAGTCCTTCCTGCTGTGGGTGGAGTCTCTAAAATGTGCTGATGCAGCGTTATTCATTTCACCCAACTGCGTTCCCTCTGACTTTAACTCCCTGAAAACAGTTCATGAGCTTCACAAAGACAAAACATACAAAGGTAAAAGCAGGTTAGACACAGTGAAAAGTCAGAGAAGGAAACGGAACTTTCATTGCAAATGTATAAAGAAAATATGATCCAGTTTCACCAGAATCAGTGAAATAGTTGGTGGTGTGTGACTTAGTGCCGTAAAGCGTTACGTACTTCTCCCGACCCGGAGCCCAAAGTTACATAGTGTGAGAACAGACGTACGATCACCTGATCACAGGTCAGTGTGGATCAACAGGAGGTCACATCAGTATGAAATATATGAAACTAATCAAATAAAGTTCAGTCCAGCCTTTATTTAACCCGAGGTCGTTTATAAGTCAACATGAGGTCGTCATGGTACTCGTCTACATTTCCATGGCAACTGAACAAACTCAGTCTGCTCTCGAGGAACAGCTGATCTGATCGAAAGCTCCAGACAAAGTGAGCTGAAATAGTTTTGTGAAGGTCGAGACTGAAGTGTGAATCAGTGAAGGACACTGTTTGATAATGTGTCGTCATGAAGGTTTAAATATTAAAACTTTATATGAAAAGAGAAATCTTAAACGCTGCCGCCTGCTGTCGACTTTCTCTCTGTCTTTGTGAAAGTGGCTGCGACACGACGATCCCGTCCTTCGTGTCCTTTCAGGGACGGTTTTAGTGAAGCGAGGACACGTTTACAGTTCAGGATTTTAAAGTTACACACACTGATCCTGAGCCTGAAAACAAGAGGGCAGCACCTGAACGCCTCACACTCCAAGACAGAGCCTAGCAGCACCTGAACGCCTCACACTCCAAGGCAGAGCCCAGCAGCACCTGAACGCCTCACACTCCAAGGCAGAGCAGAGAAAGAGCACCTGAACGCCTCACACTCCAAGGCAGAGCAGAGAAAGAGCACTTGAACGCCTCACACTCCAAGGCAGAGCCCAGCAGCACCTGAACGCCTCACACTCTGAGACAAACAAATTGATGCTGATGACTCCTCCCGTGTGAACGCTGTGTCAGTGTTTGACTCGGCTACACCTGTAGCTGCTGACAACGCTGTGTTAGCAAACAGGCTAACAACTTGAGCGTGTGTGTGTGTGTGTGTGTGTGTGTGGCGCCGCTGCTCGGACGGCGGCTCTCCACCTGTCAGCTCGATGAGATGAAACCAGAGGGGACGTCTTGTTTGAAGAGAAAACAAACCTGATTGGAACTCGCGAGGATGTCGCCAAACGTAATTATGACTCCGGCGTGCACGGCGGCGGCCTGGCTTCCTGACAGTGAGGAGCATTGTGGGAATTATCTGCCCATGTAGTGCAGTATTAAACATTTAGAAGATGCTGATTGCCTGGATCGTCAGCGGACACGTTTGTTGTCACCGAGATAAAAATGACGGCGACAGGAAACAAAATCAGAATGTCTGAGGCGGCGAAAGTTCAAGTGACTGCAGGAGGAAGGTTAGCTGAGCGTTCCATGAATATTCACAGGAAACGTCCCCGGGGAGGACAGACCCAATTAACAAATCCCATTAATTACCAGACTATCACAACTGATTAGGATATGGCCGTCTGCTCTCGGCTCACTGTGGCCCACATTTTCTGCTTCATGGAAAAATGAAAAAAAAAACAAAAATAAAAGTAGAGACTGCCACGCACGATCAGACGCCGCTCGAGTGGCCTCGCTAACACGAGCTCGTTAATACAGAAACAGCACAGACTGTGACGAAGGAGGAGACAGCAGGAGATTAATACAAGAGGAAACAGAGCCAGAGAGGAGAGAGACGAGGGAAGGAAGGAAAGAAGGAAGCTGTTTGTTCCCTCTGAAGGAATCTTCAGGAAAAGAAAAGGGGACGTGGAAACTTTAGTCACTACACACTGACTTAATGTTTGTTTGTTTTTATTTGTTAAAAATGTTTTTTTTAGAAAACAGATATTAAAAAAAAGGATCGTTTTGGTCCTCAAAGTCAGGCATCGTACTAGAACCAGCACCAGAAACTGACAAGAATAAACTGCTGTTATTCTCTATATCAGCACTCATGAGATGACTCTTGTCCAACAGCTGATTCCAGGTGAGTAAGACAAAGGTAAGTTTAGATAAAGGTAGAGGTCGGACTCTGAGACTAGAAACCAAAAAACACTCACCAACATCTTCACAGGACCACTGAGGTCCAAGGTAACTACCTGAACCAGGACCCAGGCTGGGTTGGGTCCAAATGTTTCTTGTTGTATTGTGTCAACATGTCTAATTCCTGAGTGGATCCAAAAGGACTCGAGTTCTGATCAGATCCTCACAGCAGAAAACTTTTTGAGTCAGTGTGAACAGCGTACTGCATTCTTCACAGAGCAGCACCTGAACGTCTCACGGTGTCAAACAAACTGTCAGCGCTGAGCGCCGTGTCTGTGGTTGACTGCTCGTTAATTGGAGGAGCATCATGCTGCTGTCGGTGTTTCTCTTCAGGGTCTGTTCAGGTCCAACACATTTTGGATCCGGTTAATTATCTGCGGGTCGATCCAGGACTCGTTCCAGGCTGTTTTTTTTATTTTTTTAAATAAATATATGCACATTTATTATTTCACAGGTCTGTTCAAGATGGGAATGTTCCATGAGTGCTGATAGAGAGAATAACAGCACTGAGACCTTGGACTACATGTATCACTCCACTTTACAGCTGCTCTAACATTAATGTAACATTAACGTTACATTAACGTTACATTAACGTTACATTAATGTTACATTAATGTTCATCATCTAGCTTAGATCAATCGAACATGGAATCAAACCCTCAGAACCGCAACAAAAAGGTTTTTCCTGTGTGATCATTTCATGAATGTCGTCAGTTCAAAAACACTTTTAGTGGACGAACTTTGAAGAGCACATTGACCCCCAAGGATCAGCGATTGCAGCACACACACACACACACACATATATATATCTTATAGACATGCAAATTTAGAGAGAAGGGCTACCACATAGTTTGGAGTTTGGTACCTAGCTCAAAGGCACCTACCAGTCCACACTCACACTGTGGTCTGGGCTGGACTCGAACCGCCTACCCTCCGCTGTATGTTGCAGCCAGCTCGGCGGCTGGACCAGTTTCGAACCATCTTATCCTGCTGTTAGAGGAGCCACGAGTCTTCGACGTAGGACAGGAATGGCCTGCATCACCACATCTGGTTTGGAAATTAAAATTTTGTCGATAGAATTCATTTTTGTGTTGTTGGATCAGCAAACACTGAGAAGAATAAACTGACAGAGCGCCTTGTTAGTCGACAGGATCGCTCTCAGTATAAACAGTCCAGATGAAAACAGGCACATCTGTAACCTGCTTCTCTTCTTCTCCCCTCGGCTGGACGCCCGCTAGCTGATGACCATGATCCAATAGAAATCCCAGCAGCAGGTCTCCGTCGTCACATTTCAAACCCAGCAGAGACTGATGGTGCGATTTGGAGCGAGCCGTTTGTTCAGCGGGGGAGGATATTGGAGGCAAGACGACGTCCTTATAAAAACACAACACACACGATAATTATCACGCCGGTGAGCCAATAACAGCCAGAGTGTTTCTTTACTGAAGCTAAATCATTTTAATTATGAAGACAGTGGAAATCGATATGTTGTCTGTACATGCACTCTCACGCTGCGGGAAGTCAGATATCCAATTATGCTTATCTTATTGCTGCGATTAACAGTGAGCAGTTTGACCACACAGGAGTCTGTCTGTTGTGCAGGCGGCTTAACAGCAGCAGTCAGTCGTCCACATGCAAACAAAGAGGTAGAGCCATTAACCAAAACAAGAATTACAGATTTCTAATCCTCGAATCGATTCACTGAGCTGGTAACACAAAGACAAGTTAACCAGGTGAGTTTTTAAAGGTCAGAATTAGGTGGTCACTGTAATATTCTTCATAACTCTGTTTTCATCAGTGTGTAATCACCTGAAAATAGAAATCTTTGTGTTTTTGTTACCTTAGAATGAGACCTTTATATCTACACTGTACACTAATAACACATTCACGGAAAAAAGACTAGAACAGAACAATTTAAAAACTGTAAATTAAAAACCAAATTGTTATTAGTTACTTAAGTTTTACGCAGATCAAAATTACTATTTTATTTATACCACATTTTTCCTGCTTTATTAAATTATATACAAATTGATGTAAAATGACAGTAATTATCTGTAATTTAATAAGCAGGTTGAAACTTCTCAACAAGAACTGGACTAAAAATTTTAATAAATTTATAGTTTTTGACATTTATTTGAATTGTGATATTTTACCGTCATTTGAACGTTTTTTCATGATTTGTTTTACAGTGTACAGTAGCCCAGGATGGACAAACTAGCTCTAGGCAGGACCTTTAATGTTTTTCCCATGTTTCATGGCCACAAACTTGGAAGGAGAGAGAGTGAGGCGAGGGGTATTAAGTCTGTAACTACACTGCTAGATGCCACTAAGTCGTACACACTGGACCTTTAAAATCTTAAAAATAAAAAGCACTGTCCAGATATAAATGGGCAGTGATGAATGAATTGTTGGATGAATGTTTCCTCAATGTTTCCTCAATGTTTCAAAGGTCGGGATGCTCAAAAATGTAAAACAAATATAAGAATAAAACTAATGAAGTGAAACATCAGCCAATGACATCCAACTTTGTCAGCAGTTGTCCAATAAAAATCGTCTTTTCTCTCGAATCAGAATGCAATAATATTGATTCACGCTTTGGACCCCACAGGGGAACAAGATGGGAGGCAATCACCCATCAGATGCATGTACAGTTGCCCTTTGCCGGTCTTTAAAGATGCAGCCGATATCTGATCAGTCTCCACTGAAGTCTCATTTGTGTATTCTTGTATATAATGTTTGGGTCATGGGAGGCCAGTAGGGGGCCAAAACTGGGCCTCAAGTGGGATATCTGTTGGTTACTATGAGAGTTAAACAGGGCTTAACATGGGATTTCTTTTTCTGTCAGTGCCTGGACAATTCACTCGACTTCTCCTGCTTTACACAGGCTGGTGCTTAAGCACAGATAGAGGCTGGGGAACAGACCCAGACAGAGATAAAGGTTGTGGTTCTGTGGAAAAATCAGAAACTGGCTCAGTCAGTGAAGTAGGAACAAGAGAGCAGAGGTTTGGGCTCTGACACAAGAAGCGGAGACAAATAGATAGGAGTGGATTCCAGGCCTGGATTCCAGGAAAGAGACATCCAGTCATTAAAGCGACCTGACGGCCAACTGCCGGTTTCACACCAGACGAGCAAGAGTGCAATGTGAGGTGTGTAGGATGAAGAGCATTACAAAGCTAACAAGGACAAGATCGACGAGGATGCGGAAAAATAACTTTTGCATGCATGCTGCTGTGTGTCGCTCGTTCAATTGAAGATAATGGCCGTGCTCTGCACAATGTCACACTTATACATCTGGTGTGAAAGCAGGAAGCGTGCCTGTTAAAGACAGGAGACCTTTAAGTTGAGGGGAGGAAGCCAAAGAACTGAGTGACCCTGAAGAAATCAGAGCTAACTGATCGAGGAACAGAAGAGCTGTTAGTGACACAAGAGTGCGAGAAGGCGGGTAAACAGGAAACTGTTGCTTAGCAATGGAAAGAGTAGAAGGCTACAGAACTAACCGGGGAGCAGATCGGCAGGTTAATAAGGAAGCAGAGAAAGTCACAGTGGTCTGGTTTCACCAAGAAGATCAATAAAGTGACAAACACTGAAACGGTGAAGGCAACGGGCCGCCCACGGCGACGGGAAGGTCAGCTGACCAATCTGACGGCATGATGCAGGCCAAAACATTTCAATCAAACTCAAACTTTATTTTATTTTTACAGCACCTCCGAGGCAAACATGCAGCCCGAAGGACTCAAATGTCAAAAACGATACATTTTCAAGGTTTGGCAGAGAAACGTCGTTATTTTATAGATTTTGCCTGAATTATTGTGATCAAACACATTTAATAAAGTGATGGCACTAATAATTTTACACTGTTATTTAACAGATTTTCAGATGCAGGCTGATCCAGAGACCACTCGGGGCCACAGTGAGTTCTTGTCGAGGTGCTACAGCAGATCTGATGGTCCTGATGCAGATTTAAGATCAGTCTAAAACTAAAAGGCAACGAGTGCTATGATTTTAAATTTTAGGTGTTCATTTTTCTGATAAGTTTTTAATTAGTCACATGATCCTAAAAGGGACTTTGCATCACGACTGACCGCTGAGTCCTGCTCGTGTTTGCCGGTGTATAGGCGGGACCTCGATACCATGGCTCCAAACCCCATTACTGCAGACACTGGCTCCAAATGACATCACCAGCGACTTGGCAGCAACCGTAGCCGAGATATATTGACTTCATTTTGTATAGTGTGAGGAAGTGGAGAGACATCGATCTTTATATATGTCAATAATACTGACACTTTCTAGAAAACTTCAGAAAACTAGTTGAGTAAGATCCTGAAGTCTTAATATATTCAGGTGAACTTCATTGTTTTTTACAGTGACGCAGCTGTTTTCACTCAGAGCCTCATTTAACTCGACAAAGTGTCGCTGCCTGACCTCCATTCATGAGCCCGAGGAGTGATTCTGCTCCGCTTTCATTCTGTCTTTGATTCCTCGCCGCTGACTGTACAGTACATTTGCATGTTTGACTAAATAATGTGAGCTGAGTACAGAGTCGGATCCGGCTGCTGGCAGGCTCGGCGCGGAGGCGGCGACGCTCGGCGGTAAAATAATGCTAATCAGGCCCGGGCTGAGCTGACCGGCGCTGTGGCAGCTCAGTCCGGGCCTAACAGGCAGAGAGGTAATACATTTTTAATTGCAAGTGTGATTATACGGCATGAGGAACCTGCACCGGCTGATTAAATGCATTTGGGTTAATATTAGAGGCCAATCATTCCCAGTGACAAAGCCTCTGGAGGAGGGAAGGTAATTGCGGGAGGACAATTATAATCCCTCATATTGTAATAACGGAAAATAATGTCCTCCAGGAGGCTTTTTTTTTAACCAGGCAGACAAAAGATAAATGATTGGATGGGTGCTCATATGAACTGCTGGCAGAAAAAAAAGGTGAGATTCATCAGAAACAATGATTGGATGCTTATGTCAGCGGTCAGGGTGCGACTGTACAATACAGAAATATTAGAGGCAATAACACAGATTGGTTGTTGTTGTTATTTCTAACAAATGGAGGCATAACGTTGTGGTTGATTCCTGTTTTCTGGCTCTGTCATTTAGTCTCGTATTCAGCTTTTATTCTGCCGGTAGAGTGCGATAGCTTCATTTGGTGCCACTGCAGTTTGTCTCGTTTCAAGAGTAACAAGTCCTGAACAGATAACAAGCCACAGTTTGTTCACACGTCAGTGTAAATCCAGGCAGAGGCGAGGGTGCAGAGGTTATGGTCAAAGCTGGATGAAGAGTAACATGTCATTAATATTTCAGTGATTCAAACGTGTCCCAACGACATCATGGATTGGCATGTTTGGATTTGCAACGATAATATGTGAAATTATCGACCCCGAACGGAAGATTTATTTCACAAAAATAAACATTTATGATACAATAATGAAGTATTTGAGAGAGGGAAAGCCTTCTTTTCCTCTTGTAAATGACAAAATATCTCCTCCATAAGTCTGTGGAGGTTCTCAGTCATTCAGTCCAATCCAAGAGGCTTCTTCATCACCAGTCTCCACCATAATCGACCCTGTCTTTCTTATCTTATGGATCCTGACCCGACCATGCGTCGTGTAAAGTGATGAAGACTTGATTGAAGATGGTGAAAGGTTTTTTTTGCTCAAAGTCACATCACATGCCGACCCTGCTCGGCTAGTTTTTTTCTCATACCTACATCACCACCGGAGGAAGCTACTAAGAAGTGAGAAGGATCTAGTCGGCTCTTACTGCCAGAGGTGGACGCTGTTTTCCTGGGGAAGAAGGAGGGACTGACCAGGTCATGGCAACTTTTCCATTAACAGATTTTCTATTTTTAAATTTGCCAATAACACTACAGCAATACTGTTGTGTGGGCTGAAGTGTGGGATGATTTTATTTTGAAAGCATTAGCTAGTGGGTTCAGACTCAGGAACCAAACTCTGTCTTCTTTCAGGCAGACTAACATTTACCTGATGTTTTGTGCTGGATCAAGTCTTTAAAAAGCTACAAATGACTCATATTTGGTATGAAATTGTGATTGTCGGTTTCTTTCTATTGCTGAAATAGAGCTGAAAATGTCTTCCAGTGAGGGTCCTCTGTGGATTGCAGTCAGGGGGTCTCGAGGGTTAAACAAGCTGATTTGTCTCAGAAACAAAATGGCAGCTTTTCTTTTGCTCTGCAGAGACAAACACATCGTGAGCTCTTTGCTCTGTGTGTTGATTAGAAATCAGGATCATGTGTTTGTCTCTTAGAAGCAACGCTGACCGCCGATTCCCCGTAGTCCCCTCTCCACCAACCCCGTGGCCCGTGGCGACAGTTGCTAAGTAACTGAACACTTAGGCCTGCTGCACACTGAGTCAGAGGTTAAAAGGTAGAACATGCAGGACGCTTCCAGCGGCATGTGAAATATTATGTGCTGCTCCCGTAATTAGGCTGCAGGATCAATACTGTCCACCGTCAGGCTCGTCCTCCTCATCGTCAGGGAGCTCACACAGCATTGGCGTGGGTGGCTGATTTTTCCATCAGAGCTTTCAGTTGTTGATTCGGAGAATATCTCAGCTGGGCCTTTTGTTCCTGAAGCTGCTGGAAGCCATGTTTTTCTGAAAAGGTTAACTCCTGCTGCCTGCTCAGTTAAAGTAGAAAAAAAAAGTGAGTTAAAGGATCATTTTAGAATGCCACAGCTTCTCCAATCATCTGTGCACTAAGGGTTTTAAAGAATAGTCGACAAGTGGACTCACACTGTGATGGTGCAGTAATAAAGCAGCAGAAATGCATCTGCAGCAGCTGATTATAACACAGTCATACTGCATCATAGTCAGCTATTCAGAGATTTTGAGATGGTGCGCGCAAAGGTGGTGTTAAGTACACAGGACTTAAGGTATTTAGAGAAGGCTCCTGCACTGTCTCAGTTCATGTTAGCTCAGTTTGTTAGCTAGGCTACCGGACTGTGAGCTCAGGCGCTGGGAAAAGGAGGTTTTCAGGCCCAGCAGTCAGCAGCTTCTATGGACATAATGGCAGAGGAGAAGAGAGTGAAGAGGACGCTGACGGAGGAAGCTAAGAAGAGAAAAGGAGAGAGTGAGCGAGCAAGAAGCCGCCGGACAAGAGTAAATCTGGGACTGACTTTTAGTGGTTGGTGAAAGACAGACGCCGAGCTGGGCTTCTTCCACGTTATGTTGCTTTAAGTACAGATATTGGTGAGCGCTTTGTCGGCAACACAATGTGAGGTTAATGAAATAACATGCATGTTCCTGGCAGATTACTTTGTAATGAACGTTTGCTTGAACAAAAAAGGTGAAGTACGGCATCTTTATGACATTGTAAATCACACAATCAGCCAAAGAACATGAAACCAGCTCAGTTAGGAAATGTACTTTACTCATCAAGATAACTATGCTGGCAGTCATGTTAATATCACACATAAGTGCATTTGAACTTGAGTATTTATAGCCTGGAGAGGCTCGTCCAACCCCCCCGAGTACAAAATATGAAAGGGAAAGCTGAAAAGCTGCTCACAAAAATAAAAAAAGAGATTACGGGATAATACAAATATAGCTCATCTGATCCACCAGGAGGCGGGGCTGCTCATTAAGCCATGAATTCTGAATTTAAAACATAAATATTCACTAAAAGCATCAGTTGTATTTAAAGGAATAACAAGATATGCTCAGTGTTAGTCATTAACTTCCATCCAGATCTGCAGTAAACATGCTTTGTCTGCTCTTCGTCCCTCTTGGCCCACAGAATCCATGAGTCACCACAATATATGTGTATTTTCTTAAGTGTATAACAGGAGTCATTAATGCTCTCATGCTGTTTTACAATGTCTCATGCCTCCAGATTCAAATGAGGTCATCATAAACGAGGCAGAAAAGCCGTTGCACTGATTCACAGCCACGAGACGATGCATCACCTGCTCCGAATCTGTAACGCTTCATTAGAAAAACAACATACGCCAGCAGACCGAGCACGAGGCGGCAAATTCAAACATCAACACTGTAAATACAGACTGATTGACTTCACTGTCACGTGACTACACGACGGCGACTTTACTGCTGATAACGATGCTGATGTAACATGATGACGTCATTATTTTGATGTATGTAATGAAGTTTAAACCTGCAGCTCTCAAACTATTTGTTGACTGAAGCTACAGGAGCTCCTCAAAGCCGCCAGACTCCTTTGACAAAAACAGTATTACCTCACAGAACACATCAGTTGCTGGCCCACTATTGACTCGATCTAACATGTGAAAAGTCATACAAGAAGAGGTGTCGTTTAGCTCAGCTGGTAGAGCATCCACCCCGTGTACGAAGGTTCAGTCCTCGCCGCGGCGGCCCAGGGTTCGAATCCGACCTGTGGCTCTTTCCTGCATGTCATTCCCCATCTCTCTCTCTCTTTCTCCCCGCATTTCCTGTCACTCTTCAGCTGTCTCTATCAAATAAAGCTTGAAAAGGCCAAAAAAATATCTTTAAAAAAAAAAAAGTCATACAAGTACAAACAAACAAACTAACCGTTCGAGGCAGCAGTGGAGCAGTAATTCCTGTTCTGTGAGGTAAAATTGCTGTTTTTGTCAATGTCTGTTGGCTAAAGCACAGATCGACATAAAAGCTAGATTCCCTTCAAAAATACTCTAAATATAGCATACACTTAGACTGATATTCATGTTTTTATGTGTCTAAAATATGTTGTGTTGCTGCCCCTGCTTTATGCTACCTTTTAAGATAACAGCGTCCTTCCAACAGTCTGTGTTTGTACATGCGGCCGCTGTCATGTTGAAACAGGAAAGAGACAAACCAGCTCCATAAAGAAAGTTTGGTGTGGAAGAGCGTGACCTGCACAGAGCTGTACATGTGTGTCCTCAAACATTTGGCCATAAGTTCCTGAATATCACCTTCTGCGGTGTGACAGAGGCTGAGAGCCCGTCGCCATCGTGGGCGTCCTTAGAGGCCGAAAACCTGTTCGGCCTACAGAGCAGCTCTGTAAACTGACAGAGGGAGAGAGGAACGGCCTGACACCGGCGGCCTGACCATGCGTGACGCTCACACTGTTCATATTGCCAGGAAGAGAATAATTGGACAAAGTCTTCATGTAAATTTCCCGAGGCCACAGAATTTAAGGTGGGATCTGTGCATTCATGCAGATGACAAGTTGAGCTCCCGGTTTGTCCGGACTCCCTCTGAATAATCTGAAGGAGAAAGAGGCGACGCTGGAAAACCGGCCAGAAAAACAAGGAAGGTGACAGGAATTAAAGAGCCACATGTTCAGCTGAAAGAACACAACAAACAGACGGCTTTAGAAGAGCTGCTGCTCCGAGACAAGCATGTCGAACCAAATCCATGTTCAGCCAATAAAAATCAGACGTGTCCTGATGTCTGCGGCGGGCTGACAGGCAGAACAGAGGCGAATGTAGCCGTAAAGGGAAAAGATGAAGGAGTTGTGGAATTAGATATGCAACAGAAATGAAAGGGAATAATTAGGCAATCATCAAAAAGGGCACAATTTGTTAAAATTCTCGACACTAATGAAAAAAGGGTGATTGAAGCTGATTGTTTTGAGAGCCGTGAAAGCTGCGAGACACACGGAGATGAGAGGGAAACGGGAAATGGGAATGTTTGTGATGCTCAGACGGAGGCTGGCATGTTGCTGCTGCTGATAATTCACTCTGTCAGAACGCTCAGGTCCACAAAAGAGACTGATTTCTGAAAGTGAGACCGGTTCAAAGCTTCCTGATTTTTTTTTTTTTTTACTTTCTTAAGTGCTCCTTGGAGACGACAGCCAACACTGCATTAACAAACCACAGAGGTGCAGCTGTCAGACTGAAAAATACATTCACCTGTTTGACTCTTTGGGGATTTTCAGGTTTATTCTGGGAGGTTATTTTTCTGGTTTTGTTATGCTGTGTTATCCACGTTACCAGCTGAGATCTGGGAATATGTTGAGATCATTAAAAAGAAGTCAGAAAACACAAGCAGTCATTTAATGAAAACATCATTATTTAAATAAATGATAGAAAAGTTGTAATAAAGTGAAATTATCCTCAGATGCAGACCCAAAGATGTAAAACTATTTTCCATCTGAAACAAAGATCAGAAACATCAGAAGAGAGATGTTCCTTGTTAGACATCACAAAGGTTTGGAGCCACTGAAAGAAACAAATTAACTGCAAATGCACGGCTCTTCTTCCACATGCTGTTTATTCAGTCGTCCAAAAACAAGGTGCAAGGTCCAAGGTGACATCTTCAAATGTTTTATTCAATCAAAAGTCAAAAACTCAAATTCAGTTTCTGATTATAAGTCCTCCGGCTGCTCCGCCTCAACTCTCTGTGATTTACAGAGTTTATGATGGACAGTAAAGTAACCAGCTGCTAACTGTAGCTGCTGTTAGTTAATGTTTGCTCAGTTTGTTAGCCAGGGCTGCCAGGACTGTGAGCTCAGAGCACCGGGAAGAGGAAGAGGAGGTTTTCAGGCCCAGCAGTCAGCAGCATCTATGGACACAACCGTGCTCATTTCTTACACCACGTTCTTCAAGGCCGTACCTGAAACAACGTCTTCCTCCTCCATCATGCAGTGAAACATAAAAAACATTGAAAATGGACGTCTTGACAACATTTCAGTACGTGTCACCGCCCAAAGATTTTATATCTGGTGTTGGTACAATGAAAAGGGTTCATCCTCTGGGGAAATCTGTGCAGTAGTTTTTTTATAATGGGACTAGATGAGGTCCACTGGTTATCACCCAGATAATGAGAATTCATTCTGAAGAGATCATTAATATTGAGAGCAAATTTCGTGAAAATCTGTTCAGCAGTTCATGAGATATTCATTTGAAGTTTTCAACAGACAAACTGAAAGAAAACGAAGAGATGGGAGGAGGAAATGAGCAAATGAAAGGAGAGCAGCTGTAAACATGCAGTCCTTTAAATATTTGTCACATTAACACAGCGCGGAGACAGCCGGCTCTAATCGCACACAGGATGTTGATTGATCGGCTGAATGACGGATGGATTACCTGTCCGTTTCAGGTCGCAGCCTCATCCATTATGGTACCTTGTTAAGATGATAGTGCATTAAGCGTTTATTCAGAAATATGCCGGTGCGTGTCCTCTCTTCCCTCGGGGCGTGCTCATTACTGAGACGTGTCTTTGAGATCTTCTTTTCTCTTCTGGCAGGAAGTGGAGGAGGGACAAAAGGAAGGCCAGGCCGTTGAAGTTAAAGCCGTTGGTTGTTTCTCCGGTTTTCCTGCATCTTTAAAGGGAGAAAGAAAAAAAATTGTTTCTTGCAAAGAAAACGTGTGAACATTAGAAGCCCCGAGCTGCAGAGCGTGACGACTCATTAGGGCAACAACAACAGATATGAAACGCAACGGACGTCCAAATTCCTTTTGACTGGAAGACTTGATTTGTTTGGAGCTTCTGCAGCACAAAAGCTTCAGTTAACTCGGTTGATTCCGCGGATAAGCTCCTCATCTGACAGTCAATCATGGGAAATAAAAGGTGCTGGCTAACAGCCAATCCCTGGCACTGTTGTTAGTTGAAGCTGGATAATGATGACTTCACGTCAGCCACAGAATCTTCCCACCACAACAACACCAACTAAAGTGCAGACAGTTAATAACTGTAACGATGAACAATCGCCAGCAGAAGCAAATCACATGACAGTTAAAATTAAATGATCGAAATTGCATCTAAAGAATACAAGACACAACAGAGCGAGCGCTAAACTGCTAACAAACCGCTGTATGTCAGACGGGGAGACGGAAGTAACGAGGACAGAAGCAGAAGTTGACAGTTGGACAAGAACTGAGGACATGATGCTAATTGGAGCTCAGTCGTAAATAATGTGTCACCACGAGAACGACATGAGGACGCTGAAGACGAGGTAACGAAGACTGGGAAACGTGATGAACAAGAAAGGCGCGTTGTGGAAGGTGGAGCTGGCCTGGAGCTCCTGTTGGACAATAGGGCTGTTAGAAATCAGACAAAACTCTTTGATTCGAAGAGTTCCTGTTGGATAAAACTCATTGGAACGTTCAAAGAAACTTCTGTAACTTCTGGTGAAGCTTTGCGATGGTGGATTGAGAAGATTCTGTGTTTGAGGACACTTTTGGCAAATAAACTGTTCATATTGAGAATCCAGACGGACACTGGAGACGTGGATTAATAAAGGTTTTAGAAGCTTCGATGAAGGCTTTGTGACAGCGTCTGTCTTCATAACTTCATAACTTACTGACTGCTATGAAGTTTTCTGGTTTTCCCTCTGATGTCCTCCGGCTGCTCCGCCTCAACTCTCTGTGATTTACAGAGTTTATGATGGACAGTGAAGTAAACTGTAGCTGCTGTTAGCTAATGCTAGCTCAGTTTGTTAGAAGAAGTTAGAAGAAGAAGAGGCTTACAGGCCCAGCAGTCAGCAGCTTCTACGGACATAATGGCAGAGGAGAAGAGAGTGAAGAGGACGCTGACGGAGGAAGCTAAGAAGAGAAAAGGAGAGAGTGAGCAAGCAAGAAGCCGCCGGACAAGAGTAAATCTGGGACTGACTTTTAGTGGTTGGTGAGAGCTTGGTGAAATAAAAGGCTGAAAGACAGACGCCGAGCTGGGCTGACTGCTGTTGGACTAGTCAGTAATATTAGCTGCTGCTGTGTCTGCTGTTGGTGACCTGGTTGATGTTTGGCTGTTAGCAAAGTTGACGACTCGCTAGTTTTTGATCAGAAGTAATGTAATCAGAACAAATACTCGAGTACAGCTGAACATAGTTACCACGGTGTGATTACAACTGGAGACAACAAATCACAAAGATTTACCTGCAGGTAAATTTGCAAGTGGTGCTACACCTCTAACCTGGAAGAAAACATACTGCTGCAATAGTACTTAGTGTAGTTATGTGTGTGTGTGTGTGTGTGTGTGTGTGTGTGTGTGTGTGTGTGTGTGTGTGCGTGTTGCCACTGGGAGTTTTGTTACAGCTGCTCATCTGTCGCTCCCTGAAGAGTCGAGGCATTAACGCCAAAACACAACAACTGTATTTCAATCATCCCCCTCCTGCTCTACAGCTGTGTGCTTCCTGTCAGGATGAGACAGGCACACAGTCTCACTGTGTTTGTCTTTTTGTCTTCTACCTTTCAAAGAGGATAAAGACATATTTCATTTGAGTCAAAAATATTCTGCGTCTACCCCCAAAAAGCACTTTAGTGCACCTGCTGTGATCATATTTGTGCTTCTGGAAACCTGCCATGACACGCTGCGTGAAGCCCGAACATCCTCTTTCATATGCATGTTATCTCACACACAGGTGTTCATGTTGCTGTAATGTTAACGGTACACCAGTCAACATGTTAACAAAGCATCAAATAACACTGAACGTGTCTCATACTTGTGAACACACATCGAATTATCACCAACTCTGCAGCTCTATGGAGAGCGTTTTTCTCTCCTCTGACGCCGCCGGAGCGGAGTGCTTCCTGTTTGATCCAGTCTGAGTGACTGTGAGGGCTGCTACAGTCATCTCTGTCCGGGCCTCACTGATTACTGTACAGAAGCACAACTTTAGAACTTTATTCAGTGATTTTGGTAACTCGGTCAGCCATGTAGCTAACTGAACTGACTCAGCCCCGAAATGCCGGGAGAGAAACCCGGCAAGAAGACCACCTCAGTAGGCTGCTGTGTTCACTGTTAGACGGGACACTGCTGGTTCAGAGGTTCTGTTGCTGTGTTCACTGTTAGACTGGACACTGCTGGTTCAGAGGTTCTGTTGCTGTGTTCACTGTTAGACTGGACACTGCTGGTTCAGAGGTTCTGTTGCTGTGTTCACTGTTAGACTGGACACTGCTGGTTCAGAGGTTCTGTTGCTGTACTCACTGTTAGACTGGACACTGCTGGTTCAGAGGTTCTGTTGCTGTACTCACTGTTAGACTGGACACTGCTGGTTCAGAGGTTCTGTTGCTGTGTTCACTGTTAGACTGGACACTGCTGGTTCAGAGGTTGTTTGTTTCCTCGTGGACTGAATGGATCTATTTGAGGGGGTTGTGACTCAAAAACATCCACAGATTTATAGCTGTTTCTTTCTTTCACAGTGTAAGCTTGGAGAAAAAATCCTTTGGACTCTGTGCATCACATGATTGACCATTGAATGGTTTGCCCTATTAGCCCCCAGAAAGAGCACAGAGTATTTACTATATATTTGAAAACCCATGTCCAGATTTGACCCGGCTGGACCGTGTGGTGATCCACAGCACAGCTGATCAGCATGGATGGCTCTGAGCAAGCAGACCAGCACAAGCACTGAATCAATGAGTAGCAGCAATAGCGCGAATGCCACTTCGCCAAGGCCATAAAATGATCTTTTGCTTGTTGTGGACTTCTGCCCCCAAGTGGGCAAAAAGACCTGATTAACGTTTCCAGTCCAGTTCCAGTCTTCTGGGTTGAATCTGCCTCCAAACAGGAAGTTGGATCAATCAGTCAGCTTGCTTGACACGCAAGGCTGCACAATGCTTTGTTGGGATTCATGAGGTGGCTCCTCTGCAAGCTTCTGCGGCTCACAGTTACTGGTAACACCTCTCTTTGTGTAGATCCACAGGTGTCTTAGCTGCATTGTTTACATGTAGTACAATATTACAGAACTTTCCTGTTGTCCTCTGGAGTCTGCATCCCGTAAAAATATGTTAAACTGTTAATACTAATAACAATCAAAGTCCTCAAGGTTATGGATAATAACCGCATCATGAGTTGAGATCCTTCTGTCAAACTTTGAGTGTACTTGCGCAGAAATCATTAATTAGAGAGCACAAATGAAATCATTTGAGAGCACAATGTATTATTTGAGGGAACAAACTAGTCCATTACACCTGCTGAGCTCTGTACTGTTACAATGACAGTTTGTCCTTTAAAATTACAGCTACAACTGTTGATCGAAAACGCCCTCGAATAAAAAGTTTGAAGTCAGCACAACCAAAAAAGTATCCGTGTCCCACTACCTCCTGTCTGTACACTGCAGATACCCCCCCTCCTCTCTCTGCCGGCTCCTCTGGGCGTCACGCTGAGCTGCAGCTGCTCTAATTGACTCCCTCGCTCGCCCGCATCACTTCCGCATCACTGTCAGCTTCCTGCAGCGTCGGACACCTGGGTGGACTGAGAGGAAGAGAAACACCAGAACTAACCCTCGCTTCATTGCAAAGAAATGCATTTTTTATTTGTTGGATTTGTGCATCTGCACCGCTGTGGGCTGAACGCCTTTCAACTCAAAGTCCAGATCACGCCAAAATATAATAACAAAAACACCAAATTTTACAGATTCTCCCTGAATTATGATAAAACACCTTCAATAGAGTGATGATGCTAATAGTTCTACAGACATATGTTATTATTTTATGGTGCTTTTGCAACATAACTTTACAGATAATGTAATTGCACAGTTTTATATACAATTTTAAAAAACAGAAAACTACTGTAAAAATTAAGTTTATATTTATTTTTTGATCCCCGTGTCCTCCATTCAATGAAATCAACAGAAATGAGAACTTTTACTGAACAAATCTTTTTATTGTCGCTAGCTGGTGCTAACCCTAAAGTAGTTTGTTGGTTGCTGGGTGACCAGCAGTTGATGCTAAGTAGTTGAAGTGTTATAAGTGGTTGCTGTGTGTTGGCTGAAGGTTGCTAAGTGTTTGCTAAGTGTTTTCTAGTGTGTTTTTAAGGGAGTTGCCAAGCGGTTGCTATGACCAGGAGACACCTACACACATCATCCAATGCGTGAAGTGCTGTTTACAACTTATTTTGTTATACAATTCAAACAAACTTTATTAATCCCACTTTGTCTGGAGCAGCTTGCTCTTCACAAACACATGAGGGAGCTAAATGTGGAAAAAATGTGAATACAATAAAAGGATCAGAGAAAACATTCACCAATGTAGTAGTCAAATTTCAAAAGAATGAGCGATGCCCTGATGGCAACAAAGAATATTCACTTGCAAGAACACGTTCAAGAGACGCCACAACACTTGCTGCTTTCTAGAGGATTTGTTGTTTGCAAAAAGATCTTTTTGTTTCACTCCATTGATCTTGGAACAGATTTTAACAATGCTGTTTAGGCTGTTACTATGTTTTACTTTGAGGCTGTGAAACCAGCAGATAAAAAGAAAAACTCAGGAGACCCTCAATAAAAGATTGATGGAAATAAAAAAAAAGACAGAGGATGACGGGACTCACAGAAAATGAAGTTAGTTTTGCAGAGAAGGTGAATTCTCAGTGTTGGTCATTGAAAATAGTAGCCACATATCAAGAATCAGTTCGTTGTAGATAAATCACAGACTGTGTTATAAATGTTGGAGAAAGCTTCTGGGTGCAGAAGTGTCTTAAACCTGCATTATTTTTATTAGTCAACTCTACTGGCTGCAACAATACGGTCTGTTTGTATAGAGTCTTATGGAGAAAAGACCTCAGTAAACAGTTTCAACTTCTTCCACACAGCATGATGTTCATTTGGTGAATTACTCTTACTCTTACAAGTATTGACCGTGTCTGCCTCCCGAAAACACAAAGAGACAACGTTTGTTCCACAGGAGAGGAGCCTGATAGCTGAAAGCTGTGGCTCCCAGTCTACTTTTGGAGACTATAGGAACCACGAGCAACCCTGCATCCTGAGAGCGCAGGGTTTTCCTGTCAGACAAACAAATGGCAACGCAAACAAAGCTTCTTGGTGGAGGTAATAATATGTTGATGTCTGATCATAACCTGAACACAACCTTGATATTCCTGCCAAAGCCAATTTTGTTCAGCTGTATCTCCTGACATTGAGACACTTCAGAGTCTGATTTGCATTTATTTAATGTAGATTCAGGAAATTCATGCAAATTCTACTAAGTGGTCGTGACGGCGCAGCGTAGCTCAGTCTGCAGGGGCTCGGCTTGGGTACCAGAGGGTGGCTGGACCACAGTACGGAGTGTGGACTGGTAGCTGGAGAGGTGCCAGCTCACCTTGCGGGCACTGCCCAGGTGCCCTTGAATAAGACACCAAACTCAAACTGCTCAAAGGCTGTGATTGAACCCGGTCTAGTCCGGCTTCTGACCCAGGTTTTGTTGCCTGCTAACGGGAGATTCCTCTGGGTTGCAAATGGTTTCCTTTTCATAGACCATGATGACGGTTAATGAATGGAAGGGGTGAGAGTAGGTGGGCCAAAGACCTTTAAAGGACTTTTTATGTGATATTCTCTACGAAGTCCACGTTGACGTCCATGTCTGGAACTCGGGTAAGTTCCTCTCTATGAGCTTTCACTGCTCAAACTTGATGATGCTTTTCTTACACGATAGTCAATAGTGAATGGTGGAGTCATGAAGCTCTGTGAGGTGAAGGTGAAGTTATGATATGTCACCCTACACTGTCTAAGTCTCCTTCTGCGTATTTTGATGAAGCCAAATCAAAAGATTAAAGATGAGCTCGGATCAGTGGCCATCACATCCTTCAGGTTAAACTCGGCCTAATTAAACTCTTCCACAGAACTCGGCCTTCAAACGGAAAGCAGCGTGTTGCCCGAGCGTCGCCGTCTGCCTGCAGATTTGTGCGTTTGAATGGTCACAGACAGCTGTTAATGCAGATTACTGCCGCTGTGAAGCACCGACAGCACCGCGGCACCACGGGAGCCGACAGATGCAACTGTTCACCGACCCGCTGAGAGCTGCTGTTCTGAGAAGCATCATCACAAAACCAGCAGGACTGACTGGATCTGGACTGGAAACTGCAAACATGCTGGTTTATGTTGGTGTCAGTGTGTGTTTGTGTCGGTGTATTGTGGTTATAGTGCTGACTGACTCCTTGTTTGGAGTGAAGGAGTAAAAGTGTGTGTGTGTGTGTGTGTGTGTGTGTGTGTGTGTGTGTGTGTGTGTGTGTGTGTGTGTGTGTAAATGAATGTTTTTAATTTGCTCTCCTGCTTCTGCTTACCCAGCATTCAGAACTGCTGCCTGTTTGGATACACAGTGATGGATGAGGGGCTGCCACACACACACACACACACACACACATTTTTACTACCCCTGTGAGGACACTCGTTGACATAATACACAGCACAGAGGAATGTAACTTTAAACATAAACTGTAAACCAAATCTAACTCTCTAATCTTAATCCTAAAGCCAAGTCTCTAAAATAAATCCTCACCGCTTGAAACCTCGAGATACGACAAGATAGCAAGGTCACCAACAGCAGACACAGCAGCAGCTAATATTACTGACTAGTCCAACAGCAGTCAGCCCAGCTCGGCGTCTGTCTTTCAGCCTTTTATCTCACCAAGCTCTCACCAACCACTAGCTGCATAATGTTGCTATCTAATATATCGAAATCCAGTCTTACGTGGATAACGTCAGCTAATTCATCCAGACTCAGAGGGCTGATCTGGCTGTCAATTGTAAGGTGACTTGCTGTATTGTGGCAGACAATAGCTAGCAGCAGCTAACAAACTGAGCTAACATGAGCTAACAGCAGCTACAGCAGCTGTCAGCAGTTTACTTCACTGTCCATCATAAACTCTGTAAATCACAGAGAGTTGAGGCGGAGCAGCCGGAGGACATCAGAGGGAAAACCAGAAAACATTTTCTCCATAAAATATGATCCAGTTTCACCAGAATCAGTGAAATAGTTGGTGGTGTGTGACTTAGTGCCGTAAAGCGTTACGTACTTCTCCCGACCCGGAGCCCAAAGTTACATAGTGTGAGAACAGACGTACGAATGACAGAGACACCGTTCACCTGATCACAGGTCAGTGTGGCATCAGCGTGATTTAAACTCAACAACTCCACCAGCTCCTGAGGGAGATATCCGTCTGTTCAGCTGCTAAATGCTCCTCTCCGTTCAGCAGCTCGTCTCTAACTCGTGTCTGTTTGCTGTTCGGTGTATTTGTCTGAAAACGATGCAATTAGAGCGCCGAGAGTGAAGCAGGACAGTAAAGTCGTGTCCAGACAGATAAACAATGAGCTGAAAGTCACTTTAAAGCTCCATAAAGCCGAGAGAAGGTTCATCACTACCAGAGACAGCAGACACTACGACACTGGAGGGTGGCCGGTTCATGTCCAGCACGGACCATAATTGTGGGCTGGTAGCTGGACAGATGGCAGTTCACCTCCTGCCAAGAAGCTCTTGAGCAAGGCTCAGTGCTTCGTCTTCATAAACACCGTGACTGTGCTGCCGCTGTCCGTGGTGCTGAAGTGCAGCTGATGTTGCTGATGAAAATTACCATGGCGATTATTATTATGAAGGTGATGACAAAGGTGACAGAAGAGATGATGATGATGATGGCGGTATTGATTACAGTGATGGTGATAGCAGCATCGCTGATGACGATCATAAAAACGACAATGAAGGTCAAGATGAACGTTACGGAAAGACGGAGACGATGATGATGATTCTTCTCTTGTGGTTCTCTGTTTTAATGTAGGATATAATCTTCATAACTCATTCATCCACCTGAAATCAGAATATTTATGTTTTTGTTTCCTTAAAATGAGACTTTTATATCTACAGAAGATGCCGTGTCTTTGCAGTGCAGTGTGTAAGATTTGGAGCCTTTATTTTCAGTAAAATTTTCAGAAAATCATATTCGTAACTATGTTTTCATACATGTATGTTCACCTGAAAGTAAGATCCTCTTATATCTACAGTGGGAGCGGGTCCTCTTTCATGGAGGCCACCATGTTGAAACACTGTTTCTACAGACTAAACTAAACACTGACTCTAGACCCTTAAAGTGTTGCTGATGATATGAGGAGATTGCAATGCAGCGATTAGACCACTAGATGCAACTAAAGTCTACACACCGGACCTTTAAAGGAGCCATCAGCACTTCTGTAAGGTTGTGATGTCACAACTATACCGTCACCGCCCTCAGAACAGTTGACTTAATCCCACAAACACTGTCACAAATAATCCACCACTGAAAAAGGTCCTCGAAATTAGCTACAGAGACCAAAACTGTTTTTTGTACCAGGCTGTAAACATGTTTATTTCTGCTGTGAAGTTGGACATTTGAACATGGGGACTTATGGAGACTGACTCACTTCTGGAGCCAGCCTCAAGTGGACGACACGAGGAACTGCAAGTTTTTGGTTGTTGGCTTCATCTCACAGCCATGGAGGCTGCCCCACATAATGGTTAACAGCAAAGACAATGCTGCTGCTGAAGAAGAAGAAGAAGAAGAAGAAGAAGAAGAAGAAGAAGAAGATGATGATGATGATGATGATGATGATGATGATGATGACAATAATGTGATTTTTTTTTTATGTATTCAGTTTTTTATTTTTATTTCCAGTTTAGTTGCATCAGTTTATTTTTCCTCAACTTTGAAATCTACAAATCAGACATGATGATGTGAACAGCCGTGAAAGCCTTAATAGAAATGATGAAGATGAAGATGAAGATGAAGACGTTCCCTTTACCCTTCAGTTATGATCAGCAGGCTGCTGTTTATCTCCGTCTCTCCTCTCTCACAGTTTCACGTTTCTTCCTGACCCCTGATTGATTTCAGTTTGGCTTCCTGTCGATGCTCTTCCTCCTCCGCATTCATCATATTTCGGATATTAAATTCTCCGCTGTGGTTTTATATTCCTCACCATCGACTCCATTTAGAGCCAACACTTAATATCAGCGGCTCATCAATTCTTAATGTGATCAAATCCAAACAGAAAACTACAGGCTGACGCTTCAGGTTTCAGCTGGAGGCTGATGGTCCAAAAATTCTTCATCTTCATCATCGTCGCTGTTGTTGTTTTCAGGGTCCGTAAATGTGACCTTCTTTCTCTTCTTTTTACCCTCCGGTAATCTCTCCTTCCTCTTCCTCTCCCACATCAGTCTGTGCTTCATCATGTCCTCTTATATCTATGCTCCTCTCTCTCATTCTCCTAAATAATATCTCCTCATTCTTATTTATTTCCGGCTGCTCCGCCTCAACATCCTGATAGACTGTGAAGTAAACGGCTGCCAACTGTAGCTGCTGTTAGCTCAGTTTGTTAGCTGTTTTAGAACACCGGGAAGAAGAAGAAGAAGAAGAAGAAGAAGAAGAAGAAGAAGAAGAAGAAGAAGAAGAAGAAGAGGTTTTCAGGCCCAGCAGTCAGCAGCTTCTACGGACATAATGGCAGAGGAGAAGAGAGTGAAGAGGACGCTGACGGAGGAAGCTAAGAAGAGAAAAGGAGAGAGTGAGCGAGCAAGAAGCCACCGGACAAGAGTAAATCTGCTCGGAGAAGAAGAAAAGCACCTGAGTGAAAGTGAAAGTCGGATCATCCTCCAGACTCAAAGTGAAAAACAGCAGATGTGCACATCCAGAGCAGCAAAACATCATTTTATGTTTAACATGTGCGTCGCTGATTGGGACAGACTGTGTTTTAGGCGCGTGGAATGCGAGTGATCAGCTCGCGATCTGTTCGCAGCACGTAGATTCAGAACGACCGAAAACTGCTGAAACAGGTTTATCATCAGCACACGCTCTGACTACAAATGTTCTTACATTCATACACTGATGATCGGCTGACATGCGAGGTGCCAACTGCTCAACAGTTTTCAGGATCTAACCAGCCATACGCATTCACATCCCATGGTAATTTGGGGTTCAGTATCCTGCTCGAGGACACTCGGACATGCAGATTGGAGGAGCCGGGGATCGAATCATGATCATGTGATTAGTGGACGACCCGTCCTGAGAGAGAGCGCTGCAGGTTTGTACAGTTTCGTACAGGAATGTGCAAAGTCTTCACCAGGAACATGGAGGATCTGATGACTGCAGGCGTGAACATACAGAGAGTTATCACTTCTTTTTTACCTTTTCCAACAATACAGCTGAAGAGAGCTGCTCACCTCATCCTCCTCAGCCAGTGACAGGCTGAGAAAGAAATGAAGAGTACAAAGGAAAAGAATGAATGAATGTAAACGGATGGATATTAGTTAATGCCAGAGATTCACACCAGAGGGGTGAATTATTCTTCATTCTTTCCTGGCAGCTGAAATCAAAAGGATTTAACTTAAACTTGCTGCTGCAGATCTCCACGCTCTGCTTCTGAAATCCTATCCTGTTTTTGAGGTCTCAGGTTGGCGAGTGCGGGTGTGACCCTTCATCCCCTGCGGCGGTAGCGCCTGGCGTTTCCTCCTCTTCCTCATCCTCCTCTTTCCTAATCGATGAGGCTTTTCTAAAGAACATCACAAGCACACACCACAAACACACACTTTTATACTCACAGAAGCAACACACTCAGGCATTTTGATGGACACACACACACACACTCCGTGCCCAATTACATATTGCCGGCCTGTTCGAGCACACAGCCTGAGGAATAATGATAAGTGTTTAAATCAGCAGTGTGAATGTCTAAACACATTTCCCCCCTCGCTCTGTATTTCCTGTCGCTGCTGCCTGATAAGAAACCTGAAAAAAATCAATTAAATAAACATTCAGTAACACTTTTTAACATTTTACAGTCGTCTGGATCTGTGAATGAAGAGAGAACACTCAGGTCTGAAGACGAATATCAATGAGCTCATATCCTGCTGACTGATACCTCTGTTAATTCAGCTGAGGCCTGTTAGCATGCTACACTGCCGCGCACGCTAACGAGCAGACGGCCGCTAGAAAAAAACAGAACTAGCTCTGTTGTATCAGAGAGAGGAAAAACAGAAGCTGAAATATGGATTTCTGTGTGTGTGTGTGTGTGTGTGAAAGACTGAGGAATGAAACAACTTTAGACAAAAGTGGAAAAAACAAATCGAAGGTAATGAATGTTCCAGAGAAGAAGAAAAAAGTTTAAGGAGTTTATTTGTTTGAAACTCTTCTTCAAAGAGGAAACTGGACTTCTTTATCGTGCCGGTGACACCTCTTCTGTTTATCGCTCTGCTTTCATGCCGTTCTTCCTCGTGAAATCTCACCTCACGGCAGAAGAACCTCATTTCCAACTTTCCAACTTTCACTCCTGCGTGTCACATATCGGATCACTTTCAGCCACATCAGGGCTCTATTAAAAAGCGGATAGTTCTGCTTATTCACTTTGCAAGAAAAGAAGCTATAAACATATTTTTCAAAGCGACCAGACTCCATTGACAAAAACATCCATTTTACCTTGAACCAGAACACTTCATGGTTTATTTGTGTTTCTGCACGGATCCAAACTAACATCAGTTGCTGTGGATCGTGACGAAGATGGATCAGCAAGGAAGTCTGGTGGCTTTGGAAGAGCGATATAACGTATGAGCGGACCGTCCGACGGCAAGATAAAGCAGTGAAGATATTCTAAATATAACAATCACACAGACAGATATTGATTTCTCAGGTTTGCAGTTTTTTATGTGAATAAAATCTTTTGTTTCTGCCTCCGTACACGGCAGAACGTTGTTTATCTTCCACGCTGGTCTCCCTGTTGAGATGTCCCGACCACCATCCTTCATACACTGACTCTTGATAATCGCCCACTTCTAATAACCCGAGCTATTCCTTTATTTACTTGTGAAGCAAACACAATATTTCCTGCTTCACAATAACGCTTTCAACTGCTAAAGCATGAGGAGGCTTTAACTGTGAAGCAGCTGCGTACAGGAAATGACATTTATCTGTCACAGGTGTAGTCGAACTTGGTGGTGCTGTTCTTTTAAAATCACAGTTAGAAACAGCCACGGTGATGAAGAGCTGCAGAACAACACTCCTCTTTTTCAAGCGTTTGAAACAATCTTCCTAACTTGTTCTACAATGACTCACCTGTCCACTAGATGTCCTCACATCCCAGCTTCTCACCTGTCTGCACACCTGTCCTCCATTTATTCATCAGCCATACAGACAGGTTTCTATAGCCGTTTGTCAGACAGACTCTCCTGTTACGTTTGACTGACTCGTCTCCTCTTTCTGGTGTTTTCAGCTCACATGACATCTGTTCACCTGTCGAGCAGCAAAAAAGAAAAAAACTAACCACGCCTGAGTCTGTAGGAGCGCTGTGTGCAAACCTGACACTTTAAGAAGTGTCCAGAACAAACGTCCATCTTCATGTATCTGTATTACAGAACGAGTGATTCTAAGTGTAGAGAAGTTTGTGGTGACACCATTGTTTATTGTAATTATCAGTTTCCTCTCAGTCTGATGAATAACTTGTTACAGATGAAGCTGCATCGGTCAGAGTGTTTTCTATTTGTGGCGTTCAGTGATGTTGAACGCAGCTTCCTCAGCTCCCACACACACACACACACACACACCTAGAAAAACAGACTCTGCACCAACCTGTGTTACATAATGTATTTATGTAACAGATACCTGCAGAAAAACAGACGGACGACAAGAAACTGAATGAAAGAAGTTTGACACCTGACGTGTCGGCGGGCGGCGCTGCGCCTCGACCCGGTGATGCCAAGTTCATTTATCCGTTTATATTTATGATCCACTTCTTAATTCAAATCCTTTTTCTTCTATTTCTGAGTCTTATTTGATCTTTTAGCGCTGCTGTTACAACGAACGAACACGCTTCATTTTACCTCCGACCCTGCGTTCATCTACATGTGATGAAACAAAGAGAAACCGTCCTCCGACTCTGTGATTTACAGAGTTTCCTGATGGACAGTGAAGTAAACTGCTGCCAGCTGTAGCTGCTGTTAGCCAATGTTAGCTCAGTTTGTTAGCCGTTTTTTAGACCACTGGGAAGAGGAGGTTTTCAGGCCCGGGGCACGGTGTCACACAAAGACGGTGTCGTAATAATATACTCGCAAACTCTACGTAATGTTACTTTAAGCCCGGCCTTAATAAGCCTAACCTCAACCTCACACACAGAGTGTGTGTGTGTGTGTAATTTAGGCAGTAAGTATGTGGCTGCTTACATAGCAAACTGTATCAGTGTGTGTGTGTGTGTGTGTGTCAGATAATACGTAAGGAGATGCATGATTCTGTGAGTATCTGTTGGTGAATTTGTACGGCTCTGTGAGTGTTTGTGTGTGAATAAGATAGTAAGTGTGTGTGTGTGTGTGTGTGTGTGTGTGTGTGTGTGTGTGTGTGTGTGTGTGAGCAGCACAGCGCTGGGCTGCATTTCAGTGATAAGCAGTGATGAGTGAGCGCTGAGAGGGTGAGGAAGGGGGGAGGCTGGAGTGTGACATGCAGCCAGGGGCTTATTGATGGAGGGGGGGGGGACACCCCGGCACCCATCTCAACCCCTCCACCCATCAACCACTACAGCCCTCATCTCACACCTCCACCCACCCACTCTCCATTTCTGAGTGGAGAAATGAGAGCTGCTGCACGGTGGTTGACTCTGCCTGATGCCTTGCAGCTCGCCGCCGCCGCCGCTGTCGCTCTCCCGCTCTAAAAGCACCGGAGGAGGAGGGTGGTGGTGGGGGGGTTACAGAATCGAATCCGTCATCAGATACGCCTCCCGGCGCTGGAATTGAACATCTCGCCTCTTGCAGATTGCGACAGTCTAACCGGCTGCTGCACGCGTGGCTGCGCCGCCCCCTTGGATGGATCCACCATTTGGATTAAGGCGTTAACCTGCTTCCCGCTCCAACGCCGCCATCACCGCTGAGTCGAGCTGACAGGCCCGAGGCTGGAGCGGCCAGGCGTGTTTTGGCGCTCCGGACCACCGCCACCGTGTGGATATGGAGTTAAACATCCAGCCAGGTGTCACCGCGCTGGATGAGACACGGCTGAGCGCGGTGGACTGACCTGACATCAGAGCAGAGCGGTGGAAACAGGTTTAATGCATTAATAATGAAGATTATATGTTGATCCTCTGGTGTGGACTGAACAGAAACTAACTTCTGGAACAGCACTGAGCCATCAAAGGAAGTGATGTAAAGAAATAAAGTTGTAATCCTCAGAATGAAAGTACAAAAACTTCTTTATGTTCCTTCTTAGCAAGTCTTGATGGTGGGCATTAAGGAGTTGGTTGAGACCAAACCGGAGCTGAAAGTGCTGCAGGCGTGCTCTCTAAAACTGGAAACATGTTAGCATTTTTGCTAACAATGGATTGTTGGTTAGATGCCTGAAACAGACTGCATGAGACTACAGAGGTAGTCAGGGACATTTAACTTCATCCTGCCCAAAGGTCTGTGGCTAACCTGCATCCTCCTGTCATTACGCAGAGCAGGGCCGCCTCACGCTAGCTTCCCACTTCATAAATCATAACAGACTGTGTGAAACCTGGACTGCAGTTTTTGGCACTTCTCATGTTGGCTTCACTTCACAGCTAACGCTACCTTCAAAAATATGTCATCCCTGCAGCACGCTTCAGGACAGTTTGCTAACACGTTAGCCACACAACTCTTTATCGGAAGTAAATATTGTAGCTCGGGGGAGTTTCTCCATCCGTGTTGTTTGTTTGTGTGACAGTATAATAGAATCTTAAAGGTCCGCTCAGTAGGTTTCCTGAGCTTTATACTGCACCGTGGGGTCATATTCAGCAAACAGAGGAGTCATAACTTTATGTTAAAATAAATAAATAAACAAAAAGCTATTGTGATACAATTTCACAGACTGCTTACTGCTATAATAAGCCAGAAAGACAACATCTCATTGCAGCGTCTGGAGGCTACAATGTTCTTTATAACAGCCCTGAAACTTTTCAAGGAAAACAAGCCACTATTAAGGACGTAAAGAGGCCATTCCATGGGGGGGTTTGGACCAAAACATTTGGTCTTCAAGTGCAAATGGACGAGTTGAACAAAGTACCCTTAATTTCACTTCACTTTTAATTACTTTCCTGGAGTCAGAGCGACGTGATGGAGGTGTGAATGAAAGTGTTTCTGACTTCTTCTCTCTGCTGCCGAGTTTAAAAAAGTTCAGTTTCATCTGAGATGAACTCCGCCTGCCTGATTATCTGCCCGGCAGGGTGGAACTTCATTTCTTTAACACTGATTTGTACAGGGAAGCTTCACTGCTTCCCTATAAAGTCACACATGGGAGCCTCCCAGTATAACCAGTCTAGACTTCCACCGTCTGGATCCAACTCCGCCGCCTTTTCAGCTCAAACGTTCTTTTGTGCCTAAAGTTTTGAGGATTGCACTGCAGAAGAAAAGTTTTAGTTTAATCTCACCTGAACACTTGAGAATCTGTCTGACCGCCTTCAAAAACTTCCTCATAATAAAACATATTGCAGTGTTTGTTTCCAGTTATTAATCACAGCTGGCTCCTTTTGTACAGAGACTGTTCATCTTTAATTTATCTATATTTAATTGACTTCACAGTTCTTTGAAAACAGTTGAAAACAAAGCTGCAGGTTAATTACAATCCCAAACCGAGCAGAGTGATGATTTATGTCATTTTCTGGAATCTTACCGTGCTTTGTATTTCCTCTTTTCTTCCTATGGACGACTGTAAAGTTGAACTTACAGTAAATGAAGTAAATAAAATAGGAAACACAAAGTATTTTAAAGGAGTAGTATCCAGTTAAATTTGATTTATAATAAAAAAATAGCTTTGCAGCGTCTTTGTTGCTGCCGTATGTTTCGTGGTCTTTATGTCTGATCGTGTGTTTTGTTGTCTAACGTGCAGTAAGAGTGTGGCGTGATCTGAGCCAGTGGGGGAAGTTGAGCCACTCCAGACAAAAAAAATGGGTCATCCACTTTATTCACCCTTTGATGACGAGAGGCACAGTCAAGTAAAACAACAAAAACTTGACGTTCAAAGTGATTTTTACATTTTTTTTATGGTTCTTGTGTCTGAAAAGCTCTCAGGAGTCGAACCGGTGGCTCTCCTGCTTATTATTACTTATGTTAAAATATTTAGCTGCACCAACGTAACGTTCAGACCATCACAGCACATGAAAAACAAGCTGCTGCAGCATTGTGAACCATGACGTCATTCAAAGGGAACGACAGAGGACTCGTCCTGAAAGTCCGGTGGGAGCAGAAGTTCATGTTTCCCTGCAGCATTGTGGGTAAGCTGTGAGGATATTCATTTCATTTGTACTTCTGAAAACAAATGTTTTCCGCATGTATATTTTTATGATTTATATTTAATTTTCCTCTGTGGACAGTAACGTTTTATTGAACTGATGAGACGAGGCGTTTTCATCCTGCCTGTCCCGTGAATGTTAAATATGTAAATATTAATTTGAACACTTCATATATTTACTTTTAAATTTGAAAAATCTTTCCATCTTGCTGCTGGTCAATATATTTTTTGGCCTCAGACGTCAGCTCGAGACATTCGTCGATTAAATTGATCAACAGAAAATTATTCAGCAACTATTTAGACGACGTATTAATCACTTTTTAAAGCAGAAATCTGAATAATTTACTTGTTACAGCTTCTCTGTGGAATCTGATTATAAACTTCATATTTTTCTCCACACAATGTTTCTCACATTTTTAGATGAAACAATCTATAAATGTATTTCATTCACTACGCTATGCAATTACATTTTCCTGCACAATTCTATTCATCTATTTGAACTGTAGAATTACTGCATCTCCATCTGCATCTAAGGAAAACCGGAATGAAAAACAATTTATTAAAGTCAACTTAGTTTACGTAAACCATGCTGTCAGCAATCAGTGGTGAGTGTCCCAGCTTCCAAGTATTTGTAACATGAAATAAGACTACACTAAACACACAATCAAGAGGACAGAGAGGCAAGCAGGTGACGTCGATCAACCAGACGGCAGGAAGACCTGAAACAAACAACACACACACTCTTAAGGCCTAGTCCTGTCACACGAGCTCCACAGTTGTATTATATCTTAGATTTATTTTATTATCTACCTTGTGTATTGTGAGCTGCTGCGGTTTGGATCATTAAAGTTGATCGTATCTTCAAGAATCTGCAGATCTGGGGCGGCGTTTAGCTCGGTTGGTAGAGCAGGCTCAGTCCTCGCTGCAGCAGCCCGGCGTTCGAATCCGACCTGTGGCTGTTTCCTGCATGTCGTTCCTCATCTCTCTCTCTCTCTCTCTGTCCACATTCCTGTCACTCTTCAGCTGTCTCTGTCAAATAAAGCTTGAAAAGGCCGAAAAGATAGTCACAATCTGCAGATTCTTTTTTTTTTTTTCATCTCACAATGAAGAAAACATCTTTTCTAAACTAATTCAAGTGTTTTCCGCCGGCCGTGTCCCTGTTCTTCTGGTGGACTCGGTTGGTTCTGGTCTCACCTCCTCATGTTTGGCTGCCCTCTCTCTCTCTCTGTTTGAAGTTTCTTTTTGTTGGTGTGTCCTTGTTTTAAATGTGAAGTGTTCCTCAGAGGATAGTAATCACGGAGACTGTGTGAAAAGCTCCAAACACCACAGCGCTCTTCATTTTGTTTCAAACGACGCATGAATCTTGAACCGCTGCGAGAAAAGGCCAAGTGTTTTTCAATGAAGGATTTTTTCAAAGGAAACTTTTGTAACTTTCACAGCATAAATTAAATTTTCACACAGCTGTTGGCTTTTAAAAAAATGTCTTTACCATGCATGCACAATAAGTCAGGACCTCAGGTGGATTCAAACTGTATCTGAAGAAGCGTTCAGGAATCTCTGAGTCGAGTGAGAAGAAGAATAAAAACACTTCAGTCAGCGGTGCTTACAGACCAGAGGCCGCCTGACAAAGGATCTTATCTCACCGACTAAATCGCGTCTGATTTCTTTCCAGTTGAGCAAACAAATCTTCACCCTCTCAATTCCACATATAGCAGCAGTTTTACAGCGTAATCCATGGCTGGCTGTGAAACATGCTTTATTTATTTCATCCTCTCTCGGTGTCATTGTGCTCAGTAAACTGCACAGTTTGGTTTGATGAATAATTCTGACAGGCGGCTGAAACTGAATTTGTCTTTCCGTTTGCTGTGAGCTGATATATCCTTTATTAATTTACCTCCAATTAGCTGTGTTGTTACAGAAACCCTGACGACGTGGCTCGTTACCTGCAGCAGCCAGCTGACAGTGAGCAGGTCTCAGGGGGGCTCAGGACTCTTCTGGACTGCCGCTAACTCCTCACAGCCTGCGGTGCTGCTTTCAGCACTGAACGGCTTTGTGAGTGACTCCCAGACCAAAACGGAGTGAAAGTTACTGACAAAGCAGCTGTTATTGGATCATTGACATAATGTACATGTCAGTCCATGGTGGGACATTTTCCATCTGAACGTCCTGTCCCCATAAATGAGCCCAGCTTGCTTTGCTTTGTGTGAAACTCTCTGTTTGTTCACGGCTCTGACTCTGTTTTACTGCTAACTGGTTTTAGCTCAGTCAGTCGTGTAGTCTAACATTTATATTTATATATATATATTAGATTTTTTAGCTACAGAGACCAAAACTGTTTTTTGTACCAGGCTGTAAACATGTTTATTTCTGCTGTGAAGTTGGACATTTGAACATGGGGACTTATGGAGACTGACTCACTTCTGGAGCCAGCCTCAAGTGGACGTTAGAGGAACTGCAGTTTGTGGCACTTCCTGTGTCGGCTTGGCTTCAAAGACACAGAGGTTGATGCTTGGGTGTAACGCGCACATGCTATTGGCTACTGTAAACGGCGATCAGCGACAAGTTCCTCTCTATCTGACCATTTTTACAGGAAACGTATAAAACTGAGGAAGTAAACAGAACTGTGCTTCCTGTTTCACTGAAATCACTAAAGACGCTGACTGTTCATTCATCTGTTCGTCAGTTTCAGAGGGAAACATTCACACCGGCTCAGTGTCTGTCTGACTGTTAGCAGGCTGCAGGTCGGTTTCCTCTCTGGACAAATAAAAGTGTAAAACAGCTGGACGGGAGTCGGTGCAGCTGGTGTTGAACATCACTCGCCCCACTGCTCCCAATTAAAGCCTCGGGGCAGATTGGTTCGGCTCTCCGTGGAGACTGACCTTTGAGTGACAAAGCTTTTGACTCTCATTAGCCAACCAAGTAGCTGCTGCTAAACACAATCCTGCATCGATTTTGGATCTGATGAGATCTCTCCTGCATCGCTCGTTGTCTTGGTTGTAAGCTGAGTTATAGAAGCTTCCTTAAGTCCTTCATGTGTCCTTCCCTCGGTTAGTCCAGATGTTCACGCTGCTCACTTGCTTGTCTTCTGAGAGGGCTGGTTTTCACGTCTCGTACAGAGTTATGTTATGCTGTGTTTGGCAACCCTACAGTCTGCGGGGACGTCTCAGAGACTACGTCCAGGTTTTAGACAGTCTGCGGTGGCGTCACGGAGACTACGTCCAGGTTTTAGACAGTCTGCGGGGACGTCACGGAGACCACGTCCAGGTTTTAGACAGTCTGCGGGGATGTCACGGAGACCACGTCCAGGTTTTAGACAGTCTGCGGGGACGTCACGGAGACTACGTCCAGGTTTTAGACAGTCGCGAGGAGACTACGTCCAGGTTTTAGACAGTCCGCGGCGTCACGGAGACTCGTCCAGGTTTTAGACAGTCTGCGGGGCGTCCGGAGACTACGTCCAGGTTTTAGACAGTCACGCGTGGCGTCACGGAGACTACGTCCAGGTTTTAGACAGTCTGCGGGGGCGTCCACGGAGACCACGTCCAGGTTTTAGACAGTCTGCGGGGACGTCACGGAGACCACTCCCAGGTTTTAGACAGTCTGCGGGGACGTCACGGAGACCACGTCCAGGTTTTAGACAGTCTGCGGGGCGTCCACGGAGACCACTCAGGTTTTAGACAGTCGCGGGGGCGTCCGCGGAGACTACGTCCAGGTTTTAGACAGTCCGCGTGGACGTCACGGAGACTACATCCAGGTTTTAGACAGTCTGCGGGACGTCTCGGAGACTACGTCCAGGTTTTAGACAGTCTGCGGGGGCGTCACGGAGACTACGTCCAGGTTTTAGACAGTCTGTGCGGGCGTCCACGGAGACTACGTCCAGGTTTTAGACAGTCTGCGGGGCGTCCGGAAACTACGTCCAAGTTTTAGACAGTCTGCGGGGACGTCACGGAGACTACGTCCAGGTTTTAGACAGTCTGCGGGGACGTCACGGAGACTACGTCCAGGTTTTAGACAGTCTGCGGGGACGTCACGGAGACTACGTCCAGGTTTTAGACAGTCTGCGTCACAGAGACTACGTCCAGGTTTAGACAGTCTGCGCGGGCGTCACGGAGACTACGTCCAGGTTTTAGACAGTCTGCGGGGACGTCACGGAGACTACGTCCAGAAAAATAAAACATGTCCACCGTGTTTGTGTCCTTGTAAATTTAATAATTCTGACTTTATGAAACTTCAAAATAAACCTTGATGTCCCCCGTCCAGGAGACGTCGGGATCGACTGTAACTTGTTTTATTACAAATGTTTATGAGATTTTCAATGAGGTCGTTTTACTTTGGCTCCACTTTATCTGGGACCTTCACAAACCATCAATACGAACAATGTGATTTTTATTTTTTAATTTTACTGAACTAGAACGACACTGATGAACATCCACCAAGGTCTGGAGCTTCAGAATCCACCGGAGGACCAGCAGTGAAACCCTGAAGAGGAAGAACGACTTCATCCACCGCTCAGCCGGTGACATAACACACTGTAAAGTTATTTCCAAGTGTTTGTGGTTTGAGGGAGGTCTTCGGGGAAAAAACAGATTTCATCGCGCTGAGAGGAGGAGAGCAGACAGAGGTCGGACTGGACCACTCAATAACACACACACACACACACACACACACACACACACACACACACACACACACACACAGTTGACTAATAGCACTGATTAGGCTTAATAATTAATGAGCAATCCAACCTGCTGGTGCTGGAGTCCGTCCATCCGTTGATGTTTTTCTCTCTCTGCTGTACTCGGACACTTCATCAGCCGCTCACCTCCTCCATCCCCGAGGAGTTTAAAAGATACATTCCCTGATTTTCTTACATAACCTCTCTGGTTTCTACTAAAAAAAAAAAACTTTTACGGTTTGTTGCCTATTTGTCCACTAAAACATAAAAAGTTTAGAGTTTGTTTGCTGCAGGCAGAATGACAGAGACGAGACCCGCCGACCTCCCAGAGCCCCTCTACATTATCCGCTTGTTTCAGTCCAACTTTATTGATACTTACATATTTTTATACATATATAAAAGATATTACCTGTTTATATAAAAAGAGTAACCTCAGCAGAGAGAGTAACATCCAGCAAACACTGCGGGGGGAAATCAATAGTCTCAACATATGCAGGTATATATTTAAAGTGAGGAGACGGCGAGACGGTAAAAACAGAAGCAATTAGATGAACTGTCAAAATAAAGCCGACTGGAAATTTCATATAAACACGACTGAAGGTGAGCAGATGATAAGCTTTTATACTTCATACTACTCCATCAGTTTAAAAGTCAGTTAACGCAGCGCACAGGTAGTTTTGGTTTTGAGGTTTCTCTCTCTGCAACTGACAAGAAATTATATTCATATACAATTTATTATTGCAACAGCAAAAATGTTTGTTAGGAGACGTAATGCCAGAGAATTATGTTTTCTATTAACATAATGAGGAAGTGTTGTTAAACACTGAGCGTCTCAGTAAAATGTTTCTCTGTTTTGGAAGACGAGGAGGAGGTTTACAGGCCGAGGCGCGGGGGGACGTTGATGGGGAGCAGAGCTGCTGTCTGCTGGGCTGGACAAACACTCATTAGAGTAACAAATGTAGATTAATCTGAATACATAGTCCCAAACAAATGCCAAATCTCCTGTAAAAGGCTGAAAGACAGACGCCGAGCTGGGCTGACTGCTGTTGGACTAGTCAGTAATATTAGCTGCTGCTGTGTCTGCTGTTGGTGACCTGGTTGATGATTGGCTGTTGGCAAAGTTGTCGACTCGCTAGTTTTTGATCAGAAGTAATGTAATCAGAAGAAATACTCGAGTACAGCTGAACATAGTTACACAGTTGGATTACACTCTGAATCTGGAGCTTGAACCGATAAAATGACATCCACCCGTCATTTCATCTTCAGCTTTTTGCGACACAGAGCTAAGATTCATTAGCTAGATAGCTGCAGTCGTTGAGTGTCTGGGGGCCGTAAGAAAACTGAGATTCCAGGTTTACCTGGAGGCAGAAAACCCCTGACTGACTCAGAGATCAACTCTCTGAATCTTCTTCATCTTCTTCTTCTCTTTATAACAAAACACAGACTGAAATCTTAAAGCGACCGAACATCAGAGGAACTTCTGAGTGAGGCTTCAGATACGATCGCTCTCAGTTTGGAAGTGATTATCCGCTCCCTTTGCTCTGCTTTCATGTGTTAATATCATGTTAATTCACTATTAATATTCCAGATTCTCTCAAATTTGACTTACGGTCTGTTCAAAGTTTAATTTAATTTCATCTGTAGTTTATATGTTTAAACTTCTGACCCTGACCGTCAGCTCATTTACACACACACGCTAATAATTCGATTTGAACCAGATTAAACAGGAACTCCGGGTGTAGCTCTGTAAAGTCTTTAATCTGATTATTTGAATGTCAGAGAGGTTATAATCAGATTAACACAGAGACAGAGCTTTGCTCAGTCCTTTCTTCTTCTCTGATTGTAGTCACAGTGGAGGTCAGAGGTCAGATGAAGTGAGGATTATCAGAGCTGACTCACTGATGGATGATGAAACGAACTGAGCTGAGCTTTTACGAGACTTTTTAATATATGTTGTTTCTCTGTGACGATGGCAGCGTTTGTGGCTCCGTTGGGGAGTTTGGGGGGATTTGTGTATGAAATAATAATGTCAAAATACATGCTGTGAGAAGACCCAGCCGCCACGACTGTCAAGCTGTCCAAACTTTAAGTTATTCGCCCAAACTGAATCCTGTGGATTCGAGGGTGAACCAATCAGAATCCTCCAGCTCCTCAGGAAGTGATGACGATGCCTCACCAGCAGGAGCCAACTGGGAACAGCTCACTCAGCTGTACGCGTAAATACTACTAGAAAAGTTACATAGGAGAAACAGAAAAGAACTCATGGACTATGTATGTGGATAGTTTGATCTCTGGTCATGTTTGCCTCTGCCCTCCCGTCTCTGGACAGGCAGCGATGGACGTCATTGTAAATCCCCCCAAAGTGCATGAGCCCTCGTATGCTCCGTTTACCAAGGAGAAGAGCTCAGTCCTGGATGCCCTGCCTCACAAGCAAATCCTGAACACGGTGCCTGGGATCAAGTGCAACCCAGTCCGAGGAGCCATGTACACATTCAATCAGATCTTCATCCCAGCATGAGCAATTCAGAAAGCCCAGGAACCTCCTGAAATGCTCAGACCATCCAGGAAGCGGATCACTTCAACCCCTTTCAAGCCCAGAGAAGCTGAAAGTCCTCCTGGAGAAGAGGAACGTCAGATCACCAGAACCAACCAAGACCAGCACAGAGAAATGTCAAAGCAACCGGACTGATACTGAGGTGGACAAGTTTAACTCAGGGGTTGTAGCAAGTTTGTGCAGAAGCCTTAACCCAAAATATCCCTGTTTGATTGATTTAAAAAACATCATGAACATACAGAACATACCGTACATGATACTGGGTGAACACACTATAAAAGGTCAGTGAATGAATTTCATTCCTGCGATGAAGTCCTTAGTCATGGTGTGTGAAAATAAAGTTTTAAAGAAGAAAATCCAACAAGGTTCTTCTCCATCATAAAAACATCCACGATGTTCCACTGAGGTCAAACGTTTGTTTCATGAAAGAGAAATGACACATTTGCTTCATCACATCAGAGAATGAAAACAAGATTCTTCACATTACTTTCTGTCATTTGTACACGTTGAATTGAACTCCATGAATACAGAAATAAATTAAACTCTTTGAAAAGTTTTCCTTCTTGACAAGACTGTTGAACAGATTAAAGTGAAATCAAAGCTTTTGTATAAAATTGTCTCAACTGGAGGAGCCATACAGAGAAATAACTCTGCTACAGCAGACAGAACATCCAGATCCAGCAAGAAAAATGTGTGAAATGTTTTGTAGGTTGTGTTCACTGTTGGTTTATAAATGGACTGCACATGCCGCCATGTTGGTAGTCCTCCCTCTTCCAGCAAAGTCGTGGATCATCGGTGGACCTGAGGCGGGCTGAATGAAGCCTGGTCGCTCAAACAAACCATCTGTAACGACGCCCACCTGTCAATCAAAGCGTCCACGCTCTTAATCCTGCATAACTTTAAGCCTTAAGTGGACGTCAGAGGAACTGCAGTTTTTGACACTTCCACATTGGTTTCAGGATGCTGCTTTGTTAGTGATTGAATTTACCTGTCCTAGTAATAGGTGAGGACTGGTTCAGGTCAGGTCAGAAGAGATTTAAAGGGGCTGTTCTGACATCTTTGGTTATTTTTATTTCTGTGGTTGGAGCAGCATATAGTTACACGACTTTATTCTACCAGATATATCTGGTTTTATGTTGCTTCTTTTTCCTAACACAAGCTGTTCTCCGTGCACGTTGGAAGTAGTCGAAGTCGTTCTGTACTCTGCACCTCAGTGGATTTAATCATAAAATAAAGGTTAAAGGAAAAGGAAGTGACAGTAAATGAATCCACTTGGTGTCCAGCTGCTTTCTCAGAGATGTCTCCGATTCTTCTGAGAAATCCCACTTTGTTCTTCTTTCTACCTCTGCAGGTACCGAGGACTCACCTGCAGCTTGCTGCCTCTGCATGTTAATGTCCTCTAACAGCAGAGTGATTTCCTCTGTCCTTGTCGTGTGTGTGTGTGTGCGTGTGCGTTGTCAATCATTCCCTGGTGTACCTGCTTCATTTCACTCAGGTTAGTTGGGAGCTCTCTGTGTTTTTCTCTGTTTCCTCATCACTTTTCTGTCTATAAATAAAAACACATCACCATCAGCCCCGCGGTCATCTGCAGATGGGTAATTTGTTCCCTCAGGCCGTCGTCTCAGGAGGACTGTGATTGCGTCACACAAACCGAGCCGGTGAGGAATGAAAGACTTTTTATTGGACAGTGGAGGGAACAGAAAGGCTGTGAGTGAAGTACAGAGGTCTAAAAGTAAAAGGTTAGTTAGTGAATAAAACAACATTTAATCCGCGCTCACAGCTAAGTTTTGTTTTGTCCTCTTTAAATTAACCACCCATCCTCTTTCATCACCAATACCTGTGAAATAATAATCAGTGTGCTGCAGACGAGACTGGTGGTTTGTAACATTTGTCCAGGGCACTGCAGATAAAAAAAATCGCCTCTTCACTAATTCTGTGTTTCACTAATGTGCAGTGCCTCTGCCAAAAAGCTGCATCAGTACTTTCATTTGTATTCTGATCTCCGTTTAGAGAAGCAAATGAATTCAGCTGTTGGATCCGCTTTATTCCAGTTGCGTCTTTGCTTTTTGCTGCAATGTTCTGAAGTCGTCCAGGTCTTCACTTCTCGTCGCAGAGACTCTCTCTGGCACCCTGAAGAGAGAGCTGACCTCCAGTGTAGCATTGAGCTGTTTGTTCTTCAGGCGCTCCGTGTTCTTGACCTTTCTTACATCTCAGACCTCTTAAACGTTGCTTGTTTCTCGGGTGAAACAGACATCCGTTTGTGTCCTTCAGTGTGTGGAAGAGCCACCGTTTTTGTTAAAAGGTCCCCATAACTAAAACGTGGTCCCACCACAAAGGCTATTTTAATTCTCTAGCTTTTGGACCGTCATAACAGAAGTTATGTCACGACACTCTCAATAAAGAGCAGGTCCAGACCAAAGTCTTAATAATATAATTTATAGAGACCCACAATTCCCACTTTGAGCACACACTTGTGACAGTGTAGTGGTGAAGAAAACTTCCTTTAAGAGGCAGAAACTGGATTATGGTGGACAGCTAACATGCTACTAAGATGCTAACTGCTAAAGTTGATGCAAAACATGGTATAATTTGAAATGTGTGCAGATTCTAACGTGTGTGACCACTGGATGTTTTCATGCTGAGTAATATCAGGCAACATGCTACATGGCATGCTAATGTTAACATGTTCACAGGGTTGCAGACAGTAGTATTCGACCAACCCCCGATCTCACCGTAGCCACACTCCATGAGAACTGTAAGAGAAAGCAGAAAACTCAGCTAGTAAGCTAGCACCATGTATCGATGTGTATAGATGGAGAGAAGAGCTCAGTGCATCATGGGAACACCGCCGTCACCCGAGCAGCTCGAACTATAAGCTCTATCAAAGAATGGAGAAAGAACCAGAACCGGGACCTACAGGAGAGGAGCTTGATATATTTGATGGACACTTCTGTAATTAGAATGATTAATGAATAACCAATTGTACCTGTAATCAGTCATGTGTTTCAGTAAACTGGCTTTGTTTCCTTCCCACAGAGGATCAGCTGTCTGGGTTTCTCTCAGCGGTGAAACTTTCTCTCCCAGCGGGTTCAGAAAAAAAACAAAAGAAACAACAAGAAACAGTTTAATGACACCGCTTTCCTCGCTGCCAATTTGAATAGATGAAAGAGGAAATTAAATCTTGTTTATGAGGCGGCGCTGATGGCGGATGCAAAGTGCCAAGGCGAGCGTGCCCGATGTCGGGTCGTCGGCGGCAGATTGTTCCACAAGTGTCGACATGATTGACTAAGTGAAAACATATGGCAAGGGACGCAAGGACGCCACTGGGGACCTTTGGTTCGCTCACTGCTGAAGACCCCCCCCACGCCGCCTCCGTCCTCGTCCTTTACCTTCTCCCTCTCGCCTCCCTCTCGCCTCCCTCCATCCTCTTTTTCCAGCTGAGTGGCTCCTAATTGAAGAGGGCGTGGGCTGCGTGTCAACAGCCAACAATGAGGTCATAAATCGTATGTGAACGACCACCGTGCTTCCTTCCTCTGCACGTGGTGTCATCGCTGCAGCTCCTTTTTAATGCCTCAGCTACAAATTCAGCTCGTTAACACTTTAATAACACAGTCTGTCTCAGTTTGTGCAGTCAGGTCCAGCACACATGAAGCCTCAGACTGTTTTTGGGATGTACTGCATGTTCTGCTCCTGCAGTTTTACACTTTACTGAAGATGCATATTTCAAGGGAACATTTTTATATATGTTTTCAGTATAACGCTACACACCATTCGTGTCCCATGCCCATGCTGAGCATATTAATGGACACTGAAGAGCACACCCCCCCTTTTATGTACTACATTATATTATTTTGTTTGCTCGTGCTCAAGAGTAAATTCATTTGTGGTTTCTACGAGTGAGGCTCACACAGATGCTTTGGGCAACACAGGGATCCTTTGCTGTGACACAGGAGGGCGTGCACGTCATTCAGTCGACATAAACAACATGCAGCCCAAGCGGCAGCCTCCATGACGGTAAGGTGAAGTGCAGAAAAACTGCAGTTCCTCTTGTCGTCCACTTGAGGCTGGCTCCAGAAGTGAGTCAGTCTCCATAAGTCCCCATGTTCAAATGTCCAACTTCACAGCAGAAATAAACATGTTTACAGCCTGGTACAAAAAACAGTTTTGGTCTCTGTAGCTAATTTCCCCGTTCATGACAACTGTACTGAGGGTGAATTTATATACAACTCACCTGTTCAGGTTATATTAAGGCTTAAAGTTATGCAGGATTAAGAGCGTGGACGCTTTGAAACACATTAACACTTAAATCAATAAATATAAATATTTGGGTGGAGGGTTCAGGTGTGTTCAGCAGAGAAGCTCTCAGGTGATGGGCACAGATCAGTGTTTCCACATGTTGTTGAGCGTTGTCATGGAAACAGAGCTGAGAGTTGTACGCTTGTTTAAACACTGTAATCCTCCTTGTCCTCGTCACTGTCTCCCTGACAGCTCGTTGACTTTTTCCTGTTCTGTCCCGCAGAGCTTTCTCTCTCCTTCCTCTCCCGTTTTGTAATCAGTTTTTTAATCAAATCTAATCAGCTCAGCAGGATCCGCACAGCGAGCCGCTATCCTGCCTTACATAAGACACACTGTCAGTCCTCATCACACACACTGACGGAGCAATTAGCTTGTTGCATTCGTGCAGAAACAAACTGTCCGTGCGGTAAACTTCTCAACAGCAACAATCAGACTAACTCGACCTCTCACGAACCTTTACTGCACACCCGGTCAGTCCTCCCTCCAACCGATGTTCGGTTAGTGCCCGCTACACGCTCGGCTACTGTTGATGCGTACATGCTTGCATCCAATCACGTGTGATGACAGACAGGGATCATGGCGGACGTGTGGCTGATGGTCTGTTCAGTTCTGAGTGACTGTAGCTGCCCCGTGTTGTTGTTGCTTTGATTGACACATTTAATTTTACCACTGCTTTAACACTCCGGGCCGATCAGCTGGACAGGGTTCCTCCCAGTGTTCCCGTTGGCCAGTCTGGACCTGTGCTGGGACCTGTTGGGTCCAGTATCTTTTGTGAGTAGGAGGGTCACATTACAGAAGCACATTACCTGCAGAGCAGTAGACAGTAAAATGCAAAGCTGACATTTGTGATTATTATTATTAACATTACACATTTTTATTTTTCTATTTTTGGAATATTTTCAGTGAATTTCAGTCTTTAACACGAGAACACGATGAATCCCTCCTGCTGTTTTGTCAAACAGTCTCCTGAGAGGAAGATGAGTGTGGAAGGCAGAACTCGGGGCAGAAAATTCCCACGTTGGCTTTTTGCTGTTCCTTGATTTTTTTTTTTGCTGTGAGTGCACAACAGTGAAAAAGACTTAAATAAGTGTGAAACAAGTGCATGTCTGGATTCTTACAGCGATATAGTAAGTGTTAAGAGATGTATTCACAAGGAACGTCACCTGCAAGTGAACACCTGATTCATATATACATATGTATAGTTTCACCCGAAAAGCTGAATAATTTGCTAAATCAGTGGTAGATTTTATTTATTTAACAGGAGGGAACAGTGCACTTGTCAGGGACTATTTTCTGCTGTGGATTCATCCACATTTGGTGCTCTAATGAGTATTTGTCCAGCCCAGCAGACAGCAGCTCCGCTTCCCGTCAGCATTTCCCCACAACCTGGGCCTTTAAACCTCCTCTTGCCGGTGGTACAAACACTCAAAACCGGACAGTCTGCCAAACAAACTGAGCTAACAGCAGCTAACAAACTGAGCTAACATGAGCTAACAGCAGCTACAGCTGTCAGCAGTTTACTTCACTGTCCATCATAAACTCTGTAAATCACAGAGAGTTGAGGCGGAGCAGCCGGAGGACATCAGAGGGAAAACCAGAAAACATTTCCTCCATAAAATATGATCCAGTTTCACCAGAATCAGTGAAATAGTTGGTGGTGTGTGACTTAGTGCCGTAAAGCGTTACGTACTTCTCCCGACCCGGAGCCCAAAGTTACATAGTGTGAGAACAGACGTACGAATCACCTGATCACAGGTCAGTGTGGATCAGCAGGAGTTATAATCTGTTAGTTTATGAGAGAAAAGTTACAGTGTTGCTTTCAGGGTGTCCCACGTTGAACCAGCTGAATATTCATCCTGCTCTCGACACCTCTGCAGTTACTGTGTGGGTAAATTGCTAAATGGAGTGAAAACAGCGTCTGAATGGGATGGTGATTCAGCAGATGCCTCCACAAAAGCCTCCACACAAAGTCACATTCTGTTTGCAGCAAATTTCGCTTTATGTGCCGCCGGAAAGGAAATCAGCAGCCGCTGCCGCCACCACTGCCGCCGCAGCTGTCGACGAGGCTTCAGTTTTGGCAGGAGGCCGGCGGGTTACGGCTCGCAGCGTATAGAGCGCAGGGAGACACAAGCAGATAAGATGAAGAGGATGTGTGTGTAAACAGATGGCTGTAAACAAAGTAATGATAAGTAACTAAACTCAACACTCAACCACCAGCTGAACGCCGCTTCTTTCAGGGTCTCTGAGGAAATCTCTGAAAATGAGGCGCCCCTCACGTCTTGTGTGTGCCTATGATTTCTCTTCCAAACTCTCCCGGGTTCTCCTCCTCCTCCTCCTCTTCTTCCTCACACATTTGGGAGGTGACATTGCCCCGCCACTGCTGAGCTAAGAAATAAATAAACCAAGGGTGCCGCTGCTGCTGCCGCTGCTGTTGCTGCTTCTTGGGTAGAATTGATCCCCAGCGAGATGTGGACTTTCTTCCATCTGCTCACCGCTAATTAACAGACAAGAGCTTCCCAGAAGAGAGACTTGTGCCGCTCTTCCTCCACCACCTCCTCCTCTTCGTCCTCGGCTGCAGATCTGCAGGGAGACAGCCAATCAACAAGCATGATCACTTTAATCAGCTGGTACGGTCAGAGTATTTATGGGTGAAGCTGGTGTGTGACACGAGAGTCGAACGTCTGAAAACTCCTGAGAAATCAAAATGTGTTTTTATGTATTCATATCACCATCAGAGGTGGAAAGCAACTAAACATGGATTCTAGTAAAAATTTGGAGATTTTATGTAAAACACAAATTCATCCCAGAGAACACGACGACATCCAGGATTCCCAAAACCATTTTGAAATGTGGACTCTGCTACTATATTGTGTTGAATGGGTTTTTAATGCAGCGCTGCCTGATGGGTCGAAGGTCACAGACATTCAGTGTTGGTTTTGGGCCTCGCCCCGTACGTGCAGAGATTTCTCTGGATGATATTCTGGATTGTAAATGGTAAAATTCATAAATTCATTCAAACCGTGTGTTGACAGACGTTCTTAAACTGTTGTGAAGGGGTGAACCTCACCCCATCCTTCATGCAAATGACTGAGCCTTTCGAGGACGCCACTTCATACCCGATCATGATACCATCACCTGTTTTCAATGAACCTGTTTACTTGTGGAAGAATGAGTCTGTTTTCACAGTTAAGGAGATTGTGAGGAAGGTCTCAGAGAAAAAGAGAAAAACGACTTCTATCATCAAGTTTGATTTACGACAGTATGCATAATTCATCCTTTCCTGGATCATTTAGAACGCGGACACATGTTATGAATGTCCCAAAAAAAGTCCTTAAACCGGAGAATAAAACCTTCAGCATACCACAGAAACAGGGTTTAAAGTATCTGGTGATGTACTCGCTTTTCCTTAGGGGATAACGTGGGAGAAAGACAATCGTTTGTAGGGTCAACAACCATTGCCGTTGCCATAGAAACGCAGCTCTCTGGTTCATATATATATAGCTCGCTTAGTTGCCTACTCTGTATTTGTGTGCAGCTGTCTTTACTCACAGCAGACTAACAATGAGACTGTCCGAAGTGTGCTGAGCGCTCTGTCACATCGGCGAGAACATGCAGCGTGTGGAAATCAGCGTTTATGAAAGAGCTGCTGATTCAGGCCGAGCCGCCGTGATTTGCAGCCAAGCTTCATTTGCAAAAAAATCATGACCGGGGCAATACGCCCGACAGTTTGTGTGTGCGTGTGTGTGTGTGTGGATGCAGTTGATGGACAGGCGGAGGTAAAACTAGGCAGAATTACGGCCTCCAACAGGAGCTCCGTGACACGAAACACTCGGATATAATGAATAAAGTGCAAAACGAAGGAAATACCAACCAAAGCAGTCTGTCTGTAATCTGACTCCGGTCTGACACGACTCAACATTTGAATTTCTGCTGAATAAAGTCAAACTTTAACCGGACCTCCAATCAATTAATAATGGCAAGGCCCCTGGTAGGGCCTCCCAAACAGACTAAATGTGATGACAAATTGCACTACGACGATCTGTAGCACCAAGGCACCAGCGAGTGTCTGGTGGCTAGGCCTTAGTCCATGGGGCTCAGCTGGGCCTTTGGGTCCACCACCTACAGGGAGAGGCATAGGGTTCAGGTGCTTGACCAGCCAGATGACAGGCAAAGGCATGGACCTGGATGTGCTGTTCCCTGGTGGTTAGGATGCCCACTGGGCGCCATCCTTTGGAGGTGTTCTAGCCATGTCCAACTGGCAAGAGACCCAGAACCAGCTGGAGGAACTACATAGCCCATCTGGTCAGGGAACACCTCGGGATCCCCCAGGAGGAGCTGGAATGTGTTGCTGGGGAGAGGGACGTTTAGAACAGCCTGCCAAACCTGCTGCCACCACGACCCAACCCCGGATAAGAGGAAGAAAATGGATGGATGGTATTAGCCTAGGATGTCAGCAACAACATCCATCTGATGTTTGTGTTTGTTTTAGCCAGAAAATCCTATTTTGGGCAAAAATGGCAAAGGATGAACGAGCACATGACGACCATCATGACTGACTGATGATAGGCTGGGACACCTGCCAATCAGGCAAATGAGCACAGAGCTCTTTAAACCTCAACAGGTCACTGGTTCTAGACTAAAGTCCCTGTGGATGGGTTTAACTAGAGTTCACACACTTACACACAGTTCAGAATCTTATTAAATTGTCTTAATGTTGCCTTAACTGGAAGATTAGAATTACTCCTGGAGTCTGTGGGACAGCACAGAGACTACGTCCAGGTTTTAGACAGTCTGTGGGGACGTCACGGAGACTACGTCCAGGTTTTAGACAGTCTGTCGGACGCCACGGAGACTACGCCCAGGTTTTAGACAGTCTGCGGGGACGTCACGGAGACTACGTCCAGGTTTTAGACAGGCTGCGGGACGTCACGGAGACTACGTCCAGGTTTTAGACAGTCTGTGGGACGTCACGGAGACTACGTCCAGGTTTTAGACAGTCTGCGGGGACGTCACGGAGACTACGTCCAGGTTTTAGACAGTCTGCGGGGACGTCACGGAGACTACGTCCAGGTTTTAGACAGTCTGCGGGGACGTCACGGAGACTACGTCCAGGTTTTAGACAGTCTGTGGTCTGGTCTTGTGTAGCTTAACAGTTTGATGTGGAGAGACGTGAAATAAAGAGCGAGAAAGTTCACATATCGAGGAGGTTGGACGGGTTTTTAGGGTCTCAGGACTCCTTTGTCAAACGATTATAAGTTTGGGATATTTGAGTTTCAGGTGAAATTTATGTAAAATGTAAGACGTTCATGCTACAGTGATATTATATCCTGAAAGTAGAGAATTTAATTAAAAACAAACAATGGTAATTTCTTTATCTCAAACTAATTATTGAAACAAAACATTACAGCAGTGGTGGATACACCACAACAAGACTCTCCGAGCTCAGTGGTAACTTCCCTCTGAGTACATTACTACGTTTGAAGCCTCACACTGAGCAGGTACTGCTGATGGACTGTCAGGTGTCGTCTTGGTGTCATGAAGTCAAGATGTGAACAGCACGATGAAGAGGACTGTTTCAACACAAAGTGTCTTTGAAGCAGAACATTCAGTGGAACATTGTTGGTGATTTTTAATCACCTTGTTAGAGAACAGCATGTTCTGCAGTAAGTACTGAAACGCTGAACAGTCGGACATGTGCATTCAAGAGGTTAGAGACGGTCAAATTAAAGTTCACCTGTACAGGTTAGAGTGTGTTTTAGGAGCATGTACATGTGTGTATGTGATCTGAGCAAAGATTGTGGTCCTAATTAAACTTCACAAACACTGAGGGCCTCAGGCTGTGCACACAAACTGTACGGCTCTTTCAATCAAATAACATTTTAGAAGATTTTTGTTAGTTTTTAGTATTTTGTCAAATTTCTGCTTTCATCTGCTTTATATTTCTCTGTTAGGCACCAAAACAGCAAAGAAAAAAACACTAAACAAGGACTTGATTTGGATTCTGCCATCACCACGTCCTCCTCCTCAATCCTCACACACACACACACACATTTCCACCATGGACGTTGCACTACCCAGCAGAACGTTAACCCCACACTGTGCTTTGTGCCAGAGAACATTTTCTTGTTTCTTCTTCTGTTGTTTCATCTGTGATCTGTTCCAGGTTCTCGCAGTCTCACATCAGAGCCGTGCTCACTAACGAGGACTAACACAGCTGGTTCAAATTACACTCGTTACACTTGGTCCAAGACTCAACAGTCAAGAAGGAGTTCATTAGAAGCTACTTGACTCATGGCGGCATTAATGTTTCCGTGAATACAATCACTATGTAAAATGTCACAAAGCGTCTGTTGTAATATCTCAAAGCTTTAATGTGTCGTCTTAATATTTTCGACATTTTCTGTCCGAAAATGCTCAATTATATGAAATTTAGAAAACGTTTTAGGACCTGGAAGCAGATAAATGAGTTCAGTGTTGTCGTACTGAAGATCAGCCCAGACCAGCTGCTTTGTATCATGCATGAACTGTGAGTGAAATATCAGTCTGTTTCCCGCCTTGACATTCTGATCAAATCAAACATGTTTAATATTATCAGAGCGTCGGCGCGCTCTCGTCACCATCAAAGTTTACTTTACTAAATATCCGTCACACACGCGACAGACGGTGAATTAACAGTGTTTAGAGCCGGTGTTTAATTTGACGTGTCTGATCCGGCGAGCAGTTCTAAAGTCAGTAAAATAACGCTGGTGAGAGTTGTTGCATCCGAAACATAAAGTTTGTACAGACACAGTTTGTTTGTGGATTATATTGATGAATTATCAGCTGATTGTGTTCAGTGTCTGACAGCAGGATGCAGTAAGTGTTAGTCTTTGTGGGTTTGATGTAAACGTGGTGAGGAATTTGTAAATGAAACTGAAACAGGAAGTCAAATATCAACTATTCCGTCCTGTATCCACTGTTTGTTGTTATCTGGGTCACGGCAGGTCATCGCCCCGCCGGCGTTTCAAAGCCTTTGTGGAGGTTTTATCATCACTGCGGGCGGATCGGGAGGAGTCCGAGTCCTCGACCTTTGAAGTTTCCTCTTCGCGGACGCCATCGGCTCGTCTCGTCAGCTCTGAACTCGTCGTGAACAAAAGGCAGGATTAACCCGGCTCAGTCTCTCTGCGTTAAATATCCATCAAAGCCTGTCTCACCTGACGCCACAGCCTTCCTCTGAACTCTCTACACGGCTCAACACTTTATTTCTCCTGCTCCTTCCCGCCTCATGTCTCCGCTTCGTAGCCTTCAGTGTCGCCTGAGTCTGAGACACACAACAGGAGCAAAGATGCATAAAACAGCATTAAAACAAAAGAAGTGTTCGGTTTGTGACACTTGTGTGGACACTTGAGAGAAACAGGAAACTATGAAGGAAGTGGAGGTGAATAAACACGCTCTGCGTTTGAATTTAACAGTTAAACGTTTCTGCAGCAGATTTTCAGTTGACTGTTGCTGCCAGGAGACATTTTAGTCGACTGAACAGGAGAGGAGGACACAGCTGAGGGTGGAAACAGAAGTGTGAAACGTCACTACATGGCCAGAAGTTTGTGGACACCTGAACACATAAACTTTGGATAGTCTCTGCATTAAATAATTCATGTTTAAAAAGATTAAAATGGACATTATACCCTCCCTACCTTGGACTAGTAAGTAATATTAGCTGGCTGCTATTTAAAGAGTCTTAGTTTTTTAAGTTAGATTTAAGGTTTTTAAAGTTATTTTCATTGACCAGACAGGACAGCTGTAGATGTGAAAGAGATGTGACGACATGCAGCAAGGACTTGACCTCTTGTTTTTGGGGCACGTTGTACCAGGCGAGCATCAGGGTGCTCCACATTAATGGTAACTTAATGTACAAGGAAAATATTCTGGGACATTTAACGAGGTTAAAAAGTTTGGTGGACAAACAAACAGATAAATAATAATAAATAAAAAAAACTAATGTTCATGAGGAAAATGAAATAAATAAAAAGCTTTGTTATCGAGGCTGCTGACTGCTAAGTAACGTCGGCAGCACTCACTAATTGCCGTTGCTACCTGCTAAAACCGTAATTTCCAGAGGTGATCAAAACTCTTTTAATCAGCTGTGCATACATAATGCTGCGGCGATAAAGTGGTGCTGCGGAGAGACTGTAATAATAACAATGAAATATATCTGAACACAACGGCTGGCAGAGTGAATAATTTGTTAATTTTTAGGAATAAATTATCTCTTCATGCATTAAAAACAATCTTAATGAGGAAATCGCTCTTTGTTCTTTCATTTGGGATGGAGAGTGTGTGTGTGTGTGTGTGTGTGTGTGTGTGTGTGTGTGTGTGTGTGTGTGTGAGGTCTGAGGTTCAGTGAATGAATTTCTAAACCAATTTCACTTTAATACACCTAAACACACACACACACACACACACACACACACACACACACACACACACACACACACACACACACACAGCTCTTTTTATTATTCAAAATTGTAGTTCCAGCTTGAGTGTGAGACAAGTGAGATGTGCCAACATGTCCGCCTAACGTGCCAACTATCACACGAGTGTTAGATATTCCTGTCACCTTGCCTGAGCGGTCCGGAGGCAAAATAACAAGAGAATGAAGGTGTGTTTATACACACACACACATACAGATACACAACAACAACAACAATAATAATAATAACACTCACAATCTAATTTACAATTCTCTCCAGTCTCATACCAACTCCACCTCTCTACCCCCAACAAACATTTCTGCCCTCGCCGCAAATGTGCACCTGAACACAATCAGTTAATAAATGTCCTTTTTACCACATCTCACGTGTCCTTATTTCAATAAGTGCATGCACATGGGGGTAACGGCGAGCCCGTCGTTTCAATTCCTTTTAAGACAAAGAATTCAGACGGAGTCTCTTCAAAAACACAAACCGAGCTGAGTGTTACACCTTAATGAATGACACCTGTCTCAACCTGTGAGTGCTGATTGGCTGCAGCTCTGACTTGTTCTCCCAGGTGACACAAGTTCCCTCACATCATGAGCCGCTCCGCACTGAACTGAACTGCGTCGAATGATTTTGAAGCAACGTGGAGTAGAAGTGTTTTTGCAACTTAGTAGGTGTAACTATGTTCAGCTGTACTCGAGTATTTGTTCTGATTACATTACTTCTGATCAAACTTTGCTAACAGCCGAACTGACTAGTCCAACAGCAGTCAGCCCAGCTCGGCGTCTGTCTTTCAGCCTTTTATTTCACCAAGCTCTCACCAACCACTAAAAGTCAGTCCCAGATTTACTCTTGTCCGGCGGCTTCTTGCTCGCTCACTCTCTCCTTTTCTCTTCTTAGCTTCCTCCGTCAGCGTCCTCTTCGCTCTCTTCTCCTCTGCCATTATGTCCATAGAAGCTGCTGAGCCCGGTTACATTGCCCGCTTGCCTGACTCTGGTTAGAAACATTTTCTCCATAAAATATGATCCAGTTTCACCAGAATCAGTGAAATAGTTGGTGGTGTGTGACTTAGTGCCGTAAAGCGTTACGTACTTCTCCCGACCCGGAGCCCAAAGTTACATAGTGTGAGAACAGACGTACGAATGACAGAGACACCGTTCACCTGATCACAGGTCAGTGCAGCGTTTTATTGTAGAGAGTTACACAACGTTGCTTTGTGACTCTCTTGATTGTCTCTGATGATGAAAAAATTAAAGAGTAATCTTAAATGCCACCGCAGCCGTCTACGCGATCAATCGATTTTCCTCCCATCACTGACCAATAGGAGGCTTTGTCCCAAAGAGCTCAACCACACTGCCAGTGGTTTCCCCACATCCACTCTGATCTCTGAATTATGAACGCCCATTTCATATTTATCTTCTGTGACGGTGGTGGCTGCAGAAAGCTGAAGGAAGGAGCTGAGTTGGGAGGTCCGGGGGAATAAACTTTAATTATACATGCCAGTGTCAGGGATACAGAGTGGCGAGCGCGGACGGAGTGATTGATTCGCAACAGGGGAGGGGAGGAGGGGAGGGGAGGGGTGATGGAGGTATCCGTGGCGACGAGCAGCGGGCCCTTCATCACCTGAGAGGCAGCCGGCATTAAGGCAGCTGTCAGGGACTTTGATTTGGAGTGGGAATTACAACACACACACACACACACGCTGGCATAACACACAGTTTCACACAATACCCCAGCTTGCATAATATACATGATACACACACACACACACACACACACACACACACACACACACACACACACACACACACACTCTCTGTGGCTGTCCCCGCAGGCAGATGCTGCAGCAGCTCCTTGACGTGACACCACATGAATAATTTGTGAGCGGCGGTTCAGGCTGGAGGTGAAACAGAAACACAAAGCTGAAAAATCCCACGCTTCACAAACACACCTCATGTAATGCTGATGGTGCCTTAAAAAAAAAGAGCGGCCCCGACAGTTCACCTGCAGGCTGAGACGAGCTGAAAAACCTGAAACACATCAAAACAAGAAAAAATGCAAACTGCTCACATCTGAGCCCAGAGGCTGCGAGAATGATAAAAGACCAAAGCAGCCGAAAGCAGAGCGAGCAAACTGTCACTGCTGGACGTTTGACTGCCTGTTCTCACTGGATACACCTGTTTCAGGAAAAATGCAGTATCAAGATATATTTCTGGGTGATTATGGAGTACAGCAGTATCTGCAAATCCCCTCTCCAGTTCACCAGGAGAGCAGTGAGCTCAGAGCACACCATTAGCATTAACAAAATGGCTGCATGGACGCTGTAAAGTTTAGTGATGGCTGCAAAACTGTGGGTAACCTCGGTGGAACTCTGTACTGAGCATGGAGCATGAAACCTTTGTGCACATTTGAGACATCCACAGATTGTACTTGCTTGCTCGTCACAGAGACTTGGATGTAGTCTCTGTGACGTCCCCACAGACCGTTGTGAAACTCGGTGTGGTGGCTCTGGTCGTCTCCGTCTGGGTAGTCCTGCCTCTGCCAGCTCCCAGTGTCCAAAAATGGGCAAAGATGTGGAGCGTGGGTGGAGCTGGATGAAGCCCCATGTGTGCTTTTGTTACTGACGTGTAATTTTACCATTAAAAAACAAGACATCAAGCAAATAATATACAAGAAAAATGGCTTTTGAACATCTGATCTGATCTCTTTTGTAGTCTAGACCTTGGGACAATGAGCAGCATCTGGCCAAAAAAATGTGACCTGGACACTGAACTCCTCGCTGGGCTTTAAAAGTAATCAATAAAGTTTGTGATTGAAGCAACAGGTAAAACAGGATGTGGGGAAAACAGGATTATTGAAATGAGATCATGTCTCTTTGTAGCAGTTATAATCCTGGCAGCTGAGTTTTGGATGAGCTGTAAGCAGCAGGGAGATGCCAGAGAGGAGTTACAGTTGTCTAATCCAGCAGTTTTCCAAACGGGATTCCTGCGGTGGGTTTTTAGGGGGTTCCCAACAAAAGGAGAATGATAGTATTTTAACTTTTTAACATTTTTTGGAAGTTTGAATAACAAGTAAAGAAAAGGTGGACATGGCTGGTTGTTTGGATCGATTGTAGTTTAACCATGACTACAAATAAAATAATACCCAGAGGGGATTCCTTCAGACAAAATTCTGTCAAACTGGGGCCTTATTATGGACTTCATCAATGCTGTCAAGGGTGATGCCATGTTGGAGGCGTATGTTTATCTCTTTCATATTGTGAATGGTAGAAAACAATATAGAAAAGTTGGCAAAGCATTCATTGTACAATTTATGTTCCTCTAAGAAATGATGTGGAGTTGTTCTCTTGGTGAGGCCCAAATAAAAAGGTGGTTTAATATATAGTCAGTCATCTTGGGGAAGCCAAAGGGGGAAGAGTCAGGCCCAGCAGACAGCAGGGTTTGTGCTTTAAATTAGATTTTTTTATTTGTCATGAGTTGATTTATCCTCGGTTTCTTATGCTAATTTTTTTTTTTTTTTTTAGTTTTATTGCTTGTCTACCTATGGGACCTGCAATATAACCTCTCAAGTCTGCCTCCTACTTTACAACAGACGCTCTGGCAACGACTTCCTTACAAACAGAAAAGGGAAATGTACCGAGCACGGAGCCTTGAGGTACCCCACAGGGCAAACCTAATGCAGTGATATTAGAGTTATAGTAGAGTATTTAACCGTGGCTGCTTCACTTTAATAGAATCATCTTTCCTTTAGTCTTACTCGAGTGTTCACTCATGTTAGTACTTTTTCATTTTGGAAGTGTAGCTCCTCCAACTCAAATAAGCTGAAATTACCCAACTCCCTCTCGCCCTCCCTCCTCCTCCGCCCTCCAGCATATTGAACGATGCTATCAGAGCAGAAGTGACAGCTCGGCTCTGCTTTATTTACTTTATTTGCTGTGGTCAGAATGTGAAGCTCTTCATATTCAGACTGATGAGAGGCTGCAGATCAGCGTGTCATCAATCAGCCGGGCCAAGCAAACATTAGCACAGAGAGAGTGAGAGTTAGGCAGAGAGAGAGAGAGAGACGCCTCATTTGCAAAGTGAATGCACTCGCGTATTTATCCTGACATGGTTTATGATTACCAACCCCTCTAATACACCCCCCTCCAAACACACCCCTCTGAAGACTGATGAATGAATAATGAAACTCAGGAGGCAGCAGTTAGATAAAAACAGACTGTGGAATCAAGTTTAGAGAGATGATTAAAATCTCTCAGCAGGAGGAAAGATTTGGTCAAATGTGAGCGTCACATTCATGTTCTGTTCACAGAATTTAATGCACCTTTGGTCTGGGTTTGTTTTTCCTGGTTTGGCCAACTGAAGGGGGTGAGTCCGTCTCCATAAGTCCCCATGTTCAAATGTCCAACTTCACAGCAGAAATAAACATGTTTACAGCCTGGTACAAAAAACAGTTTTGGTCTCTGTAGCTAATTTCCCCGTTCATGACAACTGTTTTTCCTCAGTCTGTGGTTAGGATGTAAAGAGAGCAAAATAGTCCTAGCCTAGCTTTAAGTGAGTTTCATTGATTGATTTAAAGTCTGTACAACAGTCTCTGTTCGTAGACCTGTTTCAACCAGAAAATGCATGACCAAGTTGAAAAATCTTGTCTTGGTGATTATACCCCATCAGGATGTCATATTTAGGGGGGATGATATAGGAACACCCCCCTGATGGAGTCTAGACACTGGTGGTGGTGTTGAAGGAATAAAGAGGATGCTGAAGATTTGGATGTGATGAAGAGTAGACTTCTGATGAGCTCGACACTGGATATGACGGACTAGAAATGACAGCTGACAGCAGCAGAGAGAACTTATTTAAAGTTTGACAGCTGCATGATGATTGGCTGATGGAGGTTTTGGCAAAATCTGCTTGACTTGAAAGAGTAAACATCAGCTGATGGAGGAGAGAGAGAGAGAGAGAGAGAATTGTGAATGAATGCTTCATTAAGAAATGGGTCATGTCCCAAATCCACTCCATACTAATTAGTGCATGCGGCCATGGCTCAGGAGGTAGAGCGGGTCATCCACTGATCAAAGGGTTGGCAGTTTGATCCCCTGATCACGCTGCCCACATGTCAAAGTGTCCCTGGGTAGACAATGAAGTCCAAATTGCTCCCGATCGGACCAGGACCAGGACCTTGGACAGTGCTGGCTGCATTTCCAGCTGTGAATAGCACTCACATTTCCCTTGTGCACTGCATTGTGGGAAAACCAGAAGAACTTGCAACTATGCACCATCACTGCTGGATCTCGCTGCTGATCTAGTAGAGCAGTTTGACTGGTCTGATCGTCTGATTGGCCACCGCAGCGTAACGCTGGGTTACGCCAATGTTGAATCTGGCTCAACTTCCTGCAAAAAAAACTGTGTTTTTTGTGCCAGATTCGGTCTGAGTCCTGCAGCATGCTCAGCATCTGACGGGGAGAGACTGAAACTAGAAGAGTGGAACAGCACATTGATGCTCATTGTTATGGGGGTGGATAAAGAGATGAGTTTAGCAGTCATATGATGAAAACAGTTTAACATGTTCAACTGACCTTGAACTGACGCCCACCAAGGTTATTAATCCCTCAATTCTTTTTTTTAAACATATAGGCCTGAAAATGAGATAATACAACCACACACACAGAAAGGGCTTTGTGTGTGTGTGGTTGTATTATCTCAGTGTGCAGAGATGTTGGACTGATGGGCAGTTAGGGGCACCTTGGCAACATCTCCAGCTACCAGTTCACACTCCATACTGTGGTCTGTGCTGGACTTGAACCAGCCATCGTCCAATACACCAAACCAAGTCCCCACAGAGAGAGCTACTGACATGACCATCATTTATCCTGATGGGTATCTTGGAAACATCAAATATGTGTGCGATGTTCAGGTGTCCACATACTTTTGGCCATGCAGTCCTTTATCGACAGGTGTTGAAAAGTTCAGTTTAGATAGAAAACAAAGACAAAGAAGGCTGCAGTTCCTTCCTTTTTAATTAAATATGAAAAATTGAAAAATAACACGACTCTCTCTAATTTTGACCTCATCTCCAGCTCCCTTCTGTCTGCTTTCATAAAACATGCAGCATCTCCTGTCAATATCAGCCTCAATGAAAATGGAGCAGACACACATGTATTTTTTCTGTCTGTAACGTGGTGTTTGAGCAGCTTTCCTCCCGTCCTCTCAGGATGCCGCCGCCGCCGCCGATGCGTCCAAGACTCAGAGCTCGCCGCTTCTGGCAGTAATGGAAACATTGAATATTGATGCTTTTATTATTCAAGGACATGTGGACACACATGCTTCTGTTTGTAAAATTGGTCTCTCTTTGATGTGAATTGATAGACTGTGAAGTGGGTATTCCCGTTACAGCCCGGAGGACATTTTGCATCACGGCTACTGCAATTCAAATGATGCCTCTTTTTAAACATACATAGAGTACGTACTGTATAGTGTTCATACATCAGGGTCGAGTGTTTTGCATAGAAAAGAGAAGGGCTCCGTTAATCACCTCTGCTGATTTCACTGCTCTGCTTTTCCTTTTCCAGTTATTTTAATGGATTGTCTTCACATAAACATGAAACATAAAAACTGAAGGACGAATCTTCCTGTTTTGAAAGTCACATTTTTAACATCGAGATCGAGATATTCACACCAAGTTTGTGCGTCCTCAAGGAAAGCCTCATCGGCTGGTTTCCAGATGGAGAGAAAGGCACGGGGAGGGTGAAGAGGGGGTGGAGGAAATGAGGATGAGGAAGTCAGTGTTAAAGCAGCAATCTGTCACTTTTGTATGAATTGCAACCACTAAAAGTCAGTCCCAGATTTACTCTTGTCCGGCGGCTTCTTACTCGCTCACGTTTTTCTTTTTCTCTTCTTAGCTTAGCCTCAACACCTTCGGTCTCTTCTCCTCTGCCATTATGTCCGTAGAAGCTGCAAAGCCCAAAGTTACATAGTGTGAGAACAGACGTACAAATGACAGACACCCTTCACCTGATCACAGGTCAGTGCGGATCAACAGGAGCTAAACGTTCTTAGTTTGAGAGAAAAGTTACATGATGTTTCTTTAATGACCAACATGCACGTTACTTCCCAGTTGCACTCTTGAAACTTAATTCAGACGATTCAAACTGCTCATGTTGAGTTATTCAGAGTCTGATGATGAACACAAAACTTCATTTCAGCTGTCAAAATATTGACTAACGTGGATTTTGTCCAGGGGTTCGAATCCGACCTGTGGCTCTTTCCTGCATGTCTCTTTCCCCATCTCTCTCTCTCTCCACACATTCCTGTCACTCTTCAGCTGTCTCTATACAATAAAGCTTGAAAAGGCCAAAAAAATATCTTAAAAAAAGAGGAAGGAAAGTAAATAGGGGAAGTAGAGAAGGAAAGAAGGTGGTGGGGAAAGAAAGCAGGGAAAGTTGAAAAGGAAGGTAGAAAGTATGAGAAAGTGGTGGGAAACAGAGAGGAAGAGAATAAAAGAAGGAGGCAGAGAAAGAAAGCAGATGAGGAAACAGGAGAAAATTAGGACAGAAAAGGAAGGGAAGTAAGAATCAGGGAAATCTAAGAAACATTAAAGGAAGAAAGGAGGTAGGGATGTTAAGGGGAAATAGGGGAAATAGGGAAGGGAAGGAAGAAGAGAGTGAAGAAGAAAAGGAAGCTGCCACATTAAAGGAAAGCGTCGAGGCCTCAAAGGTCGATCTGCTCTTTAGTATCACAGAAATTCATTTAAAACTCGAACCAGAGACGAGTCGACTCGGGGCAGATTTCAGGGCAGCTCCACGATGTGACAAGACATGTAATTATCTGCAGCGACTGCATGTACAAACAAATTTTCACTTTTATAATCTTATTAGGAGATTAGGATGGCTCGGCAACAGGCTTAGGCACGGCTGTCTGCTGGGGGGGGTCTCGAAAAAAAACTTATTTACTTCTTAATGGATTTTATTTTCACTTCCTCTCTCTGAAAATCAGTTCTGGAGACGTCCTTAAGCGACGTGTTCGACTCTCGCACGCACACACACATACTGTACGCTTTAGCCTAAAGTCTATCAACAGAAACAAGAAGAAGACAAGGTGGGATGAAGTTTGTTGAATTTAAATGACAATCCAATCGCACAGCGAGGAGGGGGGGGAGAAAAAGGCGAACGTTTTGAAAATAATCCCATTAAAACAGCAATTTGTTCCACTTCCAACAGCTTGTCTGTTATTGTGCTGCAATAATGTACCACGGGAAAAGAAAAGGCAACAACAACAAGGGGGAGAAGAGGCATGAAAAGACACAACGGTGGGTTTTGAGAGTGAAAGAGAAGTTGTGGAAGATGCTGAAAAGGGAAGAAGAAAATAGAGCTGGATACATACTATCCCGGTTTTTATGGTTCGTGCTCCTTGTATGACCCTGGAAGTCCAACATTATTACATTGCAATTATTTTTCTATTTCCGATTTCTAATCATTTCAGAAAGGACCAGGGCCTCGATAATATTGACAAGAATTTACAATTTACTTGTGACCAGAAGCTGTACTAATACTGACAAACATCATATTGGAGGTCCAGGGAAGTTCATCTTTCCTCCTATCTTCTGCACAAGCCTGAAACCCAAGACCCAAATCCGGCCCGTACTTGTGTCTTGCAAATTTGATATTTCATCCAAATTAGATTTGATCCGAGACCCGAGGCTGTACTTATATTTGCTTGCTTGGAAAGGAAATTTGTTGCTGAATCCCATCCTCTCTACTGTGAGGCCACAGTTTTTATCACACTACCGACATTTGTAAACAAAGGACACTCTGGACACTGAGTTATAACCCACCTTTTGCTGCCCATGTGCAGGAGCTGTAATAGGGCTATGTAAAACCCCAAGGACACAAAGTCTTTGCTCCTGTCAGTTGAGTTCTGCATGAGCCTTAAACCCAAGACCCAAATCCGGCCTGTACTTGGCTTGTGTCTTGCAAACTCGACCTTTGATCCAAATTAAACTTGATCCAAGACCCGAGGCTGTATTTTTATTTCTTCTGCAAATACATAATCATATGCTTGCTTTTTTATTCTCTGGAAAACATCCACCATAACTCCAGTCCCCAAGAAACCTGTCCATCTGGACCAAACCACTACAGACTGGTGACACTCACCTCCATCACCATCATCACCTTAAAATGCCTCCAGAGCACCACAACGCCATGTTCTAATCCCCTTCCTGTACACCCTCCACACTAATGACTGTCACAGCCCCCATCATACAGTATTTTAAATACTGGACACAGACATATTTGAACTTCTCAAGACAATACCTCAGTCAAGGCCTATCAGCACTCCAGCTCCCATCTCCTTACTCAGTGGTCCAAAGAGAATCACCTACTCCTGAACGCCACCAAGACTTCTCATTGAAACCTACAATAAAACTAGTAAAACCTACTCCCATGTCTCCACCAATAGCAGAGATGGCAGTTGAGATCTTCGAGTACTTTTGAATCACCGTTGACTCAGCTATTATCACACTACTGTCATCCATGAATGTTGCCAACAGAGAAAAAACAGACACTCCTCCTTTAGCCGTCCACGTGATGCTGATCTTCAACCCTGATTCCAAAAAAGTGAAGCTGTGTAAAACCCCAAAGACACAATTTCTATGATGTCCAAAAGCAGGTTGACATGTGGATCTCCATCTCAGATGGGCTTGGGTCCAGAGAACTAGACGGTGTTTCTAGATGTTGTTTATCTGTCTTAACTTCACTTACAGGGAAGTTCATCTTTCCTCCTCTCAAGTTCTGTACGAGCCAAAGTCCCAAATCCGGCCTGTGCTTGTGTTCAACCTGTAGAGGGAGGTAGCTGCATGTTTATAGCACAATATATGGAATTCAAATACTTTTCACTAAACTGTAAAGATCAACAAACGTGACTAACAACGACAACGTCTGTCGGTTTGACCTGACATCAGGATGTATTAGCTGTTTTCACTCCTGGAAGTCTGTTTGAGTTGAGTCAAAACATTTGAACTATGTCTACAAAATAAAACTATTTTCATGCCTATTTTTGCTCCAAACGCTGAAATAAGGTGAAAACTAAGTTCTGATTTTGCGTCCCCTGAGCAGCTGAAGTCTGAATCTGTGATCTTTTCTTCTTTTTTTTTTGTTTTTAAGGATTTTTTGGGGGGGTTTAAGCGACAGAGTCGGTGGTGTTGAAGCTGCTAACAGATGGCTCCGTCTGTTTTCATTTATTTTGAGTAAAGGTTAAACAGCATCAACAAAAATAGCCCGAGCCATCTGTTCAAATGCAGCGTTGGAGCAGCAGATACATACTGTAGACTGTACAGACCTTCACTTACATCAACACACACACTCAGTACATGACATCGACTTTACTTTACTCATAATATTGCTTCATCATTATCAGAATTCTAAAATATTTTGGTGGATTTAAAAACAAGTTTCAAAGTCACTAAAAGAAAAGAAATACTCCTTTCTGATTGGCTGGCAGGTGTCTGATAAAGTTTTAATCGTCAGATTAGAGATGAACATGGTACTTCACAAACTGCAGGTAACCATAGCAACAGTACCTCTGTTTGATGGTGCACTGTCAGACTTGAAAACATAATGATGAAATGAAATAACATACATGTCACAGACTGTCTAAAACCTGGACGTAGTCTCCGTGACGTCCCCGCAGACTGTCTAAAACCTGGATGTATGTACAAAATATTCTAAATATAACAATGTGAGGACACTTTCACACATTTTCATGAATTTGTATAAATATTCATGTCACCATTTTTCTCTCATTTGATTCAAATTATTTGTATTTAGCCTCTTCGACTGAAGGACAGTTTTGTGTTCGTCTTGTCGTTGTTCAGTCGTTCTTCTCGATGACGTCACGACATCAGACAGATGTTTGACTCCACGTTTCAGCCACAGAAACAGCGATCTTCAACTAAAGTGAATAGTTGCATTAAATAGTCAAACACTGAAGAGAAAAACAGAAAGCGAGCGACCCGCTGAGCTTCATGCATCAACATAATGAGTCATACTGAGGAGAAACTTTAACTGTGTGAAAATATTTCCTCTCCTCGTCGGCTCGTCTGACGTCTGACAACATAACAACGCCAATTACAGCCGAGAAAACGCGCCGCTTCCTCTTTGATTTGTGTTTTTAACTCATTAATCGCAGGTCTGCTCCATCCGAGACACATTTTTCAGTTCAGAATGTCACCAAAAAAAAAATCAACGCCCCAGATTTTCCTCCGCTGACAGAATAAAAAGTTTGTGCAGCCGCTTAATTTGATGTCATGAGGCTCCTTTAAAAACACGTCTGCTGGAGGGAAGCTTGGATCGTCTCATTCGCCAACACTTCCCTTCTAACAGGAAGCTGGAATCAAATATGGCAAGAGGAAGACAAGAGGAAGGAAAGAAAGGAGCTAAGGGAAAGTAAGGGAGTGAGAAATGAGGGAAGGAAAGATGGGAATGAAAAGAGGATTCACAGAGAGGACAGAAAGGAGGAAGGAAGGAAGGAAGTGATGTGTAAAGCAGAGAGGAGGTAGAGAGGAAGTAGGAACTGAATGGAGGAAGTATTGAAGAAGAGAAGATATTGGGGAAGGAGAGAAGGTTGAGAAAGAGGGAGAAGATAAGCAACGAAAGAAAAGGAGCGAAAAGAAGTGAGGGAGAGAATGGGCTGAGGAGGAAAGTGAAACAGGAAGGAAAGAGAAAAATAAAGGAAACTGGAAAGGAGGAAAAGAAGGAAGGAGGAGGTAAGAAACAAAATAGAAGGAGCAAAGGGAAGAAGAAAAACACAAGTTGGTGAATGAAAAAAGAAAGTAGTCCAAACAAGCTGAGAAAAAGGGAAGAAAGAAGGACATGAGGAAAGGAAAGGAAAGGAAAGGAAAGGAAAGGAAAGGAAAGGAAATGAGAAAAGTAAGAATGAAAGAGAGAGGAAATAAGACAATAAAGTAAGGAAGGAGAAAAGAAAAAGGGTAGGAGGAAAAGAAGGGAATGAAGAAGGAAAAGAAGATGGGAGGAAACAAAAGGAGGTAGTAGGAAAGGAAAATGAGCAGATGAGGAGTTAGTGAATGAAATAAGGAACGAGGGAGATACAGAAGGAAGGAAAGGATGTAGAAGCAGAGAGCCAAAAAGAAAAGTTGTGTTGTATGTGCAGACCTGTCAATCACTCTGAAGAGGATCCAGCCACGTGTTTTGAATTTGGTGGACTTCATTACAGAATTCATTTATGTCATAAAAATGAGTTAAAAATAGTTTTTTATGTCAGGACAGATTATAAAAACTCCTGGAGGAGCTTCACTGGAAATGTGGTGTGTGTGTGTGTGTGTGTGTGTGTGTGTGTGTGTGTGTGTGTGTGTGTGTGTGTGTGTGTTTCTCTGGGACCTCCAGCCCCTGTCAATGCCGATTATCAGCTCTCCTTCAGATCAGCTGAGAGTAATTTGATTATTATGAAGTCCCCGGGGTTTTCCCAGCGATCACTGATTTACTTAAAGGAATGAAAAAGAAAAAAACAATTTATTTCTCCCTGAAGGAGGCGTTCAGTCTAATTTGATAACGAACCGCCGCCTGGCGATCACAAGAGTTGCCTGAATAAATGTTGAAGCTGCTGTGACGTCTGAAGTCATGTTAACAGCCGAGTGTCATTAAAGGGTCACGCCGTCTGTCTGTGTTCAAACTCCTTTGTCTGTCCAACACTGACACACAGTCATGTTTTCAGTGTTTTCAGGTATATCTTAGAGTTTCTGGATTTCCGCTGACTGACACACCGTTGGTTGGAGGTTAGAGGTCTGGTCATTCGTAAAGCTAACAGAGGAAATGTCACTGGGTCATTAAAGTAAATGGTTCGTCACTGTCATCATTGTTGTGGGCTTCAAATCAGTCTTGTTTCCTTGTTTTGTTATATTTAAAAAGAACCACTGCTGTGAACATCTGCACATTTGTGAACGATCGCTGCACAGCTGTACTGCTCTCTTTTACTTTTAAAACACACTGTGTGTGTATTCATATTGTTATATTTCTTTTTAATAGTTTATATTTAGAGAATGTTGTCATGCACCAACGACACCAAAACAAATTCCTTGATGTGTAAAATCGTATTTCCGCCTGATTCTGATCAAAATCCATGCTCTGACGACAGCTCCATCCTTTTCCCATAATGCACCTGGACAGCATCTTTTCTGCCTGATAAACGGCCAGAATTTTTCAAACCTCTCCTCTCCTCCAGTTTGTCACGCAGCTGACAGACTGACATGGTAACTCAACATGACGAGCAAACCTAAAAATCTGTGGCGGACTGCCTCTTTTACAAACACAAACTTCCCAACATGCACTCTGTTTGGCCAGCTGGAGGCATGTGGTTCTAACTGATGCGTTTGCAAAACGCGATTCTGGAAACAAAAAAACAAATACCAAAATGCCAAAGTACATAAGCCGAGTGTGTGTGTGTGTGTGTGTTTGAGCGTGTGTCTGTGTGTGTGTGTGCAGAACCAGGAGGTCAATGTCTGAACAAGGCTGTACTTTGATTAAGAGCAAGATTTCAGAAGCTTTGACAGTAAACTTTGTCCTCGGGTGTTTTCCTGTGACTGCTACCGAGCAGCGGGGGGGGAGGAGGGTCCCGCAGGCATCAAAATGAAACGCACCCTTGGCCAAGCACTGATTAGTATTTGACGATGGCCGTCTCCCCGGGGCGGTTTAGACGGCTGACCCAGTTCAGCCTCGATGGACGATGGAGACGTTAAAAAGTCGACGTCTTCGTGGCCCGACCCTGCTCAAAGACATCTCAGCGCAAACACAGCGGCGGGAACACGAGGCCGTGGCGGACTGTGGTTTACAGAGTGTGAGCTCGGCGCTGAAACACTATTTGCAGCTTGTTGGCAACACTCTCTGTTTGTGCTTTTGACAAATGATAATGTTCTTTCACCTCTGGTTTTCCTCTGAAATTGCTTTTGGTAATTTGGGACTGACAGCAGCCGTACGTCGAGTGCTGAACATTCAGAGCTCAGACTGCGAGAAAATGTCCATCTGAAGACAGAAAGACGGATTTTATAGTTATTTTATCAATGGAAACACAAATGTAAGACTTAAAGTTTAAAGTCTTCATGAAGTCAAACTTGATGTTTCATGCTTTTGTCCCATCTTTTGTCCCATCTGTCCAGCGCCTGTAGACTGGACGCCGCTGGTTTCAGAGGCTGTGTTCGGTCCCGGGTCCGACCATGTTCACGCTGACACTGGCTCATAGCGCTAGCTGTAATGTAATGTAACTACACTAGCCATTGGCTACTGTAAACTCAATCAATCAATAACCAGAAGTTCCTCCATATCTGACCGTTTTTACAGAAAACACACAGGAGATGAGCAGAGAGGAAGCTCGCTCTAGAATATTCTCATATTGGACAAATCATTTCCTTTCATTGCGACTTATCTTGGACCTGTTTGCTCTCAGAGGCTTCAAACCTCTTTTCTTTTCCAGGACATGTCAGGACAAGGACGATCAAATACTGAGCTGCTAATTACCAACAGTCACAGAGGCATGAAGTTTGGCAGACAGCGTCATGAAACAAAGGTAAAGCTGAATAAATACGATGTGATAACACTCTGAATGTCCCCCAAAAAGACAAAAAAAAAAAGAACATCTGCATGAAATTAATATTCAGTGTCACTTTATAATGACTTTTAATTCTCATTAATCCCTCCAGGTTCATGAGCTTTGAGCTCAAGATGATGAAAGTAAAGATGCGTGTCTCAAATATTGAGCCTGAGCTGCCACAGAGATGTGAAGCGAATTCATTCAAAACTGATCCAGAATCTGAAAATGAACTAGTTCTCTGTCTTTAGTCGTTCATGTAACAGACTTGAAGCTCTGTGATTGGATGTCTGTTACTGAAACAAACTTTAAAGGCCATATTGCACCGGGCATGGATGCATTGCGGTCTGCATGTGCTAGTGGCAAGTTAGACACAGATATGGCATACAGAATCTGGTCAAACTTTCAAATAACACGCCCTGTGCGGACTTCAGATCGGAAAACAGTTTCACTAAGTAGCATATTTACATTTTATTAACCAGAAAAATGTCCAGATCTGAGCAAGTTAACAAAGTCTGGAGAGAAAAATGCTCCTGACGGGGTTTGAAAAACAGTGCAGCCGCCGCGATGTGATGGAGATGTGCCCAGTGGGGTCTCGTCATGAAGGTTGTGGTTGATTCTGCTCTTCAGTCTTTATGTTCACAGGCTTCTTACTTTTGAATGTTTATCAAAGAAGCAGATATTTTCAAACTCAAGTTGTTCTCCTGGTTGACTCATCACTGCAGAAGATGAAGTTCAGCTCCCCCCAAGACCTGAAGAGAACTGTCAGTCAACCAAAATGAACCAGACCCGGTATAATTACAAGACTTTTGCAGCTGCACAGAAAAAGAAGACTTTTATAAGATGAGGATGTTTGTGATCAAATTCAAAGTCGAGACACTTCAGGCAAAAACAACTTCGAGTTGTTATAAAGTCTATTTTGCTTCCATAACATGTCGTCTTTCAGAATAGTGTTTAGCTGACTTCACTTTGTCGGTTTAAGATTGTAGATTTCACCAAAAGTTTACCGTCGATAAGGTCCCATTATTTATTCTCCTGTGGTGTCTCCAATGAATGTTTACGTCTTGTTTTGTCGGACACATTTTTCACGTCGTCTGTTCTGACTGTTACCGTCAGACCAGATCCTGGCGGTCATGTTTGTCTCCATATGCTCTTCGTGCTCCTCGTGCTCCTCGTGCTCCTCATGCATAGATCTGATGTGAACGTGCATGAACGCTTCATCGGCTCTAATACAATTACCTCTGTTAGCGTTGTTCTCCCTTTGTGGCTTTCTCAGCTCGTGCAGATGCACGCCACGAAGAAGACTTCCTCCCCTGTGGGTTCCTGGGTAATGTTACAGTCGGGGTGGAAATCGGGCGTTTGATTGGCTGTCTGAATTATCGTCTGCCGAGCTGTAGAGAGAGTAATTTATGTTTCGTGTAAATAAATCACTTCTGATTTTACTGCAGCCGTGTCGCATGTCAGACTGAACGCACGAGGATCCGCCTCCGCCTCCGCCTCCGCTTCATAACACATCTGGACATCTTCGACATAAAGAAGTTGTTTATACATGTACACACATACATGCTAAATGGCAGAGCAGCTTTAAGTTCAGCTGTACACGATACTTTAAGTACTTTAACTGAAGGTACTTTTTGACAGGATCTGAGTACCTTTTCCTCGTCTGCTGGTTTTGTTGTCAGAGCGTTTCAACCTGGACCACAGTCGTGTTTATTCACAGTCGAACAAAGTCTGCACAACTGTGAATTCATGTCGGGCATCCTCTCATCATATTTACCCAGGCTGTGTTTGCTAACAGTGCTAAGCTAACCACACATGATAAGATAACACATACACAAACACACACAAACACACACAATCCCACTGAGTCCGTCAGTCCAATCAGACGTAGCCACAGCGACAAAATGCACCGACATGGAAACAAACATTCGAAGGCAGTTCTCCTCTGATGGAGTTCAAATGTGAAACAGTCTGCAGCTGTCTGCGTCGACTTTTTAACACAGAATGTGAGAGACAATGAACTTTTGATACTCATGATGCAGAATGGCCCATTTCAACATAACATACAGTATATTAGGCTATATTATTTGATTATAATTGTTGATGCATTAATGTGTTCATCACTTTATCATTGCAGCTGGTAAATTTTAATTACTTTATACAGCTGAGTAGTTTGTGAACTTCCCCCCTGGGATCAGTAAAGTTTTACCTTATCTTAAAGCAACAACTTTTCTCTCATAAAGTAACAGAACTTAAATCATGTTGACGCTACACTGACTTGTAATCAGGTGAATTGTGTCTCTGTTTCACTGATTTTGGTGAAACTGGATCATATTTTATGGAGAAAATGTTTTCTGGTTTTCCCTCTGATGTCCTCCGGCTGCTCCGCCTCAACTCTCTGTGATTTACAGAGTTTATGATGGACAGTGAAGTAAACTGCTGACAGCTGTAGCTGCTGTTAGCTCATGTTAGCTCAGTTTGTTAGCTGGCCTGCCCGGACTGTGAGCTCAGAGCAGCGGGGGAGTGATAGGGCTGCTGTCTGCTGGGCTGGACAAATACTCATTAGAGCACCAAATGTGGATGAATCCACAGCTGAAAATAGTCCCTAACAAATGCACCGCTTGATCAAATCTACAACTGTTTTAGGAAATCACTTAGCCTTTTAAGACATGAAACTATATATATTTATATATATATATTTATGTATATATTTATGTATATATTCATGACGTTTTCAGTTGAGAGTACAAAGTACAATATGTGCCTTTGAATTGTTGTTGAGTACAAGAAATACTCGAAATTATTGACTAAATGTACTTAGTTACTTTTCACTGTGGACTGAACATTTAATTAAAAAGACATCTTCCTTGTTCACACATGCTCAGTCTGTCAGGGCAGCAGGTGGTGCAGTAGGTATTCTGGTGTTGTTGGCTGGCCTCTGCCTCCTCCTTTGCCCAGGTTCATCAGTACACCTTCTACTGCCCCCCTCCTCCTTCTCTGGAGTCAGTCAGGGTCAGGCAGGTTTAATCACACCCAGCTGGGTTCATTGGCCGAAGCAGAAAAACGTCTCTGAAGCTGCGAGTCGCTCTCCTCTGAATGTCAGGATAGTTTAAAGTCTTTAGAGTGAAACATGCCACCGTGCAGCACTGTAAAAAAAACAGTGTTGTCTTTGGATTTACAGGTGAAGATTTAATTTGCCTGGATGTCAGGTGAGTAGGAGATCCAGGACACGTTAGTGACACTTTACACTTGTCTTTAGAGCTGTCCAAACGTGATCCGATCACTCACGTTAACACCAGTTGTAAACAGACTCTCAAGAAACTCAGGAGGTAATCTGGAGTCAGAAAAGCTGGGTAAGAATCTCAAAACTCATATGATGTCTGTCAAAATACCTGCACCCTTTAACCCACACACCAGTGCTACAACTCTGCACAAAAGCTCTTCATCACATGCACAATGCACGGAAGGTGAGTGTTTGTACCAGAGGCCTGTTGGGCCACCGGGAAGAAGAAGAAGAGGTTTACAGGGAACGCTGACAGGGAGTGGAGCCGGTGTTGTGCCAGAACAGGAGCTGGGCAAGCGGGGAATATAACCGGGCTCAGTAGCTTCTATGGACATAATGGCAGAGGAGAAGAGAGCGAAGAGGACGTTGAGAGGAAGCTAAGAAGAGAAAAGGAGAGAGTGAGTGAGCAAGAAGCCGCCGGACAAGAGTAAATCTGGGACTGACAGGTCCGAAAAGACCTTAATCGTGGAAGCCAACATCTACCAATGCTTACTTTTGTCTTTGTGTATAGCCGTGGTCTGAGAATTCAGTTTGACCCAGAGAATATGAAGACTGAAAGACGATCCATGTGTCCGTTATGAAGTGAGCTTGACATTTTGGTTTGGGTGTCAGAAACAACAAACAGATTTCCAGGTGTAGTTTTGAGGTTTAGTAGCTAAGATGACAAGAAATGACCTGATCTTTAGCAGGTGTGTGTGTAGTGGTGAGGGTTGTTTCATAACTCATCACTGCCAATCACTGCACCGTGCACACAGCGCAGTGATCAATTCAACACCTCCCTTCAATTATTCAGCCCGCCTCCCTCGCAGCAGGTCACAGTGAGAGAGCGTCATCAGGCTCCCCGCCGCCGCCGCTGCCGCTTCCTCTCCACTCTGCCATACGGTCATTAACCCAGTCGCCGAACTGGAAAACGGTGGCTAGGGACGGAAGAGAGGAAAGAGGCTCCACGGGGAAGCGGAGACGGGGGGACCTTCAGCGCCCTGGGGATCCTGTTTTCCGGCCTCCTTTCCCCTCAGCGCCCCCCCTCCAGTCTCACCTCCAGGCCCAATCACAGCCTCCTGAATAATTCAGTATGTTCATCAGCTGTAATCTGATTATTCACCGGCTACTGAAATATGAATAATGAAGGAGCAGAGCAGTGACCATTTCCATATTCTACCTCGGTCTCTGTCTGAGTTTGCCAACTGACGAGGACAGATGGACAAACAGATACATGGACGGACTGATGAGGAGGTGACAGTCTCCTCTTTGTCCTCCAGAAGAAAGTATGCAGCCACTGCTGTCCACTTTCCTAACAGAAAGTGAGTGTGTTTCTGTTGGTTTGGACCAATAGTTGAGTTCCAATATAGGGAAATCTCAGAAAGGCTGTATAAGGTTCTGATCCATTGTCAGTGTGTTACTACCAAGGGTGGTCGGCACGCCTCCAGTTTGGAGAACCAGACAGGAGGATCAACAAGGAAGTTAACCCCAAATTCCACCGGGCATGGCTCTGTAACGTTCTGGTCCGTTCTCCAAGGACTTGATGTCTTCTTTCTGATTCGATCCGCAGAAGAGTGGGGAGACACTTCTGGGACTCTTCTGAACCTCGTTGCGGCGCTTCTGGTGTCACAATCACGGTCCAGAACAGGCCCGATCACCTCCTCCAGCAGTGCAGCTGTGCCTGGTGGGATTTAGAGGTCAGTACTGTACTGTTGTGGATGGAGGCAGCAACATAACATATCTATATATCCTGTTCTGCATCCTGGTAGGTCACCTGGATGAGTCAGTCTCCATAAGTCCCCATGTTCAAATGTCCAACTTCACAGCAGAAATAAACATGTTTACAGCCTGGTACAAAAAACTGTTTTGGTCTCTGTAGCTAATTTCCCCGTTCATGACAACTGTACTGAGGGTGAATTTATATACAACTCACCTGTTCAGGTTATATTAAGGCTTAAAGTTATGCAGGATTAAGAGCGTGGACGCTTTGATTGACAGGTGGGTGTCGTCACAGGTGTCTGGTTTCAGTAATCAGACTCCATTCAGCTCGTCACAGCTCCACCAATGCTTCATGTATCAGCCGGGAGCTGGCAGAGGCAGGAGTACCGAGATGGAGACGACCAGAGCCACCACACTGAGCTTCATAACGGCTCTTCAGAAACCTGTGGGGGACGTCATGGAGACTACGTCCGGTCTTCTGTCCTCATCCTGAGGAGACCACGAAGGTCTAAACCAAATTTTATTGACATTCATTAAGATATTTGAGTCCTGGACTGATGCAAAAAGTCCATTTTGAACTCAGTTTTGGAGTGTTTGATAAAAAGTGTTTCTCTTTAAGTTAACCTCATCTTATCTCTCTATTTGACACTTCAACATGTTCCTTCATCATCCTCACTTATCTTCCTCTTCCTCCTCTCCATCTCTTTGTTCAATCTCCGCCTGTACACAAACCTTTCCTCACTTTTCTCTTTCTTATTTACTCTTCGGCACTTTCTTTTCTTTCACTCACTTCCTCTGTCTTCTTCTTCTGCATTCTTTGTCGGTAAGCGACCTCACTCTTCCTCGTTAGCATTCAAAGCAGTGTCTGAATAATTTCCATTAAAATAATTGATTTTCTTTTTCTTTTTTTCCTTCCATCTGGTGGACTGCTCGGTAAATAATGGATGGCTTCATCATCAGGGACTCCCGGACCCTCGAGGCTGAGTGACGGGTAATAATAAACACACACACACACACACACACACACACACACACACACACACACACACGTTGCTGGGTTGCAGACGGTGGAGATGAAGAGAGGACGTGACATCACATTGTTTGGATAACATAAAGACTCATGGACGGCTGAGGGGAAAACAGTAAATTAGGGTAAAGTGATGCCTTGATGGTGGTTGTAAGCTTTGGTTAATAAAATGTTAATTACATGTATTCTCAGTTTTTATTTACTAAACTCCTTCACTGGGGGCAGCAACTCACTCCCAACCTGGAGGTATCATCCTACGGTTTTCCGCGGAACCACGGCCTCAAACTTGGAGATGATGATTCTTATCCCGGTTGTTTCACACTCGGCTGCAAATTGCCCCACCACAGGGCAGGGACCTCATGTAGGTCTTTTGGTCTGTGCCACGCCAAGCCCCATGGGTCGAGGCCTGGCCACCAGACGCCCACCAGCGAGCTTCCCTCCATGTCTGGCTCCAGGAGGGTGGCCCGGTTTCCGTTTTTGGGCCTTCCTTTGGGACCGATTTGCTTTGGGAGAGCCTACCAAGGGACTATTGCCTCAGACAACACAGCTCCCAGAGTACAGTACCACACAAACCCCACCACCACTTTGATGTGGCAGTGTTTGCTGGGATAGATCTGTCCCTCTCAATTTTACTAACTTTGTCCTTTTCTACCACTAAATATAGAAACACAACACCACCTGTATGCAGACGATGTTTTCTTGTATGTTTATAAGGTCAGCATATGTATGTGTCAGTTTCATACCACACTGCGGATCTTAGTAAATACTACTGACTAAGATAAACTGTAGTGAAACCAGCAGCGTACCATGAGGAATAACTTAAACACCAATGTTGGCAGTATGTCATGGACCTATAGCCTGCCCACAAACAGAATTCAAGCATCTCCATGAACATTGGTGGTAAGTATTTTGGCCTGTTGGTGACTATGACTTATTTTCAGAAATAGATTCACTTTGCAAAGGAACATAATCACATCTGGCTCTGAGACAAATACACAAACTGACAGTTTCATTAAGAGAAAAGCCCGAAATTAACCAGAAACCGTCTGTATATAAGTGTTTGATGCTAAACTAAAACCTTAAATGTCCTTTTTATCCTGCAGTGAGTGCATGCGGCTGCTGTAATCCTGCTTCTAGCTTTAATATAAAGTTTATTTTTGTGGAGTCTTGCTTTTTTTCCTTTTGTAAAACCCTTTGAACAACTTTTGAAAAGCAAATCCAATCCCACAGAACGACCTGCCTCCATCTCTCTGCTGAAACATGTCTGGATTCAGCTGAAAGATTTGAATGAATAGATGCTACGTTGCTTCAAAGAGCTGTAAAAACGTTTAATAGGACTCATTCTCAACCCTCATTCAGGTTATGTAACAAGTGTTTTCTCTCATCTGCTGGAAGTCGATTAAAAGGAAAAAGCCCAGCACGAAATGACCCCTGACCCCTCACTTAGATTAAGGCTAACATGAGGTTCAGGGAAGTAGTGCTCCTTAATGAGTCTGAATGACCTTTATTTACAAAAAGGAAATAGTCTGAAGATATAAAGTAAAGAGATTTTGGTTTAATGAAGTTAAAACTCCGTGTCAGGCTGGCTGTGGCACGGCAGTCTCAGATAACCAGCGCTGCTTGTTTGGATACTCTCCCCATTAAAACATGCTTTCTTGACAGCAGGCCTGCAGATGAATTCATTAAAAAATTTGAATGTGTCGCTCCTGTGTCAGCGCTCAGCAGGCTCCCATCCCACTCGAACACAGATATGATCTTTGAATCTTCAGAACCTTTGAAAGGCTTGAATATAAAACAGCTGCAGTGCAACATTTTGGGAAATCCACTCGATATACAGTCACAGTTCTTGTTGTTCTGGTCTTCAAGTGGCATCTCTGTAGCCATCGTAGCTCTGACATATATGTGGCGTCACGGAGACTACATCGAGGTTTTAGACAGCCTGCGGGGGACATCACGGAGACTAGACAGTCTGTGGTTTAGCCTAGCTTAGCACACTGTTTGCATATTAAAATTGGTATTTTTGACATCTCCAGTTTGATTTACATGTAGTTTATTGAGCAAATTCAACTCAGCTGACGACAGCAGGAGTTGGTTCCTAGCTTGCTTGCTAGCGATAGATGTATATGTGTATTATTAAATGTTATATTTGTCTGAATAGAAGCAGCAGATCAACAGTTTGTTCTAGTTGTTATGGCTCTTTCCACGCCTGGTAATAAAGCATCTACATCCTGCATGACGACGGGCTGAAGGTGCCGCAGTCTGGAACATAAAGGACCAGCGTGTCACGTTTGAATGCCGGCGGGTCAAAGGTCAGAACTATAATGTGGGCGAGCAATTACTGATGAATGAAGTGTCAGCTTGTGCGTCCCTCAGGTCAGTGACACGCGGTGGGACTTAATGTCTCGACACTGACTAACTGTGTATTCAGCTGACCTGAGAGAAGCTTTGAAGCGTTGGAAAGGAAAAAAGCTCCATGTGTTGTTTTCACCTCTGTTATTATCTGCCTGAACCGCCAGTTAGAGAGCATTTGGGCTTTTATCAGACGTGCATCATCGTATTCAGCCGATAGACTCGAGCCAACTGGATCCTGCTGTGTGTCCTGACCCGCTCACACCAGTAAACACTCGAGACACCGAAATAATTCAACCTTCAGTTTCTCACTGTAACACAAAGGCAGGAAACATGAGCTGTGTCCCAAATCACTGATTCACTGTTTGATACAGCGAGGAGCAAGTTTTATATTTTTCTGCAGACTTTCAATCAGAGCACTGACACTGAATAACATGTTTCTTCTTCTGCTGGAGACCAAACATTCACGCATTTATAATTTTATGCATCCACTCTATCAGATAGACCAAAAATTTAAAGGTCCAGTGTGTAGGATTTAGTTGCATCTAGTCATGGCTGCATTGCAATCTCCTCACATCACCCTCGCCTACCTAGTGTAAAAGAGAAACAACACTAAAAGGAAGAAGCTTTCTGTCTTTGGTTCTCTGGATCGTCTGTTTGCTTACCCACTGTAAGAGAACCGCACCAGGGTCCACTTGCAAGCAGATTGAGACCCACGTTTTCAGGCGGACCAGAGTTCGGATGAGCTTTCACAGCTGCCCAAACGAACCGGACTCTCTGAGGAAACAAACTCTGGTCGGTTTTAAAGCGGACCAAACAGAGCTGGTGTGAAAGCGCCCTCAGCCTGTCGTGTTTCTTCTCACTGTAAGTAAAAAATAAGACTGATCGTAGCTGATGCAGCATCAGTGGTGGAGGAAGTAATCAGACCCTTGTGAAGTGGAGCCAATGAGGAAGTCCCAAAAACTGCAGTTGCTTAAACGTCCACTTCAAATGTCCAACTTCACAGCAGAAACTGGTCACAGTTCACAGGTCACAGACATGACTTCCATTCTTTATTCTGGCAGTGATCGATTGTTTGGTTTGTGAAGAGTTCATCTTTTATTTTTTGTCAATACACTCATTGATTATTTGGACTAATGGTTTCAGCTGTACTCGTAGAGGCTGTTGGATATTTTAAACATCATATTTTAGAAACTCTTCATGTGTTTTATGTGTAAAAATACTGTCAGGGAGTCGTACTTCAAATTACTTCAAATTAGTACTAAATTCCACGACTTCACTTTTCATGGTGCAGACACCCTTATACAATAAATACATAAATAAATAATTAAATATACAATATTCAGACGGTGACGTGCAGCACGAGGTCGAGTTCAACATCGTCGCTTATCTGGAACAATTTTCATCCCAAACTGAGTGATTATCGATATTAAATAAACATTTAATCAACGCTGTGTTTTGTTTTTATCTCTGCTGTGGGTCAGTCATGCTGCACTGCTGTGTGTGTGTGTGTGTGTGTGTGTGTGTGTGTGTGTGTGTGTGTGTGGGCCACAACATCACTCATGCGTGTCGAAGCTGAAACTCTACAAACAAAACCACAAACATGAAACAACTACATGCAACCTTATCGACTTTCTGAGCAACACACACACACACACACACACACACACACACACACACACACACACTCACACACAGACACAGGAAGTGTAGCAGTGTGTCTTTGATGTGTTGGAGTGCGAGCACTTCACTGCCCGCTTGGAAAAAACGTAACGAATCAGAGGATTAGGAAAGGCCTGGGAGACACTGCAGGGTGTGTGTGTGTGTGTGTGTTTGTTGTGTACATGCATGTGAAGTCTGGGGGTCACACTATGTTTGGTGCCCTGATTGCTGATCCACTTCCTCTTCATCAAAGAGACGAGACAGAGGAGGAGGAGGAGTGACGCCGCCGGAGCCTGAAGCCAGGCAGGAGATGTGACGGCGTGCAGAGGAGTGAGGAGGCGAGGAGGGGGGTCACGGTCACATTAGGAGGGCGGGTCACTTCCTGTTGGCACTGTGTGGAAAAACACAAAAACAATCACGTGAGGATGAAAAGAAACTTTATTTTCACTGAAATCTTCAGGATTTTGTTTCCGTCCGTCCAGTTCGAGGGAGCGTTCGCCGTTCCTTCAGGTGTGTCACCGGACAGACAGGTGTGTCACCCTGAGCGACGCGAGCAGCCGAGCTCTTCAAAACGAGTCCAAACACGGAGAAAAGAGGCTCGAGCAGGCAGATGGCTCTGATTGGAAATCTAGTTTGAAATGAAAATACATCTTAGTGTGCAGCGATGCAGACAGCCTCTATCTTTGTCTCTGTCTGTCTTCTCTAATCCCTCGTGTGCAGAGTGTGCTGCTTACAACTCACTGTCAATTTATTAATAAAGTTTGACTTCAAAGTTTTCTTGTCGTATGGAAGAAGCAGCGTGTTCCAGTCCATGCTTCCTGCATGCAAAGCTCCAAAATAAAAGTACAATTAAAAAGTAAAATGAGCATAAATACATCTCAAATCTGAAACAAATGGAACCTTGAAAAATCTAATGAAATAAAATAAAAACTTTAAGCTAACTGAACTGACTCAGCCCGGGACGCCAGGACCCAAACCCGGCATTGCAACTATGTGCAATGCATCGGACACTTAATATTCACAACAAGTTCCTACTTATCTGCCTGTTTTCACAGGAAACCTGTAAAAATGAGGAAGCAAACAGAACTCTACTTCCTGTTTCATGGGGACTTTAATGGTTCTCTTCACTTTATTTTGGTCTAGTCCAGTATAGATGTCTTTCAGGCGGGTAGAGTGCCAGCAGGTCTTTGCACAGTGCTGTTTCCATACCAGACAGCGATGCTCCCCATCAGGACGCTGTCAGTGGCGCAGGAGTATACATTCCTCAGTATTTAGAGGATACCTGGAATCTCCTCAAGTTTCTGAGGTAAAACAGTCTCATGCAAATCCCTGCAGCAGGTCCAACATCTGTTCAAAAGCCTGAAACCAGAAGAGTGGAGTCTGTTACAGCCGGATGAAAAACAAATGCAGCGGGTGTCCAGATACTTTTGGACAGTTCATCTTCTTCCATGGAACCAAAATCTAAAATCAGAAGTTTTGGCCCTGGTCCTGGAGAAAAAGGTCAGGGGTCATGGGTCACCATAGCTATTTAAATCCCACCTCTGGAGACCGTGAATATTCCCTTTCACGGCCTGTAGTTTTAGAGATATTCAGCCGGACCGAAGTGTTGCAGCAACTTAATTCCAAACACAGCGGCCGCGAGTCGTCCACGTGTGCAGCAGGAATACAGAGCAGAGCGTTCATTAGGCTCTGTCAGGTTGCTACAGGGCATGTTTAGCCTCACCAAAATGATCCAGCTTTGTCTGTCACTGATGTTAAGCTTCTGTTATTGCAGCCGGGGGATTTTTAATTAAATCAAGGGCTCTTCACACTATTGTGATGCATAAACAAAGTGTTTGAATTAAAGAAGAGAAAACATTTTTTATTCTCCATCCATCTCATCTCCACTGTAGATTACAGGACTGCAGGTGAAGCTGCAGAAACTGACACGCTGCCAGCAGCATACAGATCAATGTGTGTGTGTGTGTGTGTGTGTGTGTGTTGATTGTTGTCTCCAAGCGACTCTGGAGACAATTAAAGCCCCCAGAGGAGAGTTTTGTGCGCTCTGCATGTATATGTGTTCATTTCTGTCATCTATCTACTGCTGTGACTGCTGAATGCTAATGAGTGTGAGCTGGAAGGCTTTGCTCAAAGGCACTGTGGATGTGTGCTGGTATGATCCTCAAACAACACTTTGATGCATCACAGAGAGAAATATAAACAGAAGATGAAATGCGGTGCTACAGATAATTTAATTTAAACTGTCAGTAATCACTGACGTTGGTTTGGTTGAAATAAACTTTAGAGTTCGATTTGAAAATATTCATGAAATGTGCCCATCAAAAGCACTGAGAGTATAAAGAATAGACGTAGTCTCCATGACTTCCCATGCAGACTGTCTAAAACCTGGACATTTGAACATGGGGACTTATGGAGACTGACTCACTTCTGGAGCCAGCCTCAAGTGGACGACAAGAGGAACTGCAGTTTGTGGCACTTAAACTTCTATGGAGGTTGCCGCTTGGCCAAAGCATGTGATCTGATTTGACGATTTGCCTCACCCAGGCGATGATCATGATATTCATGTAACATCCTGTTAGACTTTCAAAATAAAGCTTTCTGAGAAACATTTCAGGTGACACAGTTTGGTTAGTCCCAGTCTTTGGTTGGTCTTTTGGTGGATCGCAGGTGTTTAACGTGATACTGGGATGTATACGGTACAGTCTATACACGACATGCTGAGGAACAAACAGCAGACTGACACAGGTAGACACTAAAGTGGAAGCTAACGAGACTGATGTTTCCCTCAGGAGCTGGTGGAGACCAAAGACGGAGCTAAACGAGACTTCATCGCAAACAATATGTTTCTGTCATCTTGTTGTGAAGCTCTTCTGCCCCCTAGTGACTGAGAATAAATGTGTGAAGCTTTAAATGAACCACCTGCTGGTAAAAATATCTGTGATATTACAGATGCTGGAGAAAAAAGAGACAGAACTCACTTTTCCTCGGTGGAATGAAAAAAGATTTTACAGCGAGCGGTGACTGACACTTGGCTTGATCATGATTAACATGTGTTTCATATTTCACACAGCTTCTGGTGAAAAGAACGGGGGTGTTGATAGAATGGGTGCTGGAGCTGGTATGCGTGTGTGTGTGTGTGTGTTATGAAGCCCAGAGATCAATGCAACGTTTGATCTGCATGTATCTGAGTGAAGTGAGCTTCCAGAGGGCTTCCAGAGCTACCAGCCCAGGGGGAGGCTCGGTGTAACGGGCAACATCTCACTCCGCTACACCACCAACCCCCTCCAACACACACACTCACACACACACACACACACACAGCGTTTCATCTGCTGTGCTGTTTCATCTCTCCACACACACACACACACACACACACACACATGCTAGCTGCAGTAGCGTCACGTCCATCATGTTCCAGCAGGAACAAAGACTCTGCGCTCTGACTGAAAATCATCTGAAGCTGATTCTCATTCAGAAATTCATCCAGTCTGAAGGAGCTGTTTTAATTAAAATGCAGTTTGATCGCGTCACGTACACGTTATGACTATTTTGTTATGTATTGTGTATAGTTTGCTAATTTTGGCCTGATGATGGAGCTACAGGAAAGGTCAGGAGGTCACCCTAAAATATTAGTCAGACTGCAGATTGAGCTGTCGATCAGTTGCAACAGTCTACAGCTCGTAGCTAGTTAGCTAGCTAACTTAAAGTCCCCATGAAACGGGAAGTAGAGTTCTGTTTACTTCCCCATGTTTACTTATGTCCTGTGAAAACAGGGAGACAGGAACGCACTTGTCGCTCGTGTTAGCGTCTACCTTCCAGTGACCGAACACAACTTCCGAACCAGCAGTGTCCAGTCTAACAGTGAACACAGCAACAGAACCTCTGAACCAGCAGTGTCCAGTCTAACAGTGAACACAGCAACAGAACCTCTGAACCAGCAGTGTCCAGTCTAACAGTGAACACAGCAACAGAACCTCTGAACCAGCAGTGTCCAGTCTAACAGTGAACACAGCAACAGAACCTCTGAACCAGCAGTGTCCAGTCTAACAGTGAGTACAGCAGCCTACCGAGGTGGTTTTCTTGCCGGGTTTGGCTCCTGGCATCCCGGACTGAGTCAGTTCAGTTAGCTACACAGCTGACCGAGCTAACCACAGTTAGCGCTTCACTACTTATCAATGTTTCCATCATAAAGTGTGACGTTATTCGTCTGTGCTCCGGTTGCTGAGCCCAGTTCTGTTGCCTGCTAACGGCAGATTCAGTTAGCAGCAGTTAATTAGCAGTTAGCTACTTTAGCATGAGTTGAATCTGAGCAGTCGGAGGACATCAGAGGGAAAAGCAGCAAATATGTTGTGTATAAAATCTGATCCAATAAAGTTCTAAAGGTGTGCTTTTGTACAGTAAGCAGTGAGGCCCGGACATATTTATGTGTGTGGAGAGCCAACAGGAAGTCGCCTGCTGTCCCACAATGCTTAGAGAAGGATATTCACCATCAGGGTACATCCTCTGTGGACCGTGAATATCCAAGTTCAGAACCAAACCGATGATACAACCAAACCTACACCGCGGGAAAAATTAGTTTCAAGTAGTTAGTAGTAGTTTAATTAGTTTAAAGTTTCATGGTGACACACTTAAAAGCTGTAAATACACACAGTCACACACACGTATGTGCACAATCACATGCACACAAAACTAAACTGCACATGTATGAGTCCTGGAAACACGTGTCTGAGAGCTGCGTGAATTCCTGTCGGACTGCCAAATTTAGACTCAGTATGAAACACAGATCCAAGAGCAAGCTTCCCACCTACAGTACACACACACACACACACACTGTACACACATGTACAATCACACACATAACACACTGCACAGTGAAGCAACATGAGTTCCAGTTAAACCAACACACACACACACACACACACACACACCAAAACTTGTGTGAAACCTGCATTTGCTCACACACCATGCAACATGCACTCCTGCTGGCATCCTGAATATTCAGACAAGATATGAAACACACACACACACACACACACACGCTCACGTGCATGCTCATCTCGCAGTCTCCGGGCGCTGCTTGCAGCTTGTCAACGCAGAGTCGGCGTCCCGCGATACGGACAGGTCCAGATGGCGCTGTCATGGCTGTCACCGAACCGCATCTCCCAGAATACACCTGTGACAGCTGAAACATGTGCGCCCAGTCAGAGCGGCGCCGCTACAGAGACTAATTATCACCAGCAGTCCAGCCGCTGCCGCGTACACGAGGCCCGCGCCTCGCCGTCACCTTACAAGGTTGCCGAGACCGGAGCGACAAATCAACGGTGTCATTAGCGTATGCCAGCTCGGAGAGAGATGGCCTGTAACCATGGAGATACGCCGAAGCTGTGCTGCGGCTAACTGCAGCTCAGTCTCATAATTGTATCTCAAGGTCGGCTAACTGTTGTTACATAACAGAGAAATATTTATTTTTATCCGTACACTGTAAAAATTAAAAACATCACACGGAGGAAGATCTGAGGTACTTTTTATTGATCTGACAGCTGGAGTTACTTATTATTTACTCATTTATTCACCAGTTATGATTTTATACCACAAACCATGCAGTGTATTAATTACACTGTCTGAAATTGAGAATGACGTTTCGCCAACATTAGTTTAACTATATCAAGTAAAACTTTACATAAGAAGGCACAGATTCACGAAAGACTTCTATTACTTCACTGGCATTTAAAAGACTACATGTAAACGTCCAGTAAGTCCTGACTACATGAATTTAAAGCAGCAGGAAGGGCTCAGCCTTTAGTAGCTCTTCTCTATCAGCTGACTCACCAGGACATTTATTTTCCTGATCCACCTCGTTTACTGTGAGCCGCTGGAACAAGTGAATTTCCCCGGTGAGGATCAATAAAGTCTATTTTAACTTATCTTCATTTGGAAGTCATATTTTAGATATCAAATGAAGGTTAAAGAGGTGGAGAGCGAACAGCGTCTCTGGAGTCCAGACGTAAAAGCCAAGTTGCTTGAAGAGGTCCAAATGTTTGACCTGATCCAAGAACAGACACCTCAAACTGATTCTCACATATTAGATTAAGTCAAGTAGAAACTCTTTGTCTGAAGGCGTTTCTTCCTTCTGAGACTCGTCAAAGTTCAACAACAGACAACCAGAGGAGTTTCCTACGAGAGCGATGGCATCAGTAACTGAACCAGAGACGTGTTGTCCGATCAGTCCACACATCAAAAGCTCCATTGAAGGCAGCAACTGGACAATCTCAGTTTGTTCAAGATGTTTCGCCTCCAAGAGGCTTCATCACTTCTGAGTCCCAGGTTTTGATCTTTGTAACTGTTATTGGACAACCAAGACACAACAAGAGACGAGCCAGGAAAGACAGACAGTCGTTGGGATGTCTCCGTCCACAGAGACCCAGAGGACGAGTAGAAAAAGTGCAAAACGTATCAATGCATCTGATGTTTCTGTATCTGCATTGTTGTGTTTTGTTTCTGAAACTCTTTAGATTAGAGTCGACTTTAGTACTGAGACGATGAAACGTGTGAAGTGCAGAGTAAGGTACACACATACAGAGATATATAAATAGCAGCGCAGATATATATGAATATGTTCAGCTGAGATATGTACAGCATGTGCAGCAGTTTCACCGCCATGAAAATGTTGGTTTTTAAGAAAAAGCTCAAAAGTTCTCAGGAAATCTACATGACACTGCAAAAGACTGGATCCCATGAGACTCCAACGTACGCTGGGAGGCCTTTAAATAACTTAAAGTTGAGTTTATGAAATGCTCAGTGGGGCAGCGGCCGCGTGAAGAAAACTCACAGATGGAAGTTTTCAAACTGTTGTTAATGAGTCATTTAAAGTTGGCTTGAAGAAGGAAATAATGAGTTAATGATTCAAGATTTGCACTGTGATTTTTACAGTGTAAAGACTGTCTCGTTTGTTTCAGCAGACAGCGAAGGACCTGTCCGTTAATTGAGAGTTTAATTGATATTTCTGTCTCTGTCAAGGTCGGCGAGGCGAGTTTCCTCCCACAGATGGAGTGTTTCTTCTCTTCTTTGTCTGCAGGATGAGTTGATTGTCACGTTGGGCAGGATGTGCGTCTCTCTTTTTTTACCCTTCCTCCATCTCCCATTAGCACGCCGTTCACTCATTCCTTCTCTGCGGTTTGAGGACGGCGGTGGAGGCGGTGGAGGCGGCGGCAGCGAGGGGCAGATCCATCTCAACGCCGATGCATATGGTAATTGTTGTAATAGATGCGGAGCAGTTGCTTAAGGGCTGATGTTTTGGGAAACTGTTATTGAACTAATTACTCATTTGCATACTTTGTCTTCAGCCTTTATCTCCAGATTTTGTCTCTCTCTCCGGAGTCGCATTAAAAGTCGTCGAAAAGGGAGAAGCATGGAGGAGCTCCGGCTGGCTGAGTGGCGTCTGCTCACGGGGCCTCAGCTCCCATCAGTCAGTTGCTCACACTCACATGGTTAAACATTCATCTGTGGTTTCCTCACTGCTGCTTTCTTTTTAATTAGCTTGAATCAATATTGTTCATATATGTCGATTGTTGTTTGCTCACATGCAACGTAACTATTGAGATCACAAGTTTTATTCCAGTGCAGTTTGTCCCGGTGAGCGAATAACTGAAGTCACGCTGGTTCAGTCCGATGAGAGGAGAACATCCTTCCTGCAACCTTCTGTCAAAGTCAGCCTCTCTTTTTTTGACATTCAGTGAGTTCAGATGTTTCCTCCTCAGTGATTCATCTGTAGGAAAGTTTATTTACATACTTCATATCTCTGTGCGTGCTAAGTGTGTGTACATGTCCAGCATTTGAATTTCTTTCTTAATCAAACTTCTGATTTGATTTCAAACTGTCTTTTTAGTATTTTTTTCTTCCCTCAGCCTCCTTCAGCTGCTGTCATGTGAATTTTCTTCTGTGGGAATCAATAAAGTCTCTCTTATGTAATGCTGCTGGCGTGATTCCCACGAAATGGTCTCCAAAGAGTAAATCTTAATTAATTAAATAACCTCACGACCTTTCATCCGGCACCGGCCTCAGGACAAACTTTTCTTTTTTTTTACTCAGCTATTTTTAGAACGTTCTGCTGCTAACGCTCCAAAAATACATAAATCATCAATGTCACGTCAACGTGTCTGCTATTTGTCAAAAGTTCTTCGTGGTAGGACACTTTTTTTTTTTTTTTTTTTGACCTTTTAGGATTCAGGGTTTTTTTAAACACTGTTTTACTTTGTGCATAATTCTCCGGTGTCAAACCTTCGAGCAGAGCGCTGTGATCGGGCTAACAGCCCCACCTGTGCACGCCTATAATCTAAAGTTCAGACAGACGCCTCCTGATGATTTGTTACACACATAATCGCAGGCGAATACGTGGCGTTCACGCATGCCGAGCCTCGCCGCAGTTATGCTTTAATCTACTGAGCAGTTGACTGCCTGTAAAGCTGAGTTATTATTTGTTTACCACATATAAAGTGTACATTGATCATGAGCAGAGTGAAAGTGCAGCCGGCTCACAAACTGGCAGAACAGCTCACCTCAGCAGAATCTAAAGGGAAGGGTCTAGTTTCCGGCAGCTGAGCGAGCCGATCACGTCCCTCCTTCCTTCTGTTTTGGTGACAAGCTCCCCCATCATTAACCTCTCTCTGCATTAATAGCGGCGTAATTAGTCCCTCATCCTCGATCCATAATGTTGAGTCAAGAAAGTGACGCTAATTTAGATCTAATTAGGGTTTTTGCAATGCCATTACACAGCTCTGATACGCTGAGGAGCTAACGACAGGCCGCGAGTCGAGATGCGAGACGCTGTCGGACGGCGTGCTAAACGGCAGCGGAGTGACTGAAGCACAAAGGAAGCAGAGTTACAGTCTGAAGGGCTGAAGGCAAACTGCAAGTAAGCACTTCTGTCAGAGAGGAGGAACAGTCAGTCTGTCAGCGAGAGGATGAGGATGAACTGCGAGCTGCAAACGCAGGGTGCAAAAACAGACTTAAAGAATGCAGGTTAGAGAATATCACGGCAGATGACAAGAAGGCAGAGGAGCTGTTTTAAGCCTCAAATAAATGTATTGGTTCTCTGCTGGAAAACAGTGAAATGCAGCGACTTCAGGTGTTGGTCTTGATGGGAAAATGGAGCATGGGATGGACCGGTGGGCTGGTGCAGCCACACTGCAGACGGTGTACCGGACCGCTTCAGAAGAAGCTGAATCTGAAGGCAAAGCTCTTGATTTTCCAACCCTCACCTATGGTCATGAGCTTGAGGTGTCAGGGCTCAGCCTTACAGATAGGGCGAGGAGCTCGGACATCCGGAGGGAGCTCGGAGTTGCTGGAGCGACTTCATAACCCATCTGATCTGGGAACGCCTCGGGATCCTCCAGGAGGAGCTGGACGTCTGGAACGCCCTGCTAAACCTGCTGCCACCACGACCTGACAAGTGGAAGAAAATATATGGATGGATGAAAACATGCTCCGTATTTCCTCCTGTGATGTTTGGTTTTAATTAAAGACATTTTGTGACATGTCATGAAGCTCTACGTTTGAGTTCTCGTGTGTTTGAACTGAGAGTTTCCTTTTCTTGATTGACTTCAGTCTTCAGAGACTCTGCTCTGATCTGGACAAAAGTTATTCACAAAACCAGCGGATCAAACTTTTCTTAGTTACTTTCTTTAGATCAAACTTTTGAAACTTTTTATGCTTTTCTCACTTCCATATAAATTATATATGGACCAGAAAAAAACAAAAAGTTGCTACTGTAATGAGTCATGAGGTGAAAAACATCATATTCACAGGGTCACAGCTCGACTTTCAGATTACAGTCCATGAATTTGAGTGGAAACGCTGAAAGCTTTGCAGTGACAAAGTAATGTTCAGTGTTTTGACTGATATTACAGACAAATGACAGGAAATAAGAGAGAGAGCAGGAAACAGACCCCGGTGTCATGGAAACAAGTTTTCATGTGTCACTAATGCAGAGGTCTTTTGTAACAGGAGGCAGGTAAGAAGAGAGGTGTATTTGATGGGTGTGCTGCAGCCTGGACGTGGTCTCCATGACGTCCCCGCAGACTGTCTGAAACCTGGACGTAGTCTCTGTGACGTCCTACAGACTGTCTGAAACCTGGACGTAGTCTCCGTGGACGTCCTACAGACTGTCTGAAACCTGGACGTAGTCTCCGTGGACGCCCTACAGACTGTCTGAAACCTGGACGTGGTCTCCGTGACGTCCCCGCAGACTGTCTGAAACCTGGACGTAGTCTCCGTGACGTCCCTGCAGACTGTCTAAAACCTGGACGTAGTCTCTGTGACGTCCTACAGACTGTCTAAAACCTGGACGTAGTCTCCGTGACGTCCCCGCAGACTGTCTAAAACCTGGACGTAGTCTCCGTGACGTCCTACAGACTGTCTGAAACCTGGACGTGGTCTCTGTGACGTCCTACAGACTGTCTGAAACCTGGACGTAGTCTCCGTGACGTCCTACAGACTGTCTGAAACCTGGACGTAGTCTCCGTGGACGCCCTACAGACTGTCTGAAACCTGGACGTGGTCTCCGTGGCCCCGCAGACTGTCTAAAACCTGGACGTGGTCTCCGTGACGTCCCCGCAGACTGTCTAAAACCTGGACGTAGTCTCCGTGACGTCCCCGCAGACTGTCTAAAACCTGGACGTAGTCTCCGTGACGTCCCCAAAGACTGTCTAAAACCTGGACGTGGTCTCCGTGACGTCCCCGCAGACTGTCTAAAACCTGGACGTGGTCTCCGTGTCTGTCTGTGTATTTCTTTTTAAAACTGTTATTTTCATTTTGGCCCTCAGTGTTCAGACGATGTGTGAAGTCTCTGTTTTTTTTTGTCTCTTTGTCCTCGTTCTAATTGAGTTTTTCTCCCAGGCTGCCTAAATAAAGCTTTTTGGCTGCTAACAGCCATAAACACAGCCTGTGTGTTTCACTGTGTCCAGCAGCAGCACCTGTAGATCTGTGTGAGGTCTTGATGCCCTGTTAGCGGTTTGTCTTTGTAAAGTGTCTGTTAATGATGAGCTGTGGTGATGGGGTCGAGCGCTCATCTAAATCAATACAGCCTGGACCTTCCTGTGCTAATGATTAAAGCCCGACACATCCAGAAAAACACAGAGAAGCACAATAACTAACAGTGTATCGAACGCTAAATCAAAGTGCTGTGACACGGCGGAACGAACGGCGGATCCGCTCCGGTTAGCATTACACGCTGCCGTATCTTTCATTGTGAGTAAATGTGATTGAATGTGTTTTCTCGCTTTCAGAGGCCATTAGCAGGCCCGATAGTGATCAGTGGGGTTTACATAACGCCGCTTTAAAGAGTGGTGGCTGCTTATCTAATGGGCCACAGGAAGAAGAAGCCATTAGCAAATTAGCAAGTCCATCCTCATCAGGGCTATTAGCACGAGCCTTTATTTCTCTGACAAACACGAGACCGCTATGAACTCTGGGACATAATGACAGGGCTGGTCTTTATTTCCTCAACCGGTTTCTCATAAAATATCTCCAAACGTTGTCTTTTTGTTTTAGTGCCTCCTGATCCTCACAACACTTTCACATCTTTAGGTGTAAACATCTACAAATCTACATCTACAACCCCTCAAACCTACCAAATGAACAACTTCTCTACTTTATTTCACTGGTGGACACTCAAAAACACAAAGACATTACAAAAAAAACACAACTTACTCTTTAATTTGATACCAAACATGTTAGATTTAAAGCTTTTGACCCGGTCAGTCCTCCCTGCCGACTCTTCGGTGAACTCTCCCCCAGAAAACAGCCTCCGTCCGGGCAGTGAGAGCCGGGTCAGTCCCTCTGTTGACTGACGGTGATGATGTGATGATGGACTCACAATGTCTTTGTCTCTTTCCACTCTGCACGGTGTGTCAGGATCTCCCTCACAACACAATCTAATCAATCAAATAGATCATTTTCATGGTTTTGAGTTTCTTGTTTAGCACTTCCTGTTTTATGTTGAAAGGGTATTTTCCTGGACCGTCCTGTGCATCTTTACTTCCTTCCTTCTGATGATCTGTTCCTCCCTGATGAGTTTCACCTGCGTCTCGTCTTCATGCCTTCTCTTGTCTGTTTAGTCTCTGTCCGTCTGTGTCCTTGGACCCTTTTGTCAGGTCGTGCTACGTTCTGTTATCTAGTCCTGTTAAAGTAGAGAACATTCAGGAAAAAGCTGAATAATTGTGTGTCTGTACAGTCACTGGTCCAAAGGAGCCCTCTGCAGTGAAAGCTGACAGCGTCCGGTGAAGTCGTCTGTTAGCTCGGTGTCTTAAAGTCCCAAATGACTCAGACTCTGACACAACAAGGTGAAAAAACACGGCGGTGATCCGTCTCACAGACCAAACTTTTTCCTCCACGGCGGGCTAATAAGAGCAAAGTCAGTGCAGAGAGACGAGGGACACGAGGTCATCACCTTCAACCCCGATCTGATTGGCTGAGCTCTCCGGTCTGGCAGCGGGTGGGCGGTCTGAGGGACATCGTCCTGCTCTCGGGGTCACAGTTTGTCGGTTACATTTCCTGCGCTGACCCTCTGGCTCTTCCTGTCAAAGCCGTGCGGTGTTAGACGATGACAAACCAGAGCAATTAGGAGAGAGGAGGATCACCGTCAGTGTCTTACTTTACTCGTGGATTTATTTCTTTGCAGAGCCACGTCGAGACTTTCCGGGTCTGACGCCGGGTTAAATTTGATTTCAAGCTGTCAATCAATTCAGGAGCTGGTGGTAATCTGCAGGTTTAAATTGTTACAGTTTGTTATTGATTTATCTCTCTGCTTCTTGCGTCACGAGCTCCGGCTGTATTGAAAACGGGCTTTGAAGGCGACACGTATTGGCATATGGTTAGGCATGGTTTAATTCAATTTGTGTGGTATCTTACAGGTCCCCTGATTACCACTGTTTGGGAGTTAATTGGTGTCGCTCGGCCCTCTGAGGAGAACAGAAGGCAAACTGACGCTGGCACACACAAACACACATAAACACACCTCCAGCTCTTTTTTTTCTGCATTGTTTCTTCATTCATCAAACATGTCAGATCATTCAAATTAAATCCATTTCTTCTCACTGGGAACTCCGACTACCTGTTCGTCTGACGCTGATGCAGCCAAATGTAGGCCAGATCCGCCCGCCAACAACAAAACTGCCCCGTTTACTTCTTCTTCTCTCCCTTTCCTTTTTTGTTTTTGACTCGTCTCCAGTTCGCCTCGTCGCTTGTGTTTCTGGTTTCATTTGAAACTGAATCGTGTTGGTTCGCAGTCAAACTGGCAGGCGATACTGTCAGCGGCCGGCGATCAAAATATCAAAAGTAAAACATGGCACAACTCGTCTTTCAGTGCTTCTTTGGACGAGGCGGTCATCCAGGTCTGAACTCATCGCCAGCCCATTAGTGAAAGAAGATGATCAGCACATCCAAGACTCGACTAATCACCGGCTGAAGGCAGCCAAGAGAAGAAACCTGATCTGAGTGTTTGCTAGCAGAAATAAAAATACGATGCTGTGGAGGCAGAAAAGTCTGAATCCATGCAGAGAATATCACGCTGCACAGTATGTTCGTGTTGGATTCAACAAACATCCTGGTGATTTCACTAACACACAGACACATTTCTGTTTATTCATCAGAGAAGACGAGACGTTCTCTCTTTTAATAAATGATGTTACTCTGCTCCTTGATTCAAATTAACGAACTAAAAAAATCGGGAATTAAAGAAAATGAGCAGCCACACTTCTAACCTTCGACTGTTTTTATCATCATGTTGCACCAGAAGAAACTCGAATCTAATTAAAATCAGCTGATTTCAGCTTCGACTGCAGATGAGGTTTAAACTGCACTCATTTATTTCTCCACTGACTTTGTTTAATAAGAAAGGTGTCTCATAAACTCCATAAAAATGATTATAACTTGTGATATGTCAAATCCACTGTCGGTCAACTTTACTTGGCTAATGAGGCTAAGAGAGTAACGCTACTGTCTGGACTGAGTGCTCAGAGCACCGGGGTAGTGTACAAGTAGTGCAGGAGCTTTCAGTGTGCCAGTGTCGTGCCAGAACCGGAGCTGGGAGAGCAGGTAATGTAACCGATCTCAGTAGCCTCTGTGGACATAATGGCAGAGGAAGAGAAGGAAATGAAAGGCTGAAAGACAGACGCCGAGCTGGGCTGACTGCTGCTGGACTAGTCAGTAATATTAGCTGCTGCTGTGTCTGCTGTTGGTGACCTGGTTGATGTTTGGCTGTTAGCAAAGCTGTCGACTCGCAAGTAATGTAATCAGAACAAATACTCGAGTACATTCACACCAGCCTCGGCCTCTTCTGTCTGTCTGACGTCTGCGAGCTAAAAGCGACGCCTTCACTTTCTCACATATTTGCTGTACCTCAGTGGGCCTCCATGAAAATTCTTCTCAGGAAAGTTTTTGTGAGGAAAAGTTAAATGTTAACTTCAGTCTTTTTAGCCCCGATTGCTAATTAGCCTGTCAGCTTGGTCTTATTAAACAGCTTAAAAATGGACCTGCAAATGTCACATTTCTCAGTTCAGATATTAAATGACTACTACCTCACTACCTCTGCTGTTAAAGCCCCTTCAGCTTGCAAGAAGTTACCTGAACACCTCAGTAATGTTTCCAAACTCCTGCCAATCAGCTGTTGGTATGAGCTGGGCCTCAGATCTGCTTCCATCCAAACATGAAGAGATCCAGCAGTTCTCTTCGTCCTGTCAGCGCCGATCATCTCCAGCCGCTGATTCTCAATCTGCTGCAGACAGACTGTAAGGACGGACAGACGGGCGAGCTGGTAGGCAGGCCTCAGCGCTGGCAGCTGCATCAACATGCAGAACGGCATTCTGGGAAGACGGGGGAAAGAGAGGGGAGGCTTCAAATTGAAAGTGGCAGCCCTAGCTGAACTTCTCCAACAGGAGGTCAGAGGTCACGACAGTCTGCTGGTCCTGAGGTTTTTCTCAAAGCTGAACCTCGAGTAAAGACGAGGACGGCGGTGGAGCAGCGGCACGTCCCCTCCACTCCTCTTTTTTTGTTGTTTTCATTCCTCCATCGCGTTCTCCTCGAGTCCCAGCGGGATTTAGATAACTTCCTGTCGTGTAGAGTCAATCTCAAGCTCATCCAGCGCCTCACTGTCACTCGCCTACGTCGCTACATGTTTAATGCCGGTACAAGAGTTCTGCATTTACAGCGCTTGGCAGCACGCTGTGACACCAGGCGGTTATTACCCAGCTCCCCCTGCTCCTCCGTTTGGCTGAAGTAAACATCCCCCGTCTCCCGGAGACATCACTGTTTGTTTGTGTGTCTGAATCTGTTGACACAGAAACAATCGTCCGTCTCTACACTGTAAAAACGTCTTTTTCTGTTTCTGTGATTTAGTCTTTTATTTAATGCAAATATTTCAGATCATTTTCTATAATTAAAAGTTTCATTATTTTACTCCCAGAGAACGTGAAGCTGATTAATTATTCTGAAAGAATAAATGTGTGTGAGCTCATGGTATCAATCAGCTGCCTGGTTGCCTCGGCAACAATCAGCTGTTCAGGCTCGGAGGTCAGAGGTCCAACCGTCTTCTTTCTATTAACTTTCAAGAGAAAACAAACTGACAGTAAATAATAAAATAAAATAATAAGAAGAACACCAACTCGTGCAAAGACAAATGAAAATAAAAGCAGCACTTCTTACTTCTTACCAGCAGTATGACGACAACTTAAACTATCTACAGTACAAAATGGCGGCGCTCTGCGGTCTCGAGGGCAAACTTCAAAGATTCAGTTACCTAAAACCAAATCTGAACCAGAGACCTGGCAGATCAGAAAACAGCCTGTTTTATTGTTCAACTTTGTTGGATGCAACAATATTAGGCAACCAACTGTCACGTCTGAGATTTTGTAGCTTCTCGTAAACACATGAACGCAGCATTAGAAACGCACTCTGGGGTCAAAGTGAACGAATCCTGAACCTGAACAACTCATCATGACGACCTGAGTGACAACAACTGACGAGAATGGACGGCATACTGTATCCACCTGTGTGATGTCACCCACCTGTCAATCAAAGCGTCCACGCTCTTAATCCTGCATAACTTTAAGCCTTAATATAACCTGAACAGGTGAGTTGTATATAAATTCACCCTCAGTACAGTTGTCATGAACGGGGAAATTAGCTACAGAGACCAAAACTGTTTTTTGTACCAGGCTGTAAACATGTTTATTTCTGCTGTGAAGTTGGACATTTGAACATGGGGACTTATGGAGACTGACTCACTTCTGGAGCCAGCCTCAAGTGGACGTTTGAGGAACTGCAGTTTTTGGTACTTCCTGTGTCGGCTTCATTTCACAGCCATGGAGGATACTGCTGGTGACAACCAAGCTGATTGTTTCATGTAGACAAACGTCGACTCTGAAGAGAAAAATAATTTCGAGGTTTTACAGAATCGTTTCATCATCTTTGTGTCGATAAGTGGCTGCTTGCTGGAGCGGTAGATTTTTCAAAAATGATTCACACTTCAGTACTTGAGCTGTATTACCACGGTGATAAGGTCACTGCGGTAAAAAATAAACCTGTGATGGAGCAGCCATCTGCAGCAGCTCTCCGGTCTGCGCAGGTCTCTTTTTACAGCCAAATAAATGAAACCAAAAACACATTCAGCAGCCTGTGGTGCTGTTCTGGTCTTCTGTAGGACGTTGATGCATATGTCCCATGTTTGTGTTTAAAATGTGCAAAACACCTTTTTTATGTAAGAACAAAGAACAATCAGTGATTCTCTGACCATGCTTCTCATCCTGGATCCTCCTCTGGGAGCTGGTGTTCAGCAGCAGCAGCAGTGATGGAGTGGAGCTGTGATAATTTTGCTGTCAGCGTTATAAACAGGGTCCGCTGAGTCTGACCCGTGGCTCAACACACCGCCCATGAATCAGCTGAGCGCCGTAAACATGCGGGCAATAAATAACTATAATTAAAAAATACTAGTTATTGCATAAATTAGGTAATCAATTAGGCTGCATTTGGTATTCATGCGCTGCCTGCTCGGCCTGCAGTTTGACTTATTAGACTCTCTGAGGCTCCACTGTGGTTCACTGAGATTCAGGAGTCTGTGTGTGTGTGTGTGTGTGTGTGTGTGTGTGTGTGTGTGTACGTGGAGGAGACGTGGAAAAAATCTACACGTTTTACAAATATATTGTTTATTGAGTCGTATTTTCTTAAAACAAAAGGGAACGTTTTCATGATAACTCACATTTTAACTTTGCTAACAGCCAAACATCAAACAAATGCAACAACACAAGACATAGCAGCCAGCTCATATTACTGACTCAGTCCAACAGTCCAGATCTGCTATCTGAATTTAAACTGCTCGTGCCTTTAAAGGTCCGGTGTGTCAGATTTATGAGGCTCTGTTTACAGACTATAATCTTCATAACTTCATTAGTGTGTCATCACCTGAAAAGAATAATCTTTACGGTCTGTGACTTTACATCTCTACAGTAGCCCAGAACGGACAAACGCCGACTCACCTTCACGCTAGGAAGGACAGCGTGAGGCGAGGGGATTGCAATCAGGGACTACACCGTTAAGATCCCATTAAATCCTACACGCTGGTGCTTTAATTGCTCCACAGTTAAAGGTTTCACAGTTCACACTTTGACATGGAGGTGTTGATTAAAGCTAAAATCGCTTCGACTGTGTCAGGATCTCATTTTGATTTGACTTTATTTTAATTAAAGGGACAGTCCACCATTTCTGGCAGTCCATATTTAATGTTGTATCGTGTTGTTGCAGCTCCTCATTCAACTTATTTGGTGTTTACATCAAGTGAATGACATTAGGTTGAATATATAAAGTTTATGTATCATCGACATTTCTCTGAAATCCAGCCTGACACATTTTCTGTCTTCAGTCTCTGATAATTTAAATAAAGTTCTGAGTCTGTCAGGATGAAACAAACGGAGGAATTTCTGCGTCTGTGAAGAATCCTGTTTGAATATGAGACCGAACTCGCTGGTTAGAATAAAACTCTTTTATTTTTGCAGTGTTTGCTTTTCACTTACTTCCCCAAAATGCATTGCAAACAGGTTTTTCCGCCGAGGGTTTCTCCCGCGCTCCTCTCCCATGGTGCACCTCACTTGAATAGTTGATGGGCAAAAAAACAACAATCGCTACTTAAATCTTCATATAATATTTAAGGGACAAGCGCGGCAGCCCTGCAGCAGCAGCCTTGTAACTGAAAGCACCGAGGAGTTTCACGCAATTATCAGCCAGGGGAAAAAGTGCAGAAACGAAATGTGTTTTGTAAAAGAAGAAAAGTAAATATATTAATGCAATTGTTCAAACTGCCCCCTTTCCTCGTGAATTTAATTGGAGCTTCTGAGAACTCTGCTGAAATAAAACTGGAGTCGATAAGCGTGTGCGGAGACGACAGATTGCCTCATATCCATGCACCGGGCTCAGCCCACATTAAGAATGGCCTCGGCGTCTTCCTCCTCCCTCAGAAGGCTGCCAGAGCCTTGGCAGCAGCTGCTTTTGTTTATTCTGCACCTAACATGTCCTCCCCCAAAAGTTTACCCTTGATCAACAAGCATATTAGGTTATGCTAATATTAGTCGTCATTAGGAATCTGCTCACGGCGCTGGTTTCCTCTCCGTTCACTGACTCATTTGTTTTGATTACTCCGTGTTCCCTCCCAGCGCGTTCAGCGAGCGGCGAGCAGCGGCGCCGGCTCCGCTGGGCAGCGTGGGCGCAACGAACAGAGGTCAAAGGTTAAATTCTGCACATCTATATTATTCGTGTTAGCTTTCAGCTAATGTGCAACTCCCACCTCCAGCTCTTAAACATGACAGAGGTGCACTAATGGACAGCTGGAGGGCTTTAATGTACTGAAGAGCAACGAGCAGCCGACAGCTCCGGCCTCCACCTCTCCGCAGGAAAAAACACACACCGAGCGGAGCAGCAGCAGCCATTTATGCTCACATTCAGCCTGAAAGTTTGAAAAACAAATCTATGTATCCAACATAACCCCTCGTTTAGGCTATTAGAGTCCTGCGAGTTTCTCAGAAGAAGCAGAACCTGTTACATAATGAAGAGAAAACAAAGAAGGAGGCAGAAAACAATGTTTTGCACTTCTAAAATAATTGAAACATTTGAATTCACTTTGCAGGCTGCAGAACAACAATCAACAAATTAACAGACAGAATGAGAATAAATGAAGCTGGTGAGAGTCTCCGTATGTGCAAACACTCTGAACACTAAAGACAGGCGAGTGTGGTGATCAAAAATGAAGATTAATGATGAAGAAAGGTCAGAACGAAATGTATGACAGCATGTGGACAAAAGTGTGTGTGTTTGTTAGCTGCTGTTAGCTGCTGTTAGCTCAGTTTGTTAGCCGGGATGTTCGGACTGTGAGCTCAGAGCACCGGGCCGGTGTTAGTGTTTGTACCGCAGACGTTTTGGACCACCGGCTGGGCTGGAAAATACTCACAACAAATGCAGTTTCCTCCTGTTTAATTGAGCTGGGCTGGCTGCTGTTGGACTAGTACACAATGCTGCTCAAACAGCCACAGTCAGCTGTTTCCAACAACTTTCATTGCTGTCAGAAATGCATGATATCTCCATCTCAGCGTCAGACTGCGGAGCTGTTGAATAACAATAGTACATAATCCTGTAAAAAAACCTTCTGTGTGTTGACACATAGAGTGATACTGCTGCATACTGTTGGTGAGGTTATGTTGTGGTTTGTGTAAATGTCAGCGTGATTTTGAAGAAGCTTCCTCCTCATTAAAATGGATATGGAGCCACATTTAGGACTCTGTAATCGTCTAAATGAGTTTCAGCATTCAGCTTGAAGTGGCTGTGACAGCTCGGTCGTGAAGTGACGGACTGAGAGCTGCTGGTCGACTCGTTGCCTCGCTGCAGGGCCTCGTCCTCTCTCCGTCTCCCTCTGTGAGATTTTCTCACAGTAAATCCTGAAAATCGCCGGCGAGTGGACGCGGCAAAGACAGCGACATCATCGATGTTCCGCTTCTCTCCGCTGAGACCTAAATCCATCACACATTGTATTTGTCTGTCTTTTTCCTCTCTCACCGTTTTATTTTTACTCCAGCGCTCCAAAAACTCCGGCAGATTGTCCGACCTCGTTTGGAGCGGTGAGGATCAGCAGGTTTTCAGACGACCTGTTACCAGCTTTTGCCTCCTCGAGAGTGTCTGATGGAGAACAGAATGACTGCGCTGTGTGTCATTATGCACAAAAACACGTCTGCAGGAGGATTCACTGCAAAGCCTGTCCTTATTTTGTCAGTACGGTCTCAAAACATTTCAACTCAAATCTACTTTTTACTCTCTAACATGAAGGTTTTGTTCTTAAAAGGTTCTTTTGAAAGGTTCTCTGGTTCTTCGTGGACACTTAAAGAGTCTCTTTATTTAGGAGATGATAAAACATCAGAAAACATCCATTATACTGTATATACTGTCACCGCATCAGGGAGCCTATCCCATCGGTGACAGGCGGAGATGCATTGCTTCATTTTTTCAAGATACTTCTTAGTCTTTTATAGCAAATCAGTGAGACAGTAAAAGTTCTTGTGCATGTACGACACAGCTATGACTTGATAAAAACACATTTTGTGTGTAACCACCCTGCAGATGCAGCCGCCTGCTAAATGCTAGCTAAATGCTAACATGCTGATAAATAAAAGTACGTCAGGTAAATTTAAAATGAAACGGTACACCAGGAGGACCCCCCCCCCAAAGAGATCCACTGCGGTCCCCCAGGACCTAAACAGGCGCCCAGCATCGACTCCATTATCCGAAAGGTCCAGCAGAGGGTGAGCTGCTAATCCAGTCGTGCTCTGCAATAATCCAGTCTGTTCTCTGCTCATCCATCACTGTCTGGTTTGCAGCGACCACCAAACAGGACGGGAACGGACCGGAACAGACAGTCAGGACTGCTAACCTGTCCTCCATTCAGGACGTCCACATGTCCACAGTCAGTGAACATCACCACCTCTCCCCTCTGAGAGGCGCTACAGAGCTCTAGACACCAAAACAAGATCAGCTTGTCCCCACAGGGCATCAGTCCACTTAATGATGACCACTAAACTCTATCAGAACGTTTCAGTAACGTTAAAACATCCAGTACAGGTGATAAATGATGCATTTTATGGTTTAAATACACTCAGCTGGACTTCAACGTCTCATATGTATCTGAGCCCGCTGTATGTTCTGTATGTTCTGTGCTTAGATGTGTTTACGTGCACATATTTTACATAACCACACACTTCATGTATACTGTATAAAGTAACCTATTACTTTAATGAGTCATCACAGCATCAGTGCACTGTTTTTATTTAACTGTTGACTTGTCAAGTGTTTCTTTATATGTCATAGTATATATATATATATATATATATATATATTACATAAAAATAATGTGCATGTCCAGATCAGGAATCCAAATTATAATCTGTTGTGACTTGTAGAAAACTAATATCACGAGAGGAGCTCTGTTATACTAAATATCAGCACAGCGTCTCTCTTTCATCCCAAACTCTTCTACTTGTTCTACATCAGTAAAAAAAAAAAAGATGTTTACAGAAACGTGGAGGTCGGCCTCGATACTGTCTTTATCTAAGAGGTCCACTTCCTGTTCACGGCCGGCAGAGTTGCTGCAGGAAGCTTCGTTTTGACCTCCCAGATTAAAGCTTCTGTCGCAGCTCCTCATCCCTCCACCTTCAGGGGAGAGAAAGTTGTTCACTCTCACAAATATTGATCCTTGTGTCCGAGATCACAGGCTGACAACATGCTGAAACACACACACACACACACACACGAGCGACGGGCGACTTTTTGCTTTATCTGGGATTTTCTCACTGACAAAAGAGCTCATGGCGAGCTCGTTAAGGCGGCTTGTGGAATAAGGAGGGCGGCTTTGCTCGTCCCCGAGATGGAAGATGAATCTGAGCCTAATGACCTTCACTGACAGCCGTAATTCTATCAGGACCCAATCAGCTGCAGCAATTAGGCGCTCTTTGTGAGCCGGGGAAAGGGTGTGTGGATCCTAACCGGGGTCAATTAGAGAGTATAGAGCCGCCGCTCGACTCCCACTACATCACTCTGTCTGTCACCGGCCAACCAGCCTCCCCTTCTCCTTTAATCACATAATATAAATGTATCTCACTCGCCCTCCCTTCATCTCTCTTTCTCTTCCTCTTTGTCCCCAGGCAACTCCATTTTGGTCAGCCAGTTTTTTGCTTTTTTCCTCCTTTTTAAATCAGTCTTGGTCATTTTCCTCGTTTTCTCTCCCTGGAAAGAGTTTCTTGTCGTGGCCTGGAGGTTATCAGCAGCAGCAGCAGCAGCCGAGTCTCTGCAGGGTCACATTTATTTATTTGATCTTTATTTTCACGTCTCTGTGCGTTAATACACGCTTTCTGCTCATTTGCATATCAGTGATTAGTCTTCACAGCGACCTCTGACCTCACAACACCGCCGCTGAGGCGTCTGCTGGTCTCTCTGATGCATTCACTGCCCGTCAGTCATTTCTCGTTAAGATTTGGAACATGTTAAGAACATCGACATCAAGCTGAATGAAAAATGAGTCGCCTGGTAGTACAGGTAACAGGTGATCTCAAAAACACGTTAATGGAAAGTAACCGGACCTCATACAGCAGGACAACACCAAGACTTTGACCGAGACTTAGCCCAAACTTCAGAACGACGTTGAAATGCATGCTATGAATTCTGGGTTAATTAAGCTGTTTAAACTAAAGACTGCCCTGTCTCACTTCTTGTTGTCGTTGAATAGTTTGATCAGTGGCTCTGCGCTTCAAACTGAGGCAGATTTTTAGATCAGGCTGGAGGTGGAAGAGGCAGGACTGCTAACATGGAGACGACCAGAGCGACCACACTGAGCTTCACACGGCTCCTCAGAAACTCATCACTGTTAACCGTCCTAACCGTTACCATGGAAACATGACTGGACTGCCACCTGCAGCTGAGTTCAAAGGTCCAACATGAGATGTAGTTAACCTGATGACCACACACAGAGCTCAGGTTTAAGAGTCTGGACGTCCTCATGGGGAAACACGTCATCTCTGATCGGACCGAGCTGGGCCGGTCCTGCTCCAGTCCGGGTCGGTCAGTGTTCAGATAAAATCATGTAATGAGCAGCGTTGATGGAAACGGCACATTTGGCTGTAGACGAGGATTATTGTCTAATTCAGTTTGAGATGAGAGTCACCGCTTCAAAATTCAATTTAGTTTGAAAATTCAATTTGGATTTAATATTTCGGTTCTGAAATTCAATTTTGGAAACATGAGGCCTGAAACTTTCATCTGATTCTGGCTTAATAATTTCACTGGGTTATTTTTTAATGACTCAGTTTGTTTATTTTCTGTTTATTCACAGATGGCCGGTGGACTTTTCATTGTCTGTGTGCGCTCCGTGTTTCTCATTAAAATGAACTCTGCTCCTTCAGGCCGTCTTCTTCCTCTTTAAACCTTTAGACAACGTTTCTTTAACCTGTTGAAAGCTGCTTTGTTTCCACTCGTCACCACTCGTACCGTCGTGTTCGACGATGCTGCATTGTCCTCGATGGACTGATGGTCCCTGAAGCTGAATAAACTCTGCATCAGATCGCCACGTCTTCCCTGTAGGACGCTCTTATGCACGCCTCCATCTGCGGCGACGGCGAGCTCATCACTCAGCTGGCTGCATGAGAGCACTTCAGGACGGAGCCCATCGGGACGCCGCTACCCAACAACCACGATCACCGGCAGAGGAGCACTCTGGGAATTCTTCCTTAAAATGCATGTTGAACCATCTGCTGCTGCTCGAGGGGGAAGCACCTGACATGTGACACCACCTGAAGTTTGTGACTCTCAGGCGCTCCGTGCATTGCATTGTGGGAAATTTACGGCAAAACGCAATGTGCGTCGTGATGAACCGCGTGTAACGGACGGTCACGTCACATGAGGGACCTGAGCCGGTTTATCTCCAACGCTACCATTCAACAGCAGAGGGATTTGAAGTGTGTGTGTGTGTGTGTGTGTGTGTGTGTGTGTGTGTGTTTGTTTACCTGCAGCTCTTCAAAAACAGCTAGCGTGCAGAGTGAGGTAAATAGTAAAGAGGTAATTGTACACAAGGGGGACGAGTGTGTGTGTTAAAGATGGAGTGCAAATGAGAGATAGTGTGTGTGTGTGTGTGTGTGTGTGTGTGTGTGTGTGTGTGTGTGTGTGTGTGTTTATCTGTGTGCAGCAGTGTGTCGAGCATGTGCAGAGAGCTGTACGTCGGCACAGGTGTCAAAAAAAGTCTGTAATTAGCAAACAAACAAACAAAGAAAAGAGTGAAGGAGTAAAGGGAGGAGGTGTGGAGGAGAGATGACTGTCGCCAGAGGACGGATCACATGACTAAACGCCGACAAGCATGAAGACGAGGGCGCGAGCCACCGAGCAACGACTCAAATCAAACCAAAGATCCAAAAAGACGAAGATGAAGGAGTCGTTTCTGTTCCTTTAATATCTGGAAGTAAACTCTTGATGAGGCAATCTGAGTCTCCAGGTTTTAGACAGTCTGCGGGGACGTCACAGAGACTACGTCCAGGTTTTACAGAGACTACAGAGACTACCAGGTTTTAGACAGTCTGCGGGACGTCACAGAGACTACGCCCAGGTTTTAGACAGTCTGCGGGCGTCACGGAGACTACGCCCAGGTTTTAGACAGTCTGCGGACGTCACGGAGACTACGTCCAGGTTTTAGACAGTCTGTAGGACGTCACAGAGACTACGTCCAGGTTTTAGACAGTCTGCGGGGACGTCACGGAGACTACGTCCAGGTTTTAGACAGTCTGTGGGGACGTCACGGAGACTACGTCCAGGTTTTAGACAGTCTGCGGGACGTCACAGAGACTACGTCCAGGTTTTAGACAGTCTGTGGGGGACGTCACAGAGACTACGTCCAGGTTTTAGACAGTCTGCGGGGAAGTCACGGAGACTACGTCCAGGTTTTAGACAGTCTGCAGTCTGATCACTCCCGTTACTTTTATCTCTGCTTATTCACGGTACAGGTCTTATCTACTTTTACTGCAACCGTTCCTAAGTTATGCTTTGTAGCCTGTAGGTCTTAATTTACTTCTTATTTGTTTCGTTGTTGTAGTTTTATGCTTGCTTCTTCTAACCTCTAGTTTTTCATGCAACGGTTGCCTTAAGAACTGTTAGTTGTTGTCTATTCCTGTTTTTACTCTGCTCTGTAAAGCACTTTGGGCTACAGTTCTGTATGAAAGGTGCTATATCAATAAATAAAGTTAAGTTAGTCTGTGTCAGTCATTAGTTTTCAGGTAGTTTGCAGTGAAAGAGTGTTGGAGAAATGAATGACGATGATGATGATGATGAGGAGGATTAAACTCTGACCAGCTAAACCACGAGAGAACAAGAAGGAATCAGTTATGTTCTAACATATTTTATTTTGACAATGTAACCTCAAGGCAAGACTTTATTTTGAAAATAGAGACAATAATAGCAGATATTTACACGGTGATCTGGGCAGCAGTTACATCGAACACAGAGCTGACACTTTCACCCGGAGGTGGCGTTATCAGAGAGGTCACGGGGTCATGAAATCAAACCGGTTTTCATCACTGTTTGGCCACGAGATCTGAATTCGTACTGAGAGTGGCGCTGGAGGGAAAGGTCAGGAGGTCGACAAAATCATTAGGAGCCATCGTCTGGAGATCATCAGATGTGAGATCTGAAAGCTTTCAGCAGATGGAGCCGACATCACATCCTCTGACGCAGCTAACGGCTAACGGGACTGTGTGCTTCGGTTTCCATGACAGCGAGCAGTTTGTCATCATTGTATGTCGGGTCGCTCTGGGTTTTGTTTTATTGACTTCCTGTTTGTGGTGCTGTATGTATAAACAGCCTGCAGCGGGTGGACAGGCACCTTCAAACTCTGACATTTATTATCTGTGGAGGTGCTGGCAGCAGCTCGCACAGGGTCAGCACGACTGGAGCTCCTGACAGTGCAGTGTGTACAGTATGAGTGTGTGAGCTGCAGCCAGATGATCCGTGCGAGCGTGAGAAAAATAAAAACATCAAACATAAAGTCGCAGCCCAAAGGAAGGTTCCAGAAATAACCTCAAAGCGCTCCTGAATGCGCCCGCCCGCCCGCTCAGGCCCTGCCCACCCTGACCGCCTGCGCTAACTGGGTCGGCGAGGTTGGAGAAAACTAATAGTGCATCATTTTTAATTGCCCCTGCATGCAATTTCCTGACAGATGCAATCACTGCTAATTAGTTACTGACAGCGTTATCAAGTTCTCATGTCGTACGGAGGGGCCGATCCTTAACGCCACCGCCAAATTAAAGTGTTGTGAACTAACGAGCACGTAGAGGCGCCAATTAAAAGCCGAAGAATGGCTGGTGCTCCGGCTCCGTCCCCGAGGCTTCACATGAAAGCTCGGCTCTCTGCTCGCTGCTGGAAGGAGGACGAGGAGACGAGGGGCCCTCCGGCAGCTCAGGACAGTTTCTCAGTCAGAAATATTTCAACACTAATTGGTGCTCATAAACAATATGTTAGAGATGAGGTCATGTGACGTGTTTCACACGCTCAGATGTCTGTGATCTGCTGTGATGTCACCTGCCTGCTGACAAACAGGAAGTTACACTCTAACTCTTCAGATTGATTTCCTTCCTTCAGGCAGACGTGATGATCAGACTGCAGACTGATGATCGATCAGTCGCCGTTTGGCCACCTTTTAAAATCAGAGTTAACAAAGTCTCTGCACGAGTTTCAGTCCAAAGAAAGAAAGAAAGAAAATGAGTGTAAATCACCGTCTGCACCTGAAGTAACACTTTAAAACAGGTAACAGCAAAAACAGCCGCGTGCCTAAGCAACATGAGGCGCTGCGTTGTTGCTTCAGGTAAGTAAACAAAGACGTGGCTCATCGGTGGACCTGAGGCGGGCTGAATGACGCCACCTGTAACCACACCCACCTGTCAATCAAAGCGTCCACGCTCTTAATCCTGCATAACTTTAAGCCTTAATATAATCTGAACAGGTGAGTTGTATATAAATTCACCCTCAGTACAGTTGTCATGAACGGGGAAATTAGCTACAGAGACCAAAACTGTTTTTTGTACCAGGCTGTAAACATGTTTATTTCTGCTGTGAAGTTGGACATTTGAACATGGGGACTTATGGAGACTGACTCACTTCTGGAGCCAGCCTCAAGTGGACGTTTGAGGAACTGCAGGAACCTTTTTTGGTGGCTGCAGAGGGACAGAATAATATCTGTTAATTACTTCACTAATAACGTTTTAATAAGAATAATAAGGTTTATTGTTGGTGTCAGGAGTCCTTAAATACAGTACCAGGGACTCTGGCTGCTCCTGTACGTCGGCAGGAAGAGGGTTAAAGATTTCTATCTTCAGTCGCAGCCAATGGGCTTGGAGCTGAGAGCCACAGACAGGAAGTCAGATAGTATTGACAGAGTAGCTAACACGTTGTTGCTTTGAGTCTTTTTATAGGATGAGTTGAAATAATAGCAGCCTTTAAACGTCACAGGTTATCAGTTCAGAAGCCTCGGAGCTTTTATTGTTTCTCCTTTGTATTTTTGTTCATCACATTATGAAGCTTCATGCGTGTCCTCTCTCTGTACTGACACTGTGTGTGTGTGTGTGTGTGTGTTTCCATCCCTCTGCTGGCTGTCAGTCTGTCAGGATCACGCTTGAAGCTGGCTTCCCTCCCTCCGTCAGGGGAATTGATCTGTTTGGTCCCCTGACACTCCCTGTTAGCATTGATTAACCGGTGAGTCACGCTACTTCTGCAAAGACAAACATTTGAAGCTTTCATTTTTTCCCCTCTGCCCTTAATTATTTAGAATCACAGTGAGGTGCACGCTCATTGCGGCCTCATACATCATGCAAAATACTCCGACTGACAGCCACGCGGCTTTTCTTTTTTCTCTCAGGAAAACCGGAATGTTTGTTTTAGTCGCGAGCTCTGGGGCAGGAGGTGCAGTTAGTGTGTGCTGTGATGGGAAGCTGAGAGCTGAATTACCACTAATGGCTGCGGCTGAGAGGAGTGAGGGATGATTTTATGGATGAAGTCACGTATTTTTCCTCAGATTTAAAAGGTCTCCGTGAGAGGCCCGTTAGTGTTCACTGCCGCACTCGCCGGGTCGTTGTGTTCTCCTCGTTCCACTCAGGCTCAGTCTATTTGTGTGGTGATAAAACAGCAGAGTGATTAAAATGGTGTTATAAAAGCAGCGAGAAGAAGAACGCTGCAGCGGTGAGTGTTTATACGACTACAGAGAGCGTCAGAGGAGCCCAGATTTATTAGTGACTCAGGTGTGCACGGGGAGGGCTGAACTTTTATTCTGAAATGTTTCACACATGTCACATTCGTCAATATTTTTTCCACACAAACGACTCGAATGCATCGTGTCAGACAGCAGCTGGAGAACAGGTTCAAGAACCGCTGATAGAAGAAGTAAAGTTTGTGCTAAGGTGGCACCAGAAGAAAGGTCGTGTTGTTATGTGAATAAAAAGGGGATATCCTCTGCATACTGTGACAGTAGGCTCCAGGTTTGGAGTCATAAAACACTTTATTATGAATATTATTAAAACTGCGGAGGCAGAATTGGGTTTCTTCTGACTGTTCCAACACATCGTTAATAAAAGCACATTCATTGACTAAAACAGTTGGTAGTTTGTAGAAACTGTGACTTAAACAGGAGGACTATTTTCAGTGGTGGATTAACACACATTTGTTGTGAATATTCCTGCAGCGTTTGCTGGATTGACCTCGTTCAAATTATACTTTACATATCTGCATCCAACATTTCATTACAACCAGAGGACCATGTTTAAATCAATGAAGCCGCGTGCTTAAATCAGCTGTTTGCCGCTCTTCATCGACAGACCGTGGTGCAGTTTTACTAACTGCTGTATTAACAAAGTCCTCCAGCTCCAGAGCAGCTGTCATTATGCGTGACAGTTAATGCGCGGCTGCGTGTACCTGCAAACCATCATCAGCGGGTCAGGTATCTGAGTCATCGTTAATAAACATCAGCCAGATAATTAACGAGTGAGTTCTTCACAGTACGACATAAAATCATCAACACGACGCAAAAATAAAGTGATGCCAGCAGTAAAAACGAAGAATATCTGTAAATACATGTGATTAAAGACCAATGTGCAAACTAAACATGAATTATAATAAAAGATTCTGTCTCTCTAATACACATTCATTTTAAAGATATATGTTCAAATTAAATGACAGTTATTAACTAAACTGATTAAAGGACGTCCAATCAATGTGCGTTTATGATTTAAATTGCATAACATGACTTTAATATGTCCATGTGAGCTTCAGGACGAACTCAAATCTTAAAGTTTGAGTTCATTTCAAAGTTTTATTCCACGTGTCTGTAACGTCTTTGTCTCCACGCGATAACCACGCCATCGGCGTACGTCTTCCTCCCTCCCCCTCCGACAGCTCTTCCTCTGGGCCGTGAGAAACATCTTCTGAGCGGATCACCGGAGGGCTGCTGAGCTCGCCTCTTAATTCCTCCGACAGCGGCGTTGCTGTGATACCTCTAAGAGGCGAATCCCCGTCTCTGTTCTCAAACCCGACAATCTCCACGGCACCCCACGTCTGACTTGAATACCATCGGAGAATTTTTAAAAAACGCGGCCGGAGAGAAAGAGGAGAAATAATCAGAGGCGTGTGGTATTTGTTTGACAGGTACATGTCTCTATAGGCCAGTGCCTTTCCAATTTAAGAGGCCCTTAAGCTGGGAGCAGCAGCTTAACATTATTCTCTGTGAAGAAAAAAACAGACACGCTGCTCTTTTTTTCCCCTCTCTGCTCGCTGCTTTCAGAACGAGCCCTGCCGACCCTTCAAGGACGCTTTGCTGCAAGTGTTTCATCATTTGGTTGAATTTTAATTATTTTCCAGGCTTGTTAAGTCCCGCAGCGGCGTCGTTGAGCATTCGCTGTGAAGGAAAAGGAAGTGAAGTGACAAAAGGTATGAAGGGAAGACTGCGGGGACAACGCGGGATGACAAAATATTTCATTAGCCTCTGAAATGTTGGCTCACTCAGACGTCCAGAGCTCATCAACCTTCGTCTGGCGGCGGTATAGTGTGTGTGTGTGTGTGTGTGTGTGTGTGTGTGTGTGTGTGTGTGTGTGTGTGTGTGTGTGTGAGAGGTTTGACCAAGGCCGCGGACCTCGCCTCTGCTCTCATTTGCAGGACAAATCTTTAGATAACGAGGGAATTCCAGCTGTTAATAAAGAAGCTCGCTGGTGTTTTGTTTAATTAACTAAAAAAATCTCACTTCTGCTGACCTTTAGCGTTTTACATTGACTTCCTGTCTTCCAGGAAACCGTTGGTTCTTTTCTACTTGACATTTTCTCGGATTCATGATCCATCACAGTCAACCGTCCAGTTTGTTATCCTGTCAGAGGAACATCATTCTGTGATTTGGTCTGAACTTCATATTTCTGACCATCAGTTCGTCCTCACGGTGACACGAGGTTCATGTTGTTGGGTTCATCCTCTTAGGACATCTCACACTACAAAAGGACATCATACTGTGCTGCTGTGGGAGAAGCATGGAGCACATTAAAACACGACATGTCTATGAGCTTAGATGAAGAAATGCTTCAGAAGACACTTCAGAGAATAGATGTCTTTCCAATGTGCACATTTATTGTTTGTTGTTGGTCTCAAAATACTATCCAGTTTATGTGTGAAGAAGCTGTCACAACTTGGTCAGTCCTTCCTGCCGACTCTTCGCCGAACTCTCCCCTAGAAAACAGCCTCCGTCTGGGCAGTGAGAGCCGGGTAAGTCCCTCTGTTTACTGATGGTGGTGATGTGATGATGAACGCTGCACGGTGGGTCAGGATCTCCCCACAACACAATCTGACAGCTTCCTGAAGACTGGAAACCCGGGGACGCTTTGTGGACGGAGACATTTCCCTTGAAAATATGAAGTAGTTTAAGATAAATAAGTTAAAATCTGCATTCGACCTGAAGGCTGCTCTACAATGACTGACAGGACTAATAATAACTAATGTTTTGGGAATATCACAGATTAGATGTATTACCTGTACATCAGCAGGCTCTGAACTAACCCTTGGCTATGAAACAACAAAGTTTTATTTCATAACTATCAGACACTTTTAGAAAAACTTTAAAGATAATTAATTCATCATAATTGAATGATCGTGATCAAATCATCACCTGTGCTGTTATCCCATTTGTCTGATATCCCGCTGTGGCTAACTTACCGAACGGATTGGTCACCATTAAACAGATTATTGAACATACAAATCAAATGTGGCTTGAAAACACATCATGAGCTGGATCTGAGCACACAAAGTCACCCTGACTAGTACTCCACTCCCTGTCAGCAGCACTCTGGGCCTGTAAGAGGCTGCCTCTTCATCCTCTTGGTCCAGCAGCAAAACCTCCTCTTCACTTCCAAAACACTAACAAAGTGAGCCAACATGAGCTAACAGCAGCTACAGTTGGCAACAGTTTACTGTCCATCAGGAAAGTCTGTAAATCACAGCACCCAGTTTTGTGTATCACCATTGTGTAATCCATATCTGAGATATAATCAGAGCTCAAACATGTAAAAACACAGAAATGATCCTCAAACTAACAGACCTGATGACACTTTGTTATTCTGACGGTCCACTCTTTGCTTCCTCTCGAGTCTGCTGCTCTTCCTCCTCCCTGGAGGGCGCTCTTCTCCTAACCCTGTTAAATACCACTCTTTTAATTGTCATTGCCAATTTACCCATGAACACCCTCCCTCTTCATTACTCAAATCCACCACTACCACCAACTTAGCCACTTAAAAATTAAAACCCCTCCACCACCAGAGACGGAGGGTTCCTCCCCAGAGGACTCTCAGCTTAACTCCTTAAAGGCGTCACACTTTAATCCTCATGAAGTGAGCTGTGAGCTCCGATATCCCCCCTTTCTCCCTGGGGATGAGCCAATCGAGTGCTTCGTACAGCGCCGGCCAGCCTCTCCCATCAGGTGACATCAGCATCACAGAGGCCTGCAGCAGCCTGGCCCGTCAACGAGCCCGAGACGCCGGTTTGAGACGCTTTTTCTGCCTCATTAACAGTCAGGTCACAGCACAGCGGAGCTGGACTCCGGCCATTAGCCCAGCCGCGATTAATGGCTACTTAGCCGAAGCAATTGAACATTACGGGACAAGAGAGGAGGTGTTATGACTGTGGTGTATGAGTCTGTTATGTAGCAGTGTCAGCCTTCCAGATATGCTTTACAATTATTTGTTCTGTGAGAAGCGAGCTGCACGGAGGAGAAACCTATCCGTCTTCACCGATGATGAGTAATGCCAAATCAGCATTCTTTACGCAGAACCTTATTTCATTTCTCCTTTTTTTTTTCTTTCCATTTAAGGCTCCACATATCTATCTATCCATGCTGAGTAGACATCTCAAAATCTCCAAACCAATTTGGCATTATCTCCATCACGGGCGACCCCTTGAATTTGCATCAGTGGAGTGGGTTTGGCAAGCAATTACCCCGATGCAGGACATCGGTAATTTGACGAGAATCTGCTCTGACAAGTCTGGACGCAGCGGAGGAGGCGCCCCCCTCTCACCCCAGGGGAGGGGAGGCGATGAGATGGGAGGGCAGAGAGCCGGCCTGCAGCTTTACAGGAGAAAACATGAGGATTAATGCAGAAATGAGATAACAGAGAACGCCAGGAAGGCCTTAAAAAAATCTCCCAGTCATGGATCCGTGCAAACATGCAGCAGACACGTCAAAACATACAGTGAGACGGCAACTGATATTAACGAGGAGCATTGTAAGAATGTCCTTGTGAAGAAGATGCATTTGAAGTAAAAGGCAAAAAGAAAACAAACGTATTTTCGGCTCCTGGGAGCCAAAACAGGTAAAAATAAAAAAACTTCAAACACACTTTATTATTTATCGTTTTATGAACATAATTATCTCATTGTGTATTCTCTCAGTGTGCATTGTAACCCGGCTCAGCAGCCTCTATGGACATAATGGCAGAGGAGAAGAGAGTGAAGAGGACGCTGACGGAGGAAGCTAAGAAGAGAAAGTGAGCGAGCAAGAAGCCGCCGGACAAGAGTAAATCTGGGACTGACTTTTAGTGGTTGGTGAGAGCTTGGTGAAATAAAAGGCTGAAAGACAGACGCCGAGCTGGGCTGACTGCTGTTGGACTAGTCAGTAATATTAGCTGCTGCTGTGTCTGCTGTTGGTGACCTGGTTGATGTTTGGCTGTTAGCAAAGTTGTCGACTCGCTAGTTTGTGATCAGAAGTAATGTAATCAGAAGAAAAAGTTGCGCTAACTTCTCCTCATAAAAAAATAGCTATTTCTAGACGTAATGAATTAAAATTGTTGCTTTTGTCTAATATTTGTTAAGTGCAAGTCCAGTGAATTTCAATCAACTCGAGAACAATGCATTCAGTGCTCAGTTGAAGGGAGTCCAAAGTGACTCCAGATCCAGAAGCGTCCAGCATCCACCTGAGGGTAAGACCTGTGAAATCTCATGACTTACCTGTGACACTGTTAATTTAATGTCTTCATCTTCATCCTTCAATCCCTGTCACATTTTTCAATCACACGTCTGCCATTACATAGTCCTGGTCTGTGATATGAGACAGGTATCTTCATATTTTTACTGCAGAGATAATGTACACTATTTAAGGTCGATGCTAAAAGATTTAAATATGAACAACATTATGAAACCTGTCCACAGTGAGGCGACAGACTACCTTACATATTTAACAGTTAACTATTCAAATGTCTGTCTCACTGCTTTCATGCATGCGTGTATTTAAAAAGCTCAGCACATAAACCTGGAGCTGTCTGCATGAACACACACACCGCTATGGGTTAAGTGGTAAAATAGATGCTGCGTGATTTGGGTGAAGTGACCCTTTAAATGTAAATGTAATCATGATGGAAGTGTCCTTTAAAAAGGCACCTGAGCAGCTTTACCTTCATCGGAGGTGACGTCCATCAAAGCTGAATGGCTTTCTGTGAGCAGGTTTACGACCGAGGACCCCGCTCACCTGCAGGAGGACGAGCTGAGGCCAAAACACATGACAACACGGTCCAGACGGAGAGAGACGGACAGCTGCAAACTGTATTCATAAACGACAACAATTCTATAGATAGATAGATTCTTTATTGTCCTTTGAAGGACATTTGTTGGCAGTCTTTTACATGACTGTATTATAATGCAGTGAACTGGAAAACAAAAAAACAGTCTTTGTTAGTATTTCTTTGCTCGTAATTTACGGACAAAATAAATATTTAAACTGGCTGCAATGACCACAACATAATCTTTGTTCCTGCCAAAGTGCTTGTTTCTGAAGAAGAAGAAGAAGAAGAAGAAGAAGAAGAAGAAGAGAAGTTTCCTGAAGAAGAAGAAGAAGAAGAAGAAGAAGAAGAAGAAGAAGAAGAAGTTAGAAGAAGAAGAAGAAGAAGAAGAAGAAGAAGAAGAAGAAGAGAAGAAGAAGAAGAAGAAGAAGAAGAAGAAGAAGAAGAAGTAGTAGTAGTAGAAGAAGTTTACAGGTTTACAGGCCCGTGGTGTGGGGGAATGCTGACAGGGAGTGAAGCTGCTGTCTGCTGGGCTGAACAAATACTCATACACATATGTATTAATCCGCAGCTGAAAATAGTCCCTAACAGATTTATTTTACATATTTAGAGTAATGTTAGCTTTGACTTTGGACTGGGTGTTGTAGTGGATGCAGGACTTTTGTTGACATTAATGGACTCCATTTCTAAGCTATGTTAGGTAGTGTTGCACACTTTCCATTATCAAGGGAGATTTCGACCAGAGCGGGCTGACTGTTAGTGGTTGGTGAGCGTTTGGTGAAATAAAACGCTGAAAGACAGACGAGCTTTAAAAGAAATTACAGTTTTGTGCAACTTGAATCCTTCTGGCACAGATTTGACAATCCTTCCTGTCAATAAAATAAATCTGTGGATGCAAAAGCATCAAGACAAAAACACAGAACATCTAAAGTGTGTGGGTGCGATAAGTCCCAACACAGTCCTTTGTGGTTTTTAACCCAGTGCCATTTTTGGTTGTAGCACCTGGTAACTGTAGCTGTCAGGTAAATTTAGGGGAGTAAAGAGATTTCCTCTGAAATGTGGTGAAGAAAAGGTAAGAAGTCACACTCGATGTGGCAGAGCCTCCAAACTGTTTTTAGAACAGCTGCTGACACAGGACCTCTTTTTAGGTCCGCAGGTGACAGTAAAGGACCACGGAGAGATATTTATTCAGAGATATTTCCGACATTAACGAATCACTTCGCTTCAACCTGCAGCTTAAATGAAGGCCGGAGTCAAAGATGGCTCCCAGCTTGTTTTTCTGGGTGCGTCTCGTTTCAGACAAACCTGCAGCAGCAGCAGCTCATCCTGTCTGGTTAACTGTTTTTTTTTTTCCTCCAGAGTTCAGATGCTCAGACAGGTAGAGAGTGGGATTCCTGCTGATAGCAGGTGCTGCTGTCCTCTCGTCTCCGTTAAGTGCTTCCTCCTCCTCTGCGCTTCCATTTTCATATTTCCACGCATGGCTGCCTTGACATTTAGTACAGAGAAATTGACTGTTTTCAGGGACTCTCTGGGGAGCGCTGTATTACTTTGTCCTGTCAGAAAAAGATGTCATGAAAGGAAGGTGATGTCAGTTCCGCCGGGTTGTTTATTGAATTTACGGCGCCATTATTTCGCCACTCAGCATGATTGTATTCATATTATACCCCATCCTACCAAGGTCGCCGGCACACCACTCGCCCAGTGACCTTGCGCTCGGGGCCCCTCGGGGGGCTCGGGGTTTAACCGGAGAGACAGGGACCCTTCAGCTTTGATGGACAGTCAAATAAAGCTGGAAGCTCAATGACACACCAATCAGCTCGTGTCAGAGCTGGAGGAGAACGCTGGCAGCGGCGGCTGAAGCGTTGGCGATGAGGTGAAAACAGCCGCTTTAGACCGCCGACTCTACAAAGACTGACTTATGCGCACGCGGCCATCGCTGAGGTCACGCGGCGTGGAATTGCAGCATTGATCAGCGGCGAGGATGACAACGGGGGTGTGTTGTCGTTGTCTGACCACCAATCATACGTAAGAAGCTCGATCGTACAGAGATGGAGGTCTCTCCACGGTGAGGTCATGGTTCCTGTTTGAATCTGCAGCCATGACATGTCAGTGTCCCGGTGATAAGTCTGCTGGTTTTGATCATATTCAGGTATGATGGTCGCGTTTTTGTGAACTCGTCACCTGAACACTTCAGGCTCTCTATCTTTCAGTCCTAATTGTTTTTAATCTCTTCTTCTCTGCTGTGTTTCAAACAAATACGACTCAATTACAGACAGAATATGAGTCGATAAGGAGAATTTTCTTCATCATTAGAGGAGCAATGGAAGTTAATCCTACCCACAGCGACATTTTCAGAAAAGACAAGAAACACCTGAAGAAGTCACCAATTATAACTTCACAACTGAATCTTTTTGTGGCAATTTAAAGCGTGAAAGCTGCACACTGACAGACTACAAACAATATCAAGTCTTTTCTTTCATATCAACATTTCATTACAGGGAAAACAAAAACCAGCAAAACAAACAATGATGAAGGGGCAAATCAGTTAAGAGAAAAGAGATCGCTAATTAGGTGTTTTAATGAACTTTAAAACTCAATCTGTTCATTGTTCTCCACTGATGAAGCACAGACAGAAAGATTTTGGATTTACTGTCTCACAAATTTATTCCAAGGTTTCCAGGATGAGGATTGATTGAGGCGACGTCCCCCCAGAGGCCGTTGTGCAGCTCAGTGTGGTCGCTCTGGTCGTGTCCATCTTGGCCGTCCTGCTTCCGCTGACTTCCAGCTAATCCAAAAAGAGGCAAAGAGATATGAGGCTGGCTGAATGAAGCCTGATTACTGTGATTACCTGTGACGACACCCACCTGTCAATCAAAGCGTCCACGCTCTTAATCCTGCATAACTTTAAGCCTTAATATAACCTGAACAGGTGAGTTGTATATAAATTCACCCTCAGTACAGTTGTCATGAACGGGGAAATTAGCTACAGAGACCAAAACTGTTTTTTGTACCAGGCTGTAAACATGTTTGTTTCTGCTGTGAAGTTGGACATTTGAACATGGGGACTTATGGAGACTGACTCACTTCTGGAGCCAGCCTCAAGTGGACGTTAGAGGAACTGCAGTTTGTAGCACTTCTTGTATTGGCTTCATTTCACAGCCACAGAGGTTGACACTTGGTATAAACACATCTTACACACTGGGCCTTTATGTACAGTATTTTAGTTACATTTCAGTAATATAGAAATCACTTGAGCGTACAGTAACAACTGAAGGTGACAGTAAGAACGATGACAGGAAAAAAAAGGAACATTTAGTTCTTTTTTCAGCCTGTTGGTGTAACATCCTGAAGATGGAGGTAAAGTGGCTTGAATAATAAACTTTTCCATTCACAAGCTGAAAGAAGAAGAACTCACACAGACACAGCAAATGACCTCTGGTTAGAGACACAAGTCCAAACATGTCAGGCTGTTGATTAAGTTCTTCTTAATAAGTGTTAATGAAGTTTTGATCTTTTGGAGTGAAGCCGCAAAAAAACAAACAAAACGATGCATCATGTGTAGAATCAGGATGGAAATACTGAGGACATCTCAAACACTACCGCCTGTGTCACTCCCAACTTATCCAACCTAACCCCACGCTTCAAAGTATGACGCTGTAGGTTCTCCTGCCAGCCTGGACCAAAGACTGTCTAAAACCTGGACGTAGTCTCCGTGACGTCCCCACAGAGGACACGTTTTAGGGTTAGGAGGAAGAGCCGAGGAGCCGTTGTGAAGATCAGTGTGGTTGTCCTACCTCCGATGAAGCCTGTTTACTGAACCAGATATGCAGTTATGTCAGGCATCTTATCCTAAACCAAAGCACGTTCACTGGTCAGGTTAAGTATTAATCATTTCTGTGGCCCAACTTTAACCATTTTGAAAGTCTAATCTAATCATTTCTGAAGCCTAAGGGCACAGAACAAGTGTCAGTATTTGACGAGCAGAGGGTGAGGATGTGTTGAACTTAGAAATACAATATTAAAACATACACTCATTTAAAAAGTGACCTAATTACAGTCAATAGCAAACTCACAGGAGTGATATTTCTGCAGTGAACAATGGGTTTCTGCAGCTGATCCCAAATCATGAAAATCACCAAATTTGGAGAAAAATAGTTCCCTCCTAACAGCAGATATATAAACTACTCTCTCCAGCCTTAATGGTGTATTTTTTCCTGCCAAAGCGCGGTGATGAATTGCTGCTCTGCTCTGCTCCAGCCACACACACACACTCGTGGCCATATTCTCCCTGACAAACCAGCACAGACACATTATCAAATGGCAGCTATAGGCTGCAGTTATTTAAAGGTTGTCATGTAATTACAGCTCGGCAGCAGCAGCAGCAGCCCTCATCTGAAGCCCTGGACGCTCTCAGGCTGCATTCAGGTTCAGCACGAGAAAGCGGTGGTGATTTTAGCGGGCCGCTCTCGGTCCACTATCATACAGAAGCTAATGGGTTTTATGGAAGAGACCTCGGCGCTGCAAAACAGCCGCGAAGCTTCAAAGAGTTCTCCATCTAATGCACTTATCCACAGTAAAATGGTAACGTGCAATTATCGATGCCAAAATGGCACCTCCATCCACGTCCATTTGTGGTTCACATCACACAGAGGATAACATCTATGTTTTGTAATTAGTATAATTAGCATTTCTCCTTGGCAGGTTGCACCGTGTTGTGTTCAAAGTCGAGCTGACGTGTTGGTAATGATAACGCTGACAGATTTTTCCCCCTTGATGTTTCATCAATCACATTTTTGAAGTTTTTATTCAGTGATAAACAAACTCTCCATCCACTGCCAGAAATCTACATTTTCACACATTATTCATATGCTGTGTCCCAATTTATACACACACATTCTTCAGTGATGATCACTGTGAACTAGTTTAAGTATACATGTGTTTAATGTGCTGCACTGTTTTGTCTTAATGGGGAAATATCAGGCCACCAATCAAAATGACACACAGGAACAACACTGACAGATTAAATCGAAGACTTAAACATGAAGTCAGATGTTTATTAAAGGATTTATTCATTGATGTTCTTGTTTTCTGAAAAGTCTGAAGTCTGGAGAAAGTTCACTTGAGGACCTCTTGTGGACTGGATAAATTATAGGTGTGGACTTACAACACTCATCGTGCATCCTATATCTACAGACGGGTTTCATGTTTCTACAGCATGCTAGAATGGAACGACGTGTTTTTCAATAGCCAGTGTAGAGGTCACGATACCAAAATGAGTATCACGATACTATACCAGACAAAGTATCACGAAACATACTGGTGAAGTAAGAATTAGACTGAAACAAGTTTGAAACAACGAGTTTGGTTTTTTGAGCTAAATCAGACTCGCCGCTCGGGCCCGGTGCTTCTGCCATGGTGAGTGTGTTGTCTCGTGTTTGTGACTGTAAGCCGTGAGTGCGTCTGGGCGAGACAGAACTTTAGCTTGTTGTTTGTTTTGAAGCGAGTTTCTATCGAAGCGGAGCTGTCTTCATGGAGTTCGCTCTTGCTGGCAGAAACACACAAAACAGCCAATCAGCTAACAGACGGGCGGACCCAGCGTGCGGAAACAGCCTATCATATCCCCGGATGTCACCAGTAACAGGCAAACAGCCAATCATTCAGCAGCTGTGTAGTTCGGTTGCAGTAGTTGCCATGTTGGTTTGTTTACAAGGGAGTAGCATGCAGTGAGAAGCCGGGAGGAGAGTAGAGGCGGCCGCTATGTAGCGGAAACTGGCACCGGTAGTATAGTAATCCACGGTAGGACCGTCGTGTAGAGTTTCTAGTATAGTAGGAACCGTCATGATTTGGCACCGCGGGGCACCGTGGGTACCGTGCAACTCTGTCAGGCCGGAACTTAAACAGGATTACATAAATACAGCAATTTTATTGCAAGAGACAACCTCGACAGAGTGAGGCGAAACAAAAGGCTATGAAAACCCAAGCTTAAAGAGTCTCTCAGAAGAGAGAACGAGGCCAAACTAAATATAACAAAGAACACTCCTAAGGAGGATATGGTTGTGCAAAATATCAAATTCAAAATCACTCTCAAGGAGGAAAATCAAAAGGCTACAAAACATTAACTAAAGCAGCTACTAACAGTAGCAAACAAAACTCTCCTAGAAGGTGGAGGCTAGATGACACTGCACACTAAACTAAGTACTAGAAACCAAAAGCAAGACTAAGAAAAAGTTACAACCAAAAATCACACAAAAAACCCACGATCAAACGGACTATGGCTATGAACACGGCTTGGAGCGGGCTTGGGTGCACGAACAGAGACGAAACGCTTTGGCACAGGACAAAGGGAGACGCAGACTATAAGACACATGAGGGCAATGGGAAACAGGTGGACACAATCAGGAATCAGGGAAGACAAGCCGACTGGTGACGCATGAGGAAGGGCAAGTGACCTGAATCGAGAGGAGAGTTACTTTTCAAAATAAAACAGGAAATGACAAGACAAGACAAAAACCCAGCTTGACCTCACCGCGGCGTGACAAACTCTAAGCCAGTGTTTTTACTCTCACACACTTTTATTTCTTAGCACCAAATCATAACAGAAGTTATCTCACAGTTCTAGACCGTACTCTTTATAATATTATCTACAGAAATCCAACAATTTCCTCCATGAGCAGGCATCTGGTGACAGTGGAAAGGGAAAACTTCCTTCAAGAGGCAGAAATCTCTAACAGTACCTGGATCACGGTGGACAGGCAGCTGTCTGGACCAGTGAACTATAAGCTCTATCAAAAAGGAACGACTAAATAAATGTGAGAGAGGTCTGCCTCCAGAACCAGAGGAGGGAGCTGGTTCCACAGGAGAGGAGCTTGATAGCTAAAGGCTCTGGCTCCCAATCTACTTTTGGAGACTCAAGGAACCACAAAGAACCACAAAGGGAACCACAAGGAACCACAAGGAACCCAGCCGTATATGATCTCTGATCCTGGTTCCTGTCAGTACACGTTCTGCAGCATTCTGGATCAACTGCAAAGTCCTAATGGACTTATTGGAGCAACCTGACAATAAGGAGTTGCAATAATCTGGTCTAGAAGAAACATGCGTGCACTGACTAGTTTTTCTGCATCTGTTTTTACAAAACATGCTACAAAATTCAACAAACGGATCCTTCAACTGAGCATGAAAGTCAGTTTTTACCTTTTTAAACATTTTGCAAAAAAGAAAATATCTCCTCACTAAAAAAAGGGAAAGGGTTGTTTGTTTTTTCAAGCTGAACTAAACCACGACGCTCTACAACACTGCAAAAATATTTGAATGCTACAAACATGTTGAATGATTCATATGAGACAAATAAAAGATCTTTAAGTGTTTGTTGGCTTGTTTGTCTTCATCAGGTGGAATCTGAGGGATGTACAGTCAGTTGCTGTATGCCGTTCAAACTGTTTACTCTGTATACATCTTTTATTTTTGATATTCACACTGTTTATACTGCTATATATACACTGTGAATATATTTCTATATCTGCCATATTTATATCTTTTTAGATTTGCCCTATTTTTCTTAGATCTATTTAAACGTGTATGTTTTATATCTTATATTTCATGTTTATTGCTGTTTGCATCAGGGAGATGACGGAAACGTGACTTGAGGTTGTTTTCGATATCTTCATACATCCATACATCAATAAGTCATATAACTTATCACCGTAAACAAAGGCTCTTCAGAACAACATGGACATTTTTCCTCTTTTGGTTTCCTTGTTGAGTTAGTTTGTAATTTCCATTTGGATTCAGGATAATGAGTGTTTATCGGGACATATTCTGAAATGACTCTGTTTGTTTTGAAGAGTTCATTTTCCTGTAATTTATTTCTTGTGGAAAAACTTGTTAAATTTTCTTATTTAAACTGGCAGAACTCGCGTTTTTTGATTCCTGTTGTTGTTTCTGTAAAGCGTTCTGACGGAGAGCAGGTGTGGCTGTAATGTGAGGCAGCTGCTGCTGGTTGGACTCCACCAAGTGAGCTCAAGTAGAAGGTTAATTAAGGTGGATTGGTTGCTTGTGCCGTTGTTTGGTTTGGTTTTTATTTTTAGTCTTTCCCTGGCACACTTTGTGAGTGCATTGATTTGAGTTTGGAGGAAATTTAATCAGTGGAAAGAGTAACGACTTGAAGCTCGGTCTCTATATGACCTTTTGTTAATTCAGTCTTCCCTGCAGCTGATGTTAATGCTAAATTCTAATAAGTATTTAAACACAGGGTTTGGTCACTGGCAGGCTTTGGAGTGGGTGAGTGGGGAGGAGGCTGTAACAGCCGGGTTCATTAAGTTTGTGCTGTCCTTTTCTATGAACCCGTGTTTGTTTAACAGAACTGGAGCTCAGTGAAATGAAGCTGGAAATAGACACACACTGCTGCTTCGTCACAGAAATCAATATTTCCAGAAAAGCATGACGAAAACCAACAATATGTTCGTTTGTCTTTAAATTCTTTCTGACTTCTTTAACCAGTCTGTGACTCTCAGCTTTTCATTATCATAACTGGTCTCTGGCACATGGCACGGTACAGCGTGTCTAAACCCTCTAAAAGTTTCAACGAGGACAACAATGCAGCTACACCAATTGTTGTTTCCTGGCATGAATGCGACAAAAAGAAAAGTGGCAACCTCTGTGGTTGTGAAGTGAGTCCAGCGTGGAAGCACCAAAAACTGCACTTCCTCTAATGTCCTCACTTGAGGCTGGCGGTCCAGCTTCACTTGTTTTTTGTTGTTGTTAAAGTGGTTGAACTCCTTCAGAGTCTCCTCCGTCACTCTGGTGGTGTATCTGTTGCTCCAGTTTGTGCTGCGTCCTCATTCCCAGTTAACCTTAATAAAGTTGACATCCAGTCCAAGAGAAGTTGAATGATGCTGGTAAATGTCAAGTATGTTTATCTTTGTTTGATTTCACTAAACAGTGAGGCGAGGGTTGTAAAAAAGACAACACATACTGCATGGCGCCCCCTACAGGTTGATCCATTGAACAGCAGGTTGGCAGACATTTTTGAGGCTGATTTTTTTTTTTTTCTTCTTATATGACATAACGGGCCACAAATGTCAATATTCTGAACGAGTTGTAAAGATGGCGATTGAGTTGCTGAGTGGAAGCTGTGATGATTTGGTTTTCTCTCTTTGTGTCTGATCTCTTATTGTCCCTGCAGGGCAGAAAACATTAAAGTGTCTCAGTGTATGTTAACTCCTTCACTTTCCTGATAATGTTTCAAAACTGCAGAGAAAATTGACTTTCTAATGTGAGCTTTTACAATGCCACTAGTATGAATGAATGTTTCTTCATTAAGAAGTTAAAACCTCCTTGGTATACATTATGTAAACCAGCACTCAATACACCTCAGGTGTGCACTTAATTCTGCTCTCCTCCAACCTCACCAATAGCGTCATTAAAACTCCATTACACATAATAAAGGAAGGAGAACTCGCTCTGAATTGCTGAGAGCCAAAATATATGGCACACTTCTGTGAAGTGCTGCCGGGAAAAAAAGACAAATTCTGAGTCCAACTCCTCCACAAATGAAAACAAATGAAGAAATGCAAATCAGAGCGTCGTATCAACGCTGAACCAAATCACCTGGATCCAGGGCACGCTCACAAAACAACAAATGAGTGTGAAACACGTGTGTGCAAGTCAGTTTTCTCTGGCTTCATATGAAGGATTGTTTTTCTGGTTCTTTGTTTGAATTACATGCTGCTGTGAGGCCGAGCAGGTTCAGAACAACCCACGTCCCACCACGGTTTGTCTCTTCAGACATCTTCAGAGCAGAGTACTTCCTGTTTGATACCATCTATGAGTGATGCTAACACTAGCTCATAGTGCTAGCTCCCTCCCTACGTAAAAATGAGGAAGTAAGCGGCACACTGCTTCCTGTTTGTTTGGGACTTTAAAGCTCTGAGATCAGATTGAGTTTAGTTAAAATGTCTCAACTGTACAATTTAGCTTTCATAGTTGTGAGCCTGTTACAAACACAAGAACAAGAATCCACACGGTGCATATTAAGTAACTCGGGTGTTTGATCAAATTACTGCAACTGAGAAACCCGAGGCAAGGTAGTGTTCCTAAAATATAAGTAGTGGTTGGTTTAATTGAAACAGCCAGAGTCGTCTGCTGAGTGCACATCTGATGAGTACGAAACAGGACAGCAGCAGTAGGAACCGGGATGTCAGGTGGGGCCCAGAGCTCCATTTTGCCCTGGGCCCCCCTCACAGTTTAATGAATAGTAGAGTAGTTTGTTAAGTCCTTGTTCTGTGCACCGATCAAGGCCCCCAACTTGGATTTTCCACCGTCTGAGCGCAGAGATAAATGAAGGTTGAATCGTCCTGAACATTTGGGGGAGGAGGAACTCATTAACTGTGACAGTGATGGTCATGTGAGATATTAATGACCAGGATTGATCGCCCTGCCATGTTAAGAAGCCTAAATATTAAAAAGACATCTTTTTGGAGGTTGTTGCTTCCTGTCAAACCTCATCTTCTGCCCATAAAACCTTCACGAGCTGCAGAGAAAACCTGCCAGGAAGCTTCGTCTGGGTGACAGTGAGCTGCTCTGAGGTCTGCAGCGCTGTATGGGAAAGGAAAAAAAGTTGAATCTGGGATGAAATAGGATGTCCTTCACTTCCTTTTCTTCCTACAGATAAAAAATAAATAATGCTTCAAACTGCTGCGAGTCCGCTCAGAAAACATGACTTCCTGTATTGCCGGGCGTGACAGACATGACAGGCGGAGCAGTTAAGCTGACACTCAGCCATCCTCTCTGTCATGTCGAGAGCAGGAGGAGGTCAGGCATCCTGACAGCCGCCGGACACGACGAGCCGCTCAGCCTGACGAGTCACCTTCCATCCACCTCGCCAAACTACCAACTTCCTGACACAACTTCCTGAAGATGGATGCCGCCGAAGACGTCACTGCGGTGATCTGGAGACAGCCGCTGTCAGGGGGGAAGGAGGGGAGGAGGAGGTGGAGGGGGTGGAGGGGGTCGACACATGAAGGGAGACTGAGTCAATTAAAACTAATAGGAAACAAGAGAGCGCTCAGGGTCAGGCAGGACACTGTGTGTGTGTGTGTGTGTGTGTGTGTGTGTGTGTGTGTGTGTGTGTGTGTGTGTTGTAGCTTTTGTGAGGGCCAATTAGAGTTCCAGAGCAACAGCCATTTTGTCTGCTCGTCACTTTCTGTTTGAAGGCGACCGTTCTCTGGGTTCAGGTTAAATATACACACAGCTTTAAAAAGCTCTTAACAGACATGTTTTCTCCGTCTTTAAAGCTCCATTATCAATATTTTGATATCAGATAAATGTGTGCAACCCAAGAGTCACTCATAGTGACAAATCCACAGAGCTTTTTAGTCTCTTTTTGGGGGGCTTTGCAGCACATTTCCTGCCTGGTTGTCAGTGTTTCCTGCAGCAGCAGCAGCAGCTCTGATAAACCCTCTGTGGACAGTCACAGACGTGACCGTCCATGACGCTGTTTGGTCCATTCTCCACGTGGCTTTGCATCCCACATGCTTCTGACATGAGTAAATAACTTCACTGTAGTCTGTTCTAACAGTCTGTAGTCTGCACAGGGTGTTTTATTTTGAAAATTGACCGGCTTCTCAACGCCGTTTCTGTCTGACTTCCTGTCGGCTCGATCTGCTCTGTGTTGTCTTTAATCATAATCACCATGTAGGACGGGTGCGATCGGCTCCGGTAACCATGGCGCATGGCAGCCAGCAGGTGCATGCTGGGTCGAATAGTTCAGCAGTGACTGTGAGGTGTCCGATGCCTTTCAGACACTTTGAAAACACACGTCACAAGCCGTGTTTCCATCTATGACTGTTACATGAATATCAGGATTTGGTTCATACAACATAAGCAGCATGTGGCGCCAATTCTCTTTTCTTCAACCAGAAGAAGATCGGTTAAAACCCTGACGTTAGCTGAGAGTAAAAACGCCTTTTTGATTTGACGTGATTTTTGTCCCATTTGCTAACATGGAGGGGGCGTGGCTTAAGACCTATACTGCAGCCAGCCACCAGGGGGGCGTGATGTGATGTCATCCATCTTCATATACAGTCTGCGGCAGCCGTCAAAAGTATACCGGCCACGTATTCGCCACCAAGCGTCCAGAACGAGCTCAGTCACGGCACGATCAGGCCGGAAGGCGTCACAGTTGTGGTTGGTGGGATTTAGGGCACTAGCTCCCATTTCATTGAGAATGTTCTTTTCACACGTAAAGAACAACTTTTATTAGTGCAACTACATCTCCTTAGATTTATATCCAACAAATCTGCAACAGCATAACGCTGAATTACACTTTCAATACACATGGGGCAGTAAATGTACCTCAGACATGTTTAATATTATCAGAAGGTAGTCGGCGCTCTCTTCAGCACCCACAACACACACAGACGGTGAATTAACAGTGTTTAGAGTCTGTGTTTAGATCTGTGTGTAACTGAGCACCAAGCAGCTCTTACTGCAGTGAGAAATCTTCATGTTTGAAACGTTCAGTCAACGCTACAGAAACACTAGACAACTGTCAAGTATGATAAGGTTCACTGCTGATAGTTATTGGTTTGATTAACGGTTGTGTATTGATTACTGATGGTGGCTGATCAGGTCTGTTATCAGCTGATGCAGTCAGGTGGAGTGGTCCGTGTACCGCAGCAGTACAGAGACGTGTCAGGTATTCAGGTCCAGCTGTGACTGCAGAGCTCTTGTTCTGGACTCGTGTAAATACTTTGGTACGTGTTGATTGGCTCAATTGACACTCTGCTTGTGGTTACATGTCATATTTTTCTTCAGAGTTAACGTCCTCTCGTCCTCCTCCGCAGCCACTTCTTCTTCGACTTTGGGACATGATCTGCTTTCTGATTGGTCCGCAGCATATTTGAGATGTAAATCCTGATAGTTTGTTCTTTTTTTTTCTTCCATCAGACTTGACTGGAATCAGAATTCTTTTTTTTGTCTACCTGTTTCTGGCAGTTTTGTTTTTATTGAACCCAGAGGGGAGATTAGTTTGTTAACAGCAGCAGTGTGGAGGAGGAGTACAGATTACAGAGCAAACAGTCGTAATGAAGGCTATGAATACAAATAAAATCATATTAAAGTGTGTCTTTATGATGGTGATAAAATATTAATGAAACATTGTGAAAGTGTGGAAGAAAAGCATAAATTATTGATTGTGACTCATAGATCTGCTGGTTAAAGTCTGATGCTGTGGAGTTCAGGGAAACAGGAAGGAGCTTCCTCTCCATGATCCTCCATCCATGAATCCACAACGTTCATGTAACGTGCTGCATCGATTTCAAGACTTTTTCACTCACGTTAGTTGGTTTCTAAAACTTGTTTCTGAGGTTGAATGAACATAATATCATTAAACTGTTGTTTCAATGCGTATATTATGTCTCACATATTCACAACCATAAACACCAAAAAAAAACTTATATTAAGACACAGAATGATACCAGGGTCCCAAGTTCCCTTAATTGACTGATTAATCAGATTATTCACGTGCAGGACACACATACACACGAGATCCAAGACAAAATGTAATTTTATTTATTCATTTGAACTCATGTTGTGTCTATTCAGTCATTCATCTCGTCCTCTTTGTCTCTGTTGTTTGTATTTGTTCTACTGTGTATTGTAACACTTTTTTACACACACCAAGAAAAACATAAATGACAGTTAACACAAGTTTTTTTTTCCTTGTTTTGAGATGTTTAACATTTTATTTGACACATTTATTTGAACAGTTTGTCATTTTAACAAACAAAAGCCAAGGCTCTGTTCCATTTATTGTAGCAGAGACTTTCCAGTCTTGTGAGTCTGACTCTGTTTGACCTGAATGGAACAAAACCGTAATTAGTATCATTGGAAACACCTGTTGACCCTGTTTCATGTCAAAATGGCTGCTGTGAAAAAGGTCTTTTTTTAAACAAATAAATGTACAATAAGTTTTTAAAATGAAAAGAGCTGTACAGTGCATGATATCTCTGGTTGTAGAGTTCACTGTGCGGGTTGATTTGAACCAGTTTATAGTGTAGTCTTAGATTTGTGAGAAATTGTTACTTTGTTATTCCCTTTAGTGAGTTTGGATCTTGAAGATAGAGTAGGATATCATCGGCATATAGATACATTTTCTGTTCTTTATTCACAGTGTGAATTATTTTATGGTTCTGCGAGTGGTTCAATGAACCACGTCTGTTTTCAATGACCGAGAGGAGAGTCTCAAAGCCGGTGTCTGCATGTCTCAAGGACCAGGTCCTGAAAAGATGGACGATTGCAGCCAATCATCTTGGTGATTGTGATGGTGATGGAGGAGGTGAGGATGGACGCGTGATGGTGCAACTTCTACACCTCCATCAGTGTCTTTGGCAGGTTGAGCTTCTTCAGCTGCTGCAGGAACTTCATCCTCTGTTGTCCTCTGTGTCTCCTTCTGTGGCGTATGACCTTTTAATATCCTGATTAATCAGTGTGTAAAATCAAAGGAAGCAGGTCCTTTAAAACATGAGCATTTTTGCCCTTTTTTATGGATATGGTATGTTTTGTTTGTTCTCCTGATTTTATTAAAATCAGCGAGCTCATGTATAGTGACTCAATTCAAACACTCATTACCCAGAACACAGTGTCAGTATTTCCTAAATCCCAGCTCTGGACCAAGGTGTCAGCTGAGCACTGACTAAGCACTTTTTTCCCCCCACCACACCGCTGGATGACTTTGCGTTTTAATACCTGATCAGGTTGCATAATCACCTGCTCAAACTGTTGCTGTGCTTCACTCTGACGAGGCCAGGCGGGTTGAATGCGAGACAGAGGCTGACTTTGTAGCTGCATCAGATGATTGGTGAGTTTAAGTAGCTCCAGATGCTTTCAACCCTTTAAAATCATCTGGATGGAAGTAGTACTGTGACACTACTTGATATTCAGAGCTTCAGCATCGGCCTCATTGACTTCCATTCATGGTAGCATGGACTCTATCTGGCCCCCGCACAGCAGAGAGACAAGTCAGTCACCATACCTCCACAATACCCTCCTCATTGAAAAGCACCTTGGGATAATGATGGAGGTGCTCCTAAGTGGCTTGGTGGTCAAGAGGAAACCGGGGCTTATCACGGTTGCCACGGCAACCGGTGCAGGAGAACATCAGACGAACGTAGATGTCTCGTCTCTCTCTCTCTATGCTCGGCCGGCCTCGTTAGGAAACAATCTGCAGCGGTTTTCATTTGAAAGGGAGGAGGGAGGAGAGGAACATTGTGTCTGAGCTGATGATGGAGACGAACATTTCTCCATCGGCTCGAGCTGAAGCAATTATTGGCAATTTCATCATCTATGAATTCATGAACTGTACTGAAATCCATTTGTCCCGCTGCCACGCCGGAGACAGAATACACTTTAATTGTCGTCCTCCGCCACAAAGCGCCACGCTTCGTTCCTGCTCTGGCCTCAGATAAAGGTGAGGAGGTTTCAGGAGGGGAGGGCAGAGGGAGAATGAGGGAGGGTGGAGAGAGTTCACTCTGCTTTTATGATTTCAATTTGTGAGAACGGCCGACAACATTTTCACCAGAGATGGTCGGCATCATGTCAGGCCCCAGATCCATTAGGGAACATGAGAGGGTCCTGCACTCTGGGTCCGTTCAGTCCGCCATCTCACACACTTCCAACCACACACACATGAACTCACAAAGCTTTTCTTTCTTTCAGTTTAAGCAGGAGCTTTTATTAGACACTCAATGTGGACTTACCGTCAGTGGTAGAAAAAGTATTTAGATCTGTAAAGTAAAAGTTTTCTTCACTCAGTCTCTCCGTATCTTTGATGTATTTTCAGGAGGATCTGATCGGTCGGCAGTGGGCATGACGTGGCGAACATGGGGTCTTGAAGAACCCAACCCAAATTGTACAGCATGTGCAATATTGTCATGTATTTCTGGGGGAGTGTGGAGAATGAGTTAAGATGAAGCTTGTCTGTGCTCCGGTATTTCGCAAGCGGATACTTCTGTACTGCTTGTCAGTATTTCCTAAATCCCGGCCCTTGACCACAGAGTCCACAACGGCGCTGGATGACTCTGCGTTTTAATACCTGATTAGGTTGCATAATCACCTGTGCAGCAAACATGTTCAAACTGTTACTATGCTTCACTCTGAGGCCAGGCGGATTAAATATGAGACAGAGGCTGAGTATGTAGCTGCAGCAGCAGATGATCGGCGAGTTTACGTAGCTCCAGATGCTTTTAACCCTTTAAAATAATCTGGAAGGATGTGGGACTGTGACACTACTTGATATTCAGAGCTTCGGCATCGGCCTCTGAGTGGCTACTCAGTGGATACTTCTGTGCTGCTTGTCAGACAGCAGCAGTATTGTTTGGACTCTGTGTTCACACATGGCATTGAAGTGCCTGCACAAAGCATGATGGGAGGACCAACAGACTGCGTTGAGTCAGTCAAAGGGAGCCCCGGGTCCAAAGAGAGAAGGAAGATTATATCCTATCACCTTCACAGCAGACTGAATGACACGCTGCAGCCTAACCTTTACTTGGCGGCGGCAGTGGCGTACCAGATGGTGATGGAGGAGGTGAGGGTGGACACGGTGATGCAGGCGTAGAAGTGCAGAATCATCTGCTGGCAGGTTGAACTTCAAGTTGATCCTCTGTTGTGATTTCTTGGTGTCCAAATCAATCTATTCATCGTGAATGTTTCTTTTAATCCCCTCGGCACAAATCAAGACATCAGAATCTGAATTCTTAAGTGCACATGGAGCTCGGGGGACGGCGTCATTGGAAGCAGTGATGGAGGCCATTAATCAGTGATCTGGAAGTGATTATCCTGAAGACAATCAGACTGTCAGACGACTGGCAGCTCGCGCTCTGAGGTTTGAATTTTAAAAGCGGCCTAACCTGCTGCTCTCTAAAGTGGCGCCACTTTTTTCTTTCTGATCGTCGTCGCCATTGTATCATCACCTCCTGTCAGGCTCTGATCCGAGAGCAGCCTTCGACTCCGACTTGTCATCTTAAAGAATGAAAAGGAAGGTTAAAAAAAAACGCTCTGGCTTCTCTAATGGGCCCAGATGACTGTTCACCTTTTGAGCTTAACGCAGCCTGAGAGCGGCAGGTACATTTCTCTTTCTACCTTCTTTTTCATTCTTGCTGTCAGACTAACCTGCGAGCTGATAATGGCTTCTCCCATCAAGGATTCATCCCTCGTTCGATAACTTTCCCCCTAAATGCAAATACACTCCGTCACATCTTTTTGACTCCCTCCCTCCATCTCTCTCTCCACTCCTCTTTTTTTATTTTTTCTCTGTAGAAGCATAGCAGAGGATTAGCAGCCATGCGTGACTGATGGGGAGAAGATACGCCATCAGAATAAGTTAAAGGATGAAGATCTCGCCTCCTCCTCCTCTTCTTGATTTCTTTGTGCATGAAAGGGGAGAGGAAAAGGGGAGAGGAGGGGAGAGGAGGGGAGACGCTCTCTCGCTCTCCCTCTGAAGTGTCATCCTCTCTGCTCGTCTTATGAAACAGGAATAAGTGGCTGGTTGAAGTGGAAGGAGACTCTGTTGGGGTGAATCTAATCCGATGCATGTTTCTGTGGCTGGATGTGACGCCACATCACCTGCACTGCAGCCCGAGGCCCTCATTACTGTCACCATCTGACTGGCTCGGAGTGTGTGTGTGTGTGTGTGTGTGTGTGTGTGTGTGTGTGGTTTCATGCCAACATGTGGAAATGAAATGGTTATAAATTCCTCCAACACCTGTGCTCACAAAGTACCTTTCTGAATCTGAACGCTTCACAGGTTTTAAGCAAATGTCCAAAAAATAAAAAAATTGCAGAAAAGATGTTTGTCCATCAGTGACACTGTAAAAAGACGAATGTTAAAAATGGTTGCAAGTTATGCAGAAAGTCGTGGACCGGAGGCGGGCTGAATGAAACCTGGTTGCTCAAACAAGCCAGCTGTAACCACACCCACCTGTCAGTCAAAGCGTCCACGCTCTTAATCCTGCATAACTTTAAGCCTTAATATAATCTGAACAGGTGAGTTGTATATAAATTCACCCTAAACATGTTTATTTCTGCTGTGAAGTTGGACATTTGAACATGGGGACTTATGGAGACTGACTCACTTCTGGAACCAGCCTCAAGTGGACGTTTGAGGAACTGCAGTTTTTTGGTGCTTCACTTCACAGACACGGAGGTTGCTGCTTGGGAACGATGCATGAGTGCAGAAAAGAACAAAAATGTTGTTTTTTAAAAAAAAACTCCATTTCATCAACTTAAAAGTTTTGTTCAATTCCAAAATATATAGAAAATATAATAACTATATCCTCCAAGGTTCTTGAGTGGTTTTTGATTTGTGGGGCAATAAATCCACATTTCTGTCTGGCCACTTTTGGCATCAAGTAAGTTCAACAAGAGCAGCAGCTAATATTACTGACTAGTCCAACAGCAGTCAGCCCAGCTCGGCGTCTGTCTTTCAGCCTTTTATTTCACCAAGCTCTCACCAACCACTAAAAGTCAGTCCCAGATTTACTCTTGTCCGGCGGCTTCTTGCTCGCTCACTCTCTCCTTTTCTCTTCTTAGCTTCCTCCGTCAGCGTCCTCTTCACTCTCTTTATGTCCATGGAAGCTGCTGACTGCTGGGCCTGAAAACCCCCTCTTCTTCTTCTTCTTCTTCTTCTTCTTCTTCTTCTTCTTCTTCTTCTTCTTCTTCTTCTTCTTCTTCCTTTTCCCGGTGGTCCAAAACACCTGTGGTACAAACACTAACACTCCCCCCGCGCTCTGAGCTCACAGTCCGAGCAGACCCGGCCAACAAACTGAGCTAACAGCAGCTAACAAACTGAGCTAACATGAGCTAACAGCAGCTAACAAAATAAGCTAACATTAGCTAACAGCAGCTAACAAACTGAGCTAACATGAGCTAACAGCAGCTACAGCTGTCAGCAGTTTACTTCACTGTCCATCATAAACTCTGTAAATCACAGAGAGTTGAGGCGGAGCAGCCGGAGGACATCAGAGGGAAAACCAGAAAACATTTTCTCCATAAAATATGATCCAGTTTCACCAGAATCAGTGAAATAGTTGGTGGTGTGTGTGACACCAGTTGATAATCCGTGTGCTCATAATGAACCTGCGTTGTTCTTGTTCTGTCGAGCTCGTTAGATTCTGTTAATCCAAACATCATAAGCAGGATAAAGAGGATATCTGCTGATGTGATAAAACTGGAAATATGTTAACAGTGAATCATGTTAAGCAGCTTCAGCCAAACTGTCCACCTCTTCATCCAGCTTCTATCTTTTCATCCGGAGGCTCGTCGCTGCTGCTAATTAAATGTACTGCACCCTCATTACCCAAAATCCCCTCTGTCACCAAGGACACTTGCAGTTTCTTGCCATTTTTTTTTTTTTTTTTTTAAGATTAATTGCCTCGGTCGGTGTTCGTTCTTTCTTTTTCTTTTGCAGGCCTGAACCGACGCTGGAAAAACGACATTTGATTGGTCGGCTGCTCTGGGATTGGGGCCTCGCTGTCACATGACCTGCTGAGTCAGCAGAGTTATTGTGCACACACACACACACACACACACACACACACACACACACACACACACACACACACACACATGCACAGCACTGATGACCTCTCCAGAGACAGGCCCATGACCCCATTTCATCTCTCTCTCTCTCTCTCTCTCTCTCTCTCTCTCTCTCTCTCTCTCTCTCTCTCTCTCTCTCTTATTTAAAGTAATGAGTGCTGGTCAATTATTGATCAGTTGAAGGATTATGAATACTGGACGTTCCTCTTCTCTCATAGAGCTCACAGTTTGCTGGCTCAGGTGAGTCCTGAACCGTCCCTTAGTTATACAGTTGCTCCTATAAGCCTAGACCACTGGGGGACTTCCCATGATGCACTTCCACACTATTCTTCTGTCCCTTTCCATCTGTACACACTCCTGTCATTAATACATGATACTAGCTTAGCTTCTCCTCTTCTTAGTGTTTCTGCTTTCTCGTCTCGTCAGGTTCTCGTGAGATCGATTATTATTTTTATTACCCAAATTAGTTGTGTTTTTTATTCTAATAATAGTTGCTTTTATTATTATTTTTATTTTTAAAATACACTGCATGACGGGTAAATATCCGTCAAAACATACTGTACTTGCTACACTTCCGACAGTAAACCTTTTACTCGTGTTTCCTGACTTGCCAGACTTTATTTTAGTGACGCCACCGTCTTCTCCAAACACTAACAAACAAACGTTTTTGACGTTTCCCTGTTGACTGCTGTGGAGGAGAGCTTTTTGGTGAAGCTGCTGCCTGCTGGGGCAGAAAATGACGCAGTAAACGTGACTGCACAGAAACTATGATCTGAAACTCTGGAGACTCCTTTCACGTTGTCACATTGTCTTCATATTGTCTTTTATTATTAATGTGCTCAGGTGGAACACAGCAGCAGGTTCTAAAGGAGAACTCTGACCTTTGACCTGCTGTTTGGACTCTGTCTTCAGGCTGACAGCAGTTTTATCCTCAGAAGGACCTTTTGTCCACCATGTTGAGTAAAAAAATGCCACCTGGCACATGACAGCGGCTGAAGTGTGCCACCACTTTAAAGGTGCTGCCAGCTCCGAGTGGATGAAGCCGTCACTGGCTGGGATTTGGCGACCAAAACGCTGACGACGACGCCACCAGCACCCCGGGAGAAATCAGTGGCTGGAAGCGGCCCCTGTAATTACCAGCCGCTCTGCTGCGCGCTGATTGATGCCTCTTGATGAAGTAGTTCAGTGATTGAAGAGTAACAACGCGCCGGGAAAATCTATAAGAGGCCTTTAACTGCTACTTGAGAGGAGTGCTGGGATTGGCCGTCCTCCATTCTGCTGGTTAATCAGACGTCAGTTTGGCCCCCATCACGCGGCAGGTGAACGATCATACCGGCTCATCAATCAGATCGATCGATCACGTGAGAGAAGGAGCACAAACAGGCGAGGCTGGCGCTCCTCACCTGCTGCGAGTTCCCTCTCAGCTCTCTGATGACCTGAATTTATTCAACACTGTTAATGTCAGAGTGCTGCTGCTGCTGTTAGTCATATTTCACCAGCAACTGTGCAGGAAAGTGCAGCTCCCATTGAGGGCTGACGGTTGCTTTTACGCAGAGCTCAGGGTCAAAACAGCATCCTCATCATCTTCCTGTTGTCAGGCAGCGGCTCCGTCAGCTCCCCGAAAATCTGAAGCAAAAGAAGAAAATGCAGATTGAACAGGATTCATCAAACTGTGAAAGTGCTGCTGTTTGCTTTAAGACAAATGTATTCATTACACACTCACACACACATACTGTATGTGTTGTTGAGATGCTTGCAGTGAGAGGAGCCTTTCATTAACAAATCCACCCAGAATAAAGTGGTTCATTTTCATGAATCCTGACCAATCCTCCAAAAATCTGAATCAGTCTTCCACAGACTTGTTTTGTGTGTGTGTGTGTGTGTGTGTGTGTGTGTGTGTTTGTGCCTGGTCAACCTTGAAACACAAGAGCCACAGCAACAATAATGGACAAATACTGTTTAAAGTTTGGTGAATAAAACACTGAAACTCATTTTTTTTATTTTATTGCTCTGCGCAGGCGGACTCCAGTTGGAGAGTCCAAAAGGACACTTATGATATTTTGAGTCTTTGGAATGATAAAATATATTTTGATATAAAATAAAACGTGGGATGTGATGGTGCTGCTGATGCCTCCTCAGTTGGAGAGGTGATGGAACGAGTGACGTGGGGACATGGAGACCTTTTTACTGTCCCCAGACTGTGATGGGATATGAAAACACATTAAAAGAAATATTAAAATAAATTATTAAAGAGTAAACAAAGATCTCATTTTCTGATAAACAGCCTTAAGTTTAAGTCAACATCCCGCCTCTGGGCTCTCTCCTCGCCGCTGGAACAGCAGACGTCCTGAATGTTTCCACTGAGAAGACACAACTGAAGCTTTGAGTCACAAAAACAACTTAACCCTGAAAACATTTCAGATAATACCAAAGTGACTGTTTAGTACATGATGGAAGGCAAGGCTGCTACAAGAAGTAAAAAAAATATCTAACCAGAAAAGAAACACTGACGAATGGGCGCCACAAAGTAACGCTAGCCTACGAATATACTGAACGAATTTAGGGACTTCAGACGGGGACAATGAACTGCTGTCAGAGATTTAACAAACAGACTGGACGAGTTCAGCAGAAGTAGAAACGGCACTTCAGGCTGCAGCTTCTGAGACCAAAAGGCTGACATGGAGGCTACACTGAGGCACCTGGAAGGATCTACGACGTCAGAGGGAAACTACATCTCCAGTATGTCATTTGAATGTTGATACATAATTTCACTGTAGACAAGACTGTTATGAGAATGTTTATTGAGACTGTTCTTACCTCTGCTTTTGTGAGTTGGTACGGGTCCCTCAGGTTACAGTACAGAGTTAAACCCTCTCACTGACTTAAATACCTTGTATGAGACTAGGACACTAAAAAGAGCACAGTCAGTCCTGGCCGACCGGCTCAGCCCCTGAACAGCAGCATTATGTTCGGCCGACCTAAATGTAAAACTAATAGACACAAAAACTCATTTGTGCCAGCTGCTGTAGGCCTTTTTAACAGCAGAAAGTGAAGTGTGGAAGTGTATCCTGCTGCTGCACAACAAATTGCCCCTTGTGGATAATAAAGATAAAGATTCCTTGATCCTTGATCCAAAGACTTGTGTTTTATCTCGGGATGTGGAGCTCAAAGTCGAGAGAGTGCTCACTCCCAGACCTGGCAATGTGCAAGTAAAGGCTTTGTCTACTTGGTTCAAATCAAGTTTAAACTTGGCAGGTCACAAAGCCATCAAAATAATTATGATTCATCCTCTGGAGAGAGTGAATACCACACAGTAACATTTCTGTCCAACAGTTAAGTGTTTAATTCTCTGTTATCCAATCAAAAGGCCTTTGCTTTACAGTTTGGAGTCTCTCATTAAACTTAAAGTTCAACCTTTGAGCATGAAGCCGCTCAGTCTGTAGAAGCTCTGCTTTCTTTCACCGTTGCACTTCTCGGGAAGCTCCAGGAGGATTCGTGCCCGTCTGTGCCGAGCGTCACCGCGGCCTCCTGCTTCGTCTCAGCCTCGGCTTCCTTAATCAACATGACAGCTGTGCTCCCTGTGCTCCCTTCCTCTCCTCTCGTTGTCATAATCACGCGTGAGACTGCCATGACAGGTAGGTATTTGCACGAGATTAGGGCTGTAATATTTTGGCATTAAGGTGAATTAATACAGAATAATCATACTGGAGTAATTACCAACTCTGAGGAGACATTTTAGGGACATGTCAAAGGATTTTCTCTTCCTGCTGTCTTCTTTACCCTCCTCCCAAATGTTTTTTCTCTTTCTCCCCGGCTGCTGCGTTCGTCTTCTTCTCTGTTAATAGCGGAGTGACCCCCGAGCTCGCACAGAGCGAGCGTGCGTCTGGTTGAATGCATTGATTATCATGGAACAGTCCTTGATGGAGCTGTTTGGCTTGATGCGTGTAATAGTGGTGTAATTAAACATTGACACAGGAGCTTTAACGGAGGCCTGTCAAACTCTCTGACCTTCTCTGCGGCTCCGAGAGGTGAGCACGCCATTTATTCCTGCTGGAGGGAGACAAAGGAGGTTTGCTCTCTCTGTTGGATAGGAGTTCACAGCAGAGTCTTTATGATGAGGAGGGCTGCAGTCTGTGATTCATGTGTCATCGAGCCTTTCATCGTCTTTCACATGCAGCCTTTTCAGGTCGCTGTGAGCTGAAGTTTGGTCGCTATTCTTGATCCTCAGCAACAAGTGACAGATAATTGTTAGTTCAGATTTTTTGAGCTGGGGTTGTGAATTTAACAACACAACCGGGCTCAGCAGCCGGACCGGACCGGGTTCGAGCACAGCCTCTGAGACCAACAGGGGATAACACTACCGAGGTGATTTACAGACTTTATGATGGAAACATTGATAAGTAGTGAAGCGCTAACTGTGGTTAGCTCGGTCAGCCGTGTAGCTAACTGAACTGACTCAGCCCGGGATGCCAGGAGCCAAACCTGGCAAGAAAACCACCTCGGTAGGCTGCTGTGTTCACTGTTAGACTGGACACTGCTGGTTCAGAGGTTCTGTTGCTGTGTTCACTGTTAGACTGGACACTGCTGGTTCAGAGGTTCTGTTGCTGTGTTCACTGTTAGACTGGACACTGCCGGTTCAGAGGTTCTGTTGCTGTGTTCACTGTTAGACTGGACACTGCCGGTTCAGAGGTTCTGTTGCTGTACTCACTGTTAGACTGGACACTGCCGGTTCAGAGGTTCTGTTGCTGTGTTCACTGTTAGACTGGACACTGCTGGTTCAGAGGTTCTGTTGCTGTGTTCACTGTTAGACTGGACACTGCTGGTTCAGAGGTTCTGTTGCTGTGTTCACTGTTAGACTGGACACTGCTGGTTCAGAGGTTCTGTTGCTGTACTCACTGTTAGACTGGACACTGCTGGTTCAGAGGTTCTGTTGCTGTGTTCACTGTTAGACTGGACACTGCTGGTTCAGAGGTTCTGTTACTGTACTCACTGTTAGACTGGACTGGTTTCAGAGGTTGTGTTTAGTCCGGCCATGTTCACTGGAAAGTAGATGCTGACACTATAGTGCCAGCTGCAATGTCATCCAGCGGTTAGGTCGTCCCTGATCCAATGAGATCTTGGATAGACTTGACCCTGAACAGGTTAATCAGGTATAGACCATGGATGGAATGAACACAACCCTCAAGTGCTGGTTTTTACTTCACCTCTCTCTTAAGATGAAACTGTTGATCCAAGAGGAACTGGGTCTTTCTTTGTGCTGCCGGGGCGGAAGAAACTGTGACAGAACAAAAGCATAAATTAAAAGATACTTAAAAAGAATTCCTGAAGACCTTGTCTGAGGAGAGTTATCCAAAGTTGAATCAGAAAGTCAACAGCCAACCTCAGTGAAGACATTTTTTTATCAAATTGTGAATTTGCATGATATTAAATTATTATCAGTTATCAAAATTGATCTTTTCACTTGACATCTTTGGCAGATGCTTTTCTTCAGAGTGCATTCAAACCACTCGAGAACAAGAAATAGAGTTCCCTTTTAAAGAGAATAAACCTTTTCAAAAATTAAAAACATCTCAAAGCTACTGAAGCAATGAACATCTTTTCATATTTTCATTTCGTTTTAGAAGAAAGGGTTGTTGAGACAGGTCCTTAGAAATATTTAATAATGTGAAATGGTCTTCTGTGTCTTAAAGTTCCCATGAAACAGGAAGCAAACTTCTGTTTCCTGTAAAGAGGTCATTTACAGTAGCCATAGTGAGTGTGTCAGTATACCTGAACACAGCGGTGGCTAGCAGCAGTTAATTATCAGTTAGCTGCTTTAGCAAGACCTCGTATTATATAATAATAATAATAATTATAATTATAATAATTTTCTGAGCCAGCTTTGCACCGTGATTTCTTTTCCTCTCTTCAGCAGTTTGTTCATGTATAAACTGCTTGGTATTGTCGGCCGATCAGATCATAAATCCACATCTTAGGTGCCTTTCCATCTGAACTTTAATGTGGTCAAACGCTATCTGACTGCAAGCCAATCAGAAACCCAATGAGAGCTGCAGCTTCTTTAATGCTAACAATTGCTAATCAGTAACATTTCTCTCATATTTCAACTTTTCCAGGCGGACAGATGAAATAAACGTGATTTACAGATGACTTTGGTGAAAATAATCCATCCAGCTTCACACGTGGAGGTCTAAATAAATAACTTTTCACTCTGTTTATCACTTTAGTTTATTTTCTTTCACTTCTCCATCTTCTGGATTATATTTGTCCAATCAGTTTCTTTTTGTCCACTGTGGTTGGTACTGCGGGTATCACCTGAGGTGGAATTGAAATCTAAAATGTAAATGCCTTTTCTTTTGAAGTGTGTGTGTGTGTGAGTGAGTGTGTGTTTTGCGGCGTCAGAGCAAACACATCAGGAAGGTAAAGAAGGGCCACGACACCTTGCTGTAGCTGCAGAATCATTTCCTCGTGTATTTACATGCAAATTCGCCCCTCTGCTGCCTCTCTGCAGCCACAATGGAGCTCAGCAAATCATTGTCTCATCACAGAGAGATGGATTTCATCCCTGGGCCTTGTGGATGTGGAGGGGAAACGGGACTGAATTCATATGTCGAGCTCTCTGCGGCTGCCACAGAGCCAGATTCGTCGTCCTCCATCATGGAGGAAGGCAAACAGCCCGGGCCCTTTAGCATTTGTGCAAATGTCAGAGAAAAGGACAGATCTCAGGAATTAACAGCAGCAGAGGTGGAGGAAGCTGAAAAACCTTCTCCAAGAAGAAATGGATGGACTCGTGGTGCCAGCCGCTGGCTCCTCTTCAAAACAGAGAAATTAATCAGAGGAGGCTCAGAGCCCAAAGTTACACATCAAAACCAGAATTAGACTCTGAGCTCAGTGTTCAGTTCATAAAACATTTGACAGCATCTGCACCAACAATGACAAAGAGTCATTTTTCAGGTATTCTTCATGGTATTTTAGACTCGGGATGCCAGGAGTCAAACCCGGCAAGAAAACCACCTCTGCAGGCTGCTGTGTTCACTGTTAGACTGCTCACTGCTGGACTGGAGGTTGTGTTCGGTAGACGAAGAAGTACATCCAACATGGTGGTGTTGAAAACTGTTTATGATGTCACTTATGCTCTGTCTTTATACCATCACTGGATTTAACTCTTTTTAAAGAAAGATGACCTGGACGACTTTCATTTACTTTTACCTTTCATAAGTATCTCATCTATAACATCATCTACTGAAATGTCCATCAAAACATTAATGTGACTCTGTTTGTGTGTCAGACTCGAGACTTTATTAAAATCCTGCAGTAGAAACCAGAAGTGTATCTTTAAATTAAGAGTTGGCATTTATGCTTTATGGCACAGCTTCATGAACACACAGAGCGGAGGATAATGTCAGTATCCGAGTAAAACACAGACTCTGCCTCGCCGCTGTCTTCTTTAGTGACAAACTGCTCAGAGTGGTGAATTATTTTTATTAATATCAGCGGCTAAAGCAGAAATCTTCAGCCCTGGATGCCCATGCCAGGCGATGCTCATGAATATAATCTCCATGACGACAAACTCTATAAAGTGATAAAGACACTTTCAAACACATCTTAAAGTTTTTCCTCCTTTTTAAAAATGATGATTTTTTTTAATTAGAGTCCCTCAGATGTGCTCCGACTTCAACAGCAACTTATTTTGTGCTTTAACCTCCGAATCAGCAGTTATTTTTTATCACAGCTGTTATCACTTCCTTCAGATGGTGAAGATTTCAAGTTTGGAACACGAGGTCAGCAGTGATGTCATGTTTCACACTCCCACATACAGGAACTGGAAAAAAAAAAAAAAAACTTTGAGAAGGTTAAAGTTGAACCTGAATGGAAGTTAGCCAGGTGCATCGTGGGGGAAACCAGCTGTGAGAAAACTCTGCTGCCAAGTTCCTGTCAAACTCCAACCGATACAAACACAAAAAGCATCCAGTGTTTCTCTCCGTCTGTTCTGGATTCTCCTGAACAGGATTATGAGTGTCTGTTGGTGTTATTCGGAGAGTGGCGCCCTCTCTAATCTTTGCTGACTTCAATGTTATCTTCATTCGGGCTGGAGCGGCTCCTTGCCGGCCCCGGAGGGCAGCGTCTCCTGTGGGGGGTGAAATCTCATTTTCTATTCGGTCTGTTGCTCTATTCAGAGTGGAAACGTCTTCTCATTAGGCAGACTGTCCAAAGAAACATCAAATCATCACATATCAATTGGATTACGTTATCGTCCGAATTGGATTTTTGTTTGGTGAGTCTCCAAAACCAAAGAGGGTGAGAGTTTGAACAGCGTGAGGCTCAGCGAGCGGCAGGAACCAGATGGGATCTCAGTTTCTGTTCGGACCAAATGACTGATGGCGTCTCCTAATTACTCTCTCTCTCTGGATCTTTTGTCTCCTCTCTGACTGTTGACTTTTGAAGGTCTGTGTTTGCCCTTCAATCAGTTTCACTTGATGAAAATAACAGAAGAAAAACAGCTAAAATGAAGCTCCGATAACTCAGAAACCAAAGAGCAACTAAATTGGATTCATCATTATCAGAACAAAAAGTGACTGAATAACTTTAACTTTGGGCTCCGGGTCGGGAGAAGTACGTAACGCTTTACGGCACTAAGTCACACACCACCAACTATTTCACTGATTTTGGTGAAACTGGATCATATTTTATGGAGAAAATGTTTCCTGGTTTTCCCTCTGATGTCCTCCGGCTGCTCCGCCTCAACTCTCTGTGATTTACAGAGTTTATGATGGACAGTGAAGTAAACTGCTGACACCTGTAGCTGCTGTTAGGTCATGTTAGCTCAGTCTGTTAGCCAGGCTGTCCGGACTGTGAGCTCAGAGCACCGGGGGAGTGTTAGTGTTTGTACCATCAGGAAGAAGAAGAAGAAGAAGAAGAAGAAGAAGAAGAAGAAGAAGAAGAAGAAGAAGAAGAAGAAGAAGAAGTTTACAGGCCCGGGTGTGGGAATGCTGAAGGGGAGCATAGCTGCTGTCTGCTGGGCTGGACAAATAGTCATTACAGCACAGAAGGTAGATTAATCCACAGCTGAAAATAGTCCCCTACAAATATTTGTCATGCTTTAGAGCAGGGGTCGGCAAATAAGTTTGGACCCGGGCCAATTTTTTTTCTGACAATTCCATCTCGGGCCATGACCATGCTTTGGACTCTGTGTTGTAGTCAGTGCTGGATGTTTGTTGACATTAGTGGACTCCGTTTCTAAACTAATGTTTGACAAGAAAAGAGTAAATCTGGGACTGACTTTTAGTGGTTGGTGAGAGCTTGGTGAAATAAAAGGCTGAAAGACAGACTCCGAGCTGGGCTGACTGCTGTTGGACTTCTATGCAATGCTTCTTTCATAATTACAAATATATATTTTAGGAGATGGACTTATGAAAATGAGTTTTGAGCAGAGATTTCTAAAGAACGTGTGTCATCGATCAGTTTCACAGCTGAAAGGCTCCATCAGAGGATCTCCAGCAGTGATCAGACTCATCAGAGCACAAAGCTTTAAAAAATAACCAATAAAACCTTCAGTTTAGGAGGATTTGAGGGATTCCAGGTCACATCATTAGGACAGCATTAAACAGTGAAGCTTCTCCTGAAGTCGGTTCATTAGCTGCAAATATTGACTTAGTGCAGATTTCATTTCTCAGAGCTCTTTGAAGAAATGATGCATTCATGAAAAACCTGAAGGTGTCAGATGTGACAGCTTTTTGGTGTAACTGACAACTCTGAGCTGAAAAAGACGCAGGCGACATCTGATCAACAACAAATCCTTCCCTCGCCTTCCACCACTTTGCTTTGAGACTTCAGAGATGTACGCTATATTTATTATAGAGTAATATAAAATATGGAGTATTTGCACAGAAACTGAAGTGTTTTAATCAAGCTATTATCTCTTCAAAGACACCAGAGTTCATTGACAAAAACAATAACTACCTCACAGTACACAGGAGTTGCTGGTTCAACATTGCCTTGACCAGTTGACTTTCTAACATGTTAGCTGCTGCAGATCGAGGCTGCAGCTGGAAAAATGTTTTTTTTGCTTCTCTTTCTCTTTTAAGTCTGACGTAGCGGCACCCTGGGAACAGTTACGGGTTTGGCACCTTACTTAAGGGCACCTCAGTAGTGACCAGGAGTCAAAGTGGCACCTCTCCAGCTACCAGTCCATGCTGTGGTCTGTGCTGGACTTGGACTGGCCTCCCTATGGACTGAGCTACTGTCACCCAAATACTATTTTTGTCAATGAAGTCTGGTCAGTATGACGTCAAGGCAAAGCACTTAAAGGTCCAGTGTGCAGGATTTAGTGCCACCTAGCATTGAAGTTGCAGATTGCAACCAAATAAATACTCTCCGACGCCTCACCCTCTCCATCATGTAAGAAAAACAGTTCAGGGCTGTTCAGGGCTAATGTATCAAAATGGCGGTTCGACATGGCGGACTCCGTGAAAGAGGACCGACTCTCACTGCAGATCTAAAGGGCTCATTTTAAGTAACATTTCTTAATTTCAGGTGATTATACACTAATGGGAACTATACTAATGAGGACCTTTAAACTGAACCAAAATCTGTTTGGTTGCTGCCTCTTAGCCTCTGACTGGCTCTGGATCAGTATGCCACACTTCAGTACATATGAACTAATCCGTAAAAAGTAGAAGACCGCGACTCTGGTGAACGTGGAGTTCAGGAGGTGAATACAGAGATAAAACAAAGTCGACTGGAGCCTGTCGGAGCTCTGAGCTTTTCCAGGTCACTTTCTATTGAATTTCACTGAATGATTCGGCCCAGATTAGCTCTGAGATCTGGTCAGCATTAATGCAGCTACACCTGAAACTGGATTACTGCTTCCTGCTCCTGCTCCAACCGCCAGCCTCCATTTACTCCACTCTCAAATCTGAAAAAATGAGCTTCATATAACAGCTCACCTCCCACATCTCCTTCACTTCTTTCCTTCCTCACTGTCTCCTGTTTTTCCTCTGACACCTCCTCCTCCATAATTATTCTCCTTCACCCCGTCTATTCTGCTTTCTTATCTCTGGTGCACTTTCAATCACTCTGTCCTTGTTTGATTCCTGCATCACCTCTCTACATCCTTCACCCTCCTCCACTTCAAACTCTCCACCTTTCTTCTTTTTCATCTCTCTGACCTCCATCTTCCCGCTCTCTCTCTCCTGTTTTAAGTTTTTCTGTTTTTAAAAAGGTCAAATTGAAGACATACAGAGAACCTTTGTTTCCTCCTCTTCTCCTCCACTTGTTCTATCCTCCTCCCTTTCCTTTCACACCTCCTAACACCTTGACTGGTGGTTGTCTTCTTCCTTCACACTCTTCATCCTCCTCCTCCTCCCTGTCTGGTTTGAAGCCCCAGAGACGACGCTGCTCCCACTGGGGCGTCTTGAAATGAATATTAAATCTGAGTCTCAGCAGGTCAAACTGGACAGGCTCAGTTCGGATCAGTCTGAATGTTGTTTTGTCTGCAGCTTCTGCAGTTTAATAAAAATATACAACAATAATCACAAGCAAGAACAAATGACACAAAATATAATGATAATATAATAACAGCTATTTTCACCGTAGGCAGTTTTCAAATGTTTAAAACAGTTTCCTCATTTGTTTTTCCATTCTCTATGCTGATTCGACTTCATGATGACGATTTCTATATCACAGACACAGCAGCAGCTAATATTACTGACTAGTCCAACAGCAGTCAGCCCAGCTCGGCGTCTGTCTTTCAGCCTTTTATTTCACCAAGCTCTCACCAACCACTAAAAGTCAGTCCCAGATTTACATAGTGTGAGAACAGACGTACGGATGACAGAGACGCCGTTCACCATTCAGGAGTTAACAGACGTTAGATTATCAGAGGAAAGCTAATTAATGTTGATTAAATATAAATACATAATATATATATAATTTCTGCTGACTTTCCTGTGAAGCATTTTGTAACATCATTTAAAACTGCTGAATAAATTTCTGTGTCGCTCTCCTCTCCTCCTGCTGCTCCATCACTCTCTCTCCGCAGAAGAGTGGATGATGATGGTGGAGGAGGACGGACAGGCCGACATGATGCCAGTCGTCGCCCATTAGAGCGTCGCTCCGTCTTGGTCCTGCAGATCAATGGGCGGCCTAATGAAAGCCAAACGCTGTCTCACTGTGACACACAGTGACACACAGTGAGGAGGGGATGAAGGGGGTAACAGCCGGCCAATGAGGCGTCAGCTAATAATGCACCTGGCTCATGCTGATATTATTAACCTGACTGGCTCCGGTCTGATCTGATTTGAGTCCAATCAATTGAAGAAATCATCAATAAAACAGTGAAAGAGTTGAAGACCTGAAACAAACTGATCAGATTTCCAAACACACACACACACACACACACGTTTTAACATAATCCTGCTTCAGTGGTCTCATGGTGGTTTCAGTTTGAAGATATTATCGATGTAAAATTTTGTCGACTTTTAAGAGGAACAACCTCCAAAAATCAATCAAATCCTAGTTGGCAGTTTACAGAGAGTTTTATTTACTGCAGTCAGTGGTGGAAGAAGAAATCAAACTCTTTGCTGAAGCAAAGCTGGCAAAACCACAGTGGAAAAACACTCAATTATAAGTTAAAATCCTGCTTACTCCAGAAACCGTACACGAGAGTTGGCAGTAAAATGCACTCGAGTGCCAAAAAGTATAATTGCTCATTGCAAATATTAATTATCAAACATTGAATTTTAGAGAGAAGGAAGTGAGAAGAAAGAAGGAAGTGAAGTAAACGTTCCTCCTGAAGTTAAGATTAGGTCATGAAAACATGAATATTTGTGCAAATAAACAGAGAAAATGAACTTTAATAAGAGTGTGGGTTACTTTTTATCATTTCAGGCTTTTGGTGAAGCTTTAAATCTGATAAACAACTTTATCAAACTGATGTCATGTTTAGGAGGCGTCTAATGGGGAGCTCGACCTCTCTGGAGGTCTAACTGACCCCAAACATGTAGCCTGAACTTCATCAAAACTATTTGTAGTCAAGGGAACCACTTGAATATTTTTCTGCATATCGGGTTTCAGGGTTTTTTAAAAAGATGTTGCACTGGTTGAACCACCAGAACAAAATATGAGAAAATCTGATTCTTAGACAAAAAGTCAAAGATTCAAGAAGCCTGTGGACATAAAAACTTTAGCTCCAAAGATATTTCCAGCCTGAATTCCCTCCAAACTCTCTCATCAGTGGTCTGATGCGTCAAGCATCATTTCTGGACGCTCCGTCTCGTGTAATAATGTGCATTCTCTGCCTATCTTATTGTTTCAACAGGAAACTCATAAATATGAGTAAGTAAACAGCATTATGTTTCCTGTTTCATGAGACCAGACCAGGATACTGTGACAGGAAACTCTCTCCATGTCGTCTCTGCAGCATGAACGCCTTTCTTTCTTACTTCCCTGAACCTTCCAGCAGCAGCAGCACTTTAATTTTTCCAAACAGTTCCTGTGGGGCCGGAGCAGCAGCAGTAAAGCAGGAAGGCGATAAAACCTGGGGAAAAGGACATTTCTGTAATTCACTGGAACGTTATGATTCCCAGCTGAGTCTGAGGAAGTTGTGTTTAACTGCGGGCTGCTGAGGTGTCTCGACCATCTGATTCACCGTCGTTCATTTATTCTGTTTGTGTTTGAATGGAAATCCAATAGATGAAAAGCTGAACCATCACAGGTGACCACATCTCAGGTAATCCTGGGCCAACTCTCGTCTTGTTGCTACAAAATCTAAAAATGAAGTCGATGATGGTGTTGAACGGTCTGTTGCTAGAAACCCATAAAGCTCCACAACAAACACTGCATCCAAAATTGCATCCTGAAAAAGTGTCCTGCAGTACTGTAGTATGTGGTGGACTGTGGACTTCATACTGTATGATGATATAAACACTTGTCTGATGCCAAGGTAAAGCTATGAGTATAAATATATATTTCTCACCTTGTCATGTGATCACCGAGGCTTTAAATGTTTTTATTTCACAAACTACTTTGAAATATCTGCTTGCAACCTCCTCGCCTCACCCTTTCCTTCCTAGGATAAAAGGAGAAACTACAGTGGTTGTCTGTTCTAACACACGGACATATTTGAATACCTTCATATTGAAGAAATTTAACATTGATTTTTAAATGACAGATTCTTCACTTTACAGTAAAACACCATCATATTTAATAACAAAACCTTTAGTTTATACTTTTTCTCACATTAATGATACAGCAAAACTTGTTTGTTTCTTTTGATGGTTAAAAACTTAAAATAAAATATGGAATAAAACACCAGCCTGAAATGTGAAATCAACATTATTTTACCGTAATATTAGAAAAAAAAATTCCCCATATTTACGGTAAAATTCTGGCGACCACAGCTCCCTGTTTTAACCGTAAAAAGTGTACAGTGTACCGTCGAAACATGGCGGAGTTCATGTGATTTTACCTGCCATATTCTGTAAATAGAGCCTCCTAAATCTCAGACTGATTCACTCTGTGATGAGTTGGAGGAACGAGGTGATGCCAACTGCATTTATGAACTACAACTACCATCTGTCTGTAAACTGGTTGTGCTCAGCTGAGAACGTGGTGGCGCGCTGACTCGTGTTTGCAGTGAGCTCCGTAAAAGAACGTGTTAAACGCTGTTTAAATGACACCGAATGTGACCCATCTGTCGAAACAGACTGAGAGGAGCCAAATGTGACGGATTTCACCTTCAGCATCTCAAAACGGCGTCTTCTGTCTCTGAGTTATTTAAGCTAATGTTTATCCACATTTACAGAGACACTCCACCTTCAGACTCAGACACATTTATCCAGAATTACAGCTGTTCAGACAGAATCGACCTCGCCGTCACTGAATAGAGGTCACTTCAGATTTTTTCTTCACGGCATCTTAAAGAGTGGAATTGGAGTGTAAATAATGAAAAAGGTGGCAGAAAAGTGGAGCAGAGATGTGACCTGTGAGGAGTGGAGTGTGGAGTTTAGTTTCTATCTGGGCCGAAAAGCCTGTTTGTGTTGCACTTCTTTTTAAATAAAGAAGCGAGCGCGGCGCGTTGTTGAAGCTCATTTCCTGACACTGTTTTTCTTTCCCAGGTACTGTATTTACCAGCAGATAAGAAAGACTGTTTGTGAGCATGCACATTTAAAAACACTCTTCTTCTTCTTCTTTCTTCTCCAGCAGCAGCCGAGTGTCCTTGCCGAGGACGACCGGCTCCTTCATAAATCTTCAGGTATGGTGGAGCTCAATTAGCAGCGACGACGACGATGATCACCGCGCTCCGAAATGTCATCGTCTTTTTGTTGCTGCCAGACAATTAGTGTTAAATATCTTTTATTGTTGTTTGTTGCGCACGAGAGCCAATTCTCATTTAGGATTCAAAGGCAAAAGTGCAGACTGTGTCATTAACGACGGCTGAAGTAATTAGTCGTCTACCTGCTGCTCACTAATCAGCACCAAAGAGTGATTTAGAAAGAACGGCGGACGGGAGGAGAGAGGGATCAAATGTCAGCGTTTCTAAGCGACAGGGCCTCTCCGGCAGAAAATAAATCGTTTTAAACTTATTTTTCTTATCAGTCATTAAAAATAAGAAAAATGCTTAAAACAAAACAGATTTCAGAAATGTGTGGACACACACCTTCACTTTCACCTTCTAGGTCTGTTTTTCCTGGATTGTTGCAATGAAAACTGTGTGTCAAACACTGCAGTTCCTCTTGTCGTCCACTTGAGGCTGGCTGCAGAAGTGAGTCAGTCTCCATAAGTCCCCATGTTCAAATGTCCAACTTCACAGCAGAAATAAACATGTTTACAGCCTGGTACAAAAAACAGTTTTGGTCTCTGTAGCTAATTTCCCCGTTCATGACAACTGTACTGAGGGTGAATTTATATACAACTCACCTGTTCAGGTTATATTAAGGCTTAAAGTTATGCAGGATTAAGAGCGTGGACGCTTTGATTGACAGGTGGGCGATCAGGTCCACGTCTTTGATCATTTTTGGATTAGCCTTGAGGCAATGGAGACTTCCAAGATGGAGACGACCAGAGCCACCACACTGAACTTCACAACGGTTCTTCAGAAACCTGTGGGGGACGTCACGGATACACCGTGCATATTTATACAGCCTATGGTCCTGAACCACACGAGGGGTTGCCAAAGCTTCATGGGGGGCTGGTGGTCGACAGTCTTTATGTGAAGTAAATTAAAAGAAATGATTTCATTTTAAAGTTTCTCTGATTCTTTAAGATGTAAAATGAAAAAAATATGACAGGGTCAGGATTTGGTGAAGACCCGAACACGAGCTGTGTTCACAAAGTTTACTCTGCTAAACAGTAAGTACTAAAGTAAAAAGAGCCAAAGAACAACAAGAAGAAAACGCAGAATCTGTCAAAGAAGAAGAAGAAAATTGAGTTTGTATGATTGTTAGAAATGAAAAAGGAATTGTTTAAAAAGATCCTAAAAATATCAGGACAACTCGTCTGTGATGAAATATTGACAGGAAATAATCTGCTCCAAATTCATCCAAACTTCCTGCGGTTATTGTTTCACTGTTCAGTTAATCAGCTGTTCGGTTAATGTTATGCATTGAATATAATATGAAATATACATAAAATATGACACTACACTTGTGAATTTCAAAGTCTGAGCACTAATTTGAGGACTCTTTTCCTGCTGTAGTTTGGTGTAGAAGAACTTGCTGCCCTGCACACAGCCCCACCCTTAAACCCATCCAACACATTCAGGATGAACTGACTTTATCACCCAACTTCATCATAACACCGGTGCTCTGCAAACCTTTGCAGACCGGGATCAACATCTACCTGAAGGCAGAAACCAGAATAACAGAGCCCTTTAGAGCAGCGCATTAAATCCTGTGGTTTTTGGAGTTTCATGTTCAACAGCTCATGTGGTTTTGAAAGATTAGGGTGTCCACATATTTTTGGCAACACGGTGTGTCTGAGTCAGCCTGCTGCAGAGCGTAAGTGGCCTCAGGTCTCCTGCTGCTGCTCCGATTGATTTCTTTCTTTTTATATCCTGAAATGTGAAAACCTCTGTGTGTTTGTGGAAGGATGTGAGCATGCTCACAAACAAACAGTGTCCTGATTCATGAAAAGCAGCATTATGAAGTGCTGTGCTAATGTTCACGGCAACGTATTTTGACAGTGTCTTCCGGTAATTTTAGGAAATTCATTCACATAAGTCATTTTAAGTGTACTTAAAGCTCCGTTCACTGATTTCCTTTCTGACATCGGAACAAGCTGTAAGCAGCACATGAACATCATGTCACCTTCTCAAGCTGACATATAGTGCACCAGCAGTCTCCTTTTTAGCTTCCGTTTGGTCTCCACAAACTCCTGAGAAAAATATCTGCTTGCTAAATGTTCCACTTTCTTCACCAGCTCGTCCCCAACTGTGTCTGTCTGCTGTTTGATAAACCCCGTGTACACTCCCTGCTCAGCAGCAGAGCTTGTTGGAATGAAAACTGCTGCTGCTGGAAACAAAACTGAGATTGAACCAGACAGGAAATGAGCTGCAAAAACCAAACAAAAGGTGGCTAAAGGGGGCTAAAAAGCTCCGTGTAGAGCTGCGGAAATATTGTAAATATAGTTTACGCTGAGACATCGCTTCTCCAAACTGAGATTGAACCACAAGGAGCCAAAGGGGGCTAAAAGGCTCTGTATAGAGCTAACACCTTTCATGATCATTGCAGCTTTAAATGTTTTTATTTAAACTATTTTGAAATATCTGCTTATGAACAATTCATTTAAAGGACCTGAGGGTAGGATACAGCGCCATCTGGCAGTGTAGCAGTTGACTGCAACCCCCTCGCCTCAGTGGCATCTCATAGCAAGCTCTTTATTTGTAGGCGTTTTAAGTATTTTAAATGACTGTTAATTTTACGGTTAAACGCCGTCATATTTAACGGCAAAACCTGTAGTTTGTATGACATTCATATGGTGTGTTTTCATGTTAATTATGTAACAAAAGAGCATTTATTTTGATGGTACCATCCATTTCCCGTAATATTAGAAAAACCTCTACTGTATTTATTACGGTAAAATTCCGTTTTCAGGTTTTCTTTTGTTTATGTTATTTACAATGTTCTCGCAGTATCAGGAGATATAAGATTCTCGTTCTAACGTAACAACAGGTGATTTTAAGCTAATGAAAACAGAGTTATGAATATTATATTCTGAAGCCGAGCCTGAAGCTTTAAAGCGTCCTCTGTGCTTTAAGAAAGGATACATGTCATGAACACACTTCAGACTGATGTAAGTCAGGACAAGTCCTTCAGGGTCAGAGGTCAGAGGTCAGACAACATGGAGAAACCCATTGTTGAAACTTTGTGACAGAGCAGCCGGCAGCAGCAGCAGGTATCGACATGAATACATAAACACTATAAAGACACAAATTTTCGGGAAATTTAGATGAATATAGATGTGCGACACCTTCTGTCGCTCGCCGGCTCGTCCATTTGTCTCCATTAGAGTCTGCAGAGGGAATTAAGCTGTGCATCTGTTGCAGGTCATGTCTGGATCTGTCATCGACACGCAGCCTCACGACTCATCTGAGCACAGAGGGAAGTATGGAGGCTCACCAAGGACAAAACTACAGCAGGAACAAAGCTCATTCGAATGCAGTCTTTAGATTATTTAATGACCTGAAGTGCCGTATTTACATCCTGTTTTCTGGCCACTCAAGCTTCCGCTGTCACTCTTGGAACGACCTCATCTTATTTATCTTGATGAATTCACTTGTTGCAGCAGGTTGTTCATTCAGCCTTCTCTCTGTGATGCTACACTCTCAATCCTCCATCTGTGAGCTCCTCCATCTTATTGTGGAGAGATCTTACGTTCCCCGTGATGATAACAGACGATACTGACGATGGTTTATACCGTCTTTAGATCCAGCTTTGCATCCTCGTCTCCTTCTCCTCACTACAGCTGAGATCTCCAGTCAGTCAGTCATTTAGACACTTTTCAAGGGTCGTGTTTATCATTGCATAGATTCATCGACCGCTACTGCTTCATATGACCTCACAGACGTCCTGTATTTAATCAAATCAAGAGTCATACTTTGCAAATAAATAAAGGGTTTCCTCAAATCTACCAGACTCAAGTCTTCTTGTGGACTTAACTGATCCTCGCTGTCCTCACTTGAACTTTGTCTGAACTTTGTTTCTGCGAGCGTTCAAACTTCAGAATTGATCAATTTCCAAATTTTGATTCACAAACATGAATTACAGCCGAGTTAAATATGCGTGGCAGCATTTTCTCATGATGACAATTAAGAACAAAATCTTTGATTAAGGCCACTGCAGTTCAAAGAATATGATCCTGTACGAATGTTTGTTCATGTGGCCCTCACTTCCAGATCGATTACAGCCCGTCTCGGTGCTCGTTCAATACTTTTGTCATCAATAAGCTTCCATATGGATTTGTCAGATAGCTGTGGATAGATAGAGAGAGAGGGAACTGCTATGAACTCTGGGAAACGTGTCTCTTTGCTCAGCAGAGGCTGTCAGAGCGGCGAGAGAGAGAGAGAGTCGAGAGAGTCGTTCTGCTTCAGCGACGGGAAAATGCCACCGAGCTGCTCCGCTTCCCCGCTCATAAATACTCTCAAGGACCGCGGCTTTACAACAAGTCAATAGCTTCTGTTAGCAACACACACACACACACACACAGGCAGGGAAATACACACATACAAGCAGCAGTGTGCACGTACACACAAATAAAAAACACACATCAGCAAAATACGCAGATGCATGCTGTCAAAATATAAATCAACAATCACAGCACTACATAAACACAAGTGCCAGGCCAGCAGAAAGGGCTGCTGGGATAAATGTGGAGGCCGTGGCTGACGGAGCGGGAGGTAAATCTGTCTGGAAGGAGGGAAAGAAGGAAGGATGGAAGGGAGATTAAAACACGAATCTTCATTTAAAAGAGCTCTGTTTCCTCGCAGTGACAGCGTAAGAAAGAAAGCTGCTCTCTGAAACTTTCCTGTCACGACTTCCTCAAACGTCGCGTCAGCAGAAGAGCTGCTGCCAGCGGACTTAAAATACAACAATGCTGCAAACCGGACCGAGATCCCAAAGAATCCGGACCCCACCTGCAGAAACACAGAGGAAGAGAGGTGGATGCTTTTACAATGGTGTCAGACAGAAGCTTCAGGATGTCAGTATCCTTATCGCACTCCAGTTCTCCAGAGGACAAACCTTTTCAGTGACCCCTGACCTTTCATTTGGCTCCATCATGGGATCAAAAATACCCAGGAATAACGTCCTTCCACTGACCCAGGCTCAGGTTTTGCAGACCATCCAAGACGATCTTCTCCCCAGCAATGTTCTTCAGCTCCTCCTGGAAGATCCCAAGGCTTTCCCAGTCTAAGATGGGCTCTGTAGTCCCTCCAGTGAGTTCTGAGTCTGCCTCATGGTCTCCTGCCAGTTGGACATACTTGGAACACCTCCAAAGGAAGACGGCCAAGGTGCCCGAATCTCCTCGACCGGCTCCTTTTGCCTTGAAGGAGCAGCAGCTCTACTCCGGATACTCCTACTACTCCTACACCCGGCAGAGGAAGCTCATTTTGGCTGCTTGTATCTTGGATCTCATTCTTTTGGTCACTACCCAAAGCTCATGACCATTGGTGAGGGTTGGAACGTAGATGGACTGGAAAACCGAGAGCTTTGCCTTCCGGCTCAACTCCCTCCCAACGGTCCAGCACAGTCTATATTACTGCTGCACCAATCCGTGCAAAACTGGTCATTCCATGAATTTTCCTGATTACATCAAATAATGTTTTGTGATATTAATGAACCTCACTCGGGACAAACTCAGACTAAGTGGTGCATCACTAGAAACGTCGGGCTTTACTACTTTTCCCCTTCCTGATGCTGCTAGATGTGATATGAAAGATTGTAGACTCACAACGCACTGAAGAGATGGTGCTATTCTCCTTACTGTTTCTTTATTTTCAGTATGTTGTGAACCCAAAATCTCTTTTTAGGGTCTTTAGTTGGACTGCGATCATTGCAGCAATACTGTATCTTTCTTTAAACTTTGATTTACAGATGGTGAAAGCTGAACGTAACTAGATTCAATGCAGGATTATTATGTGGGGATTAAATCAAATATTATCAAATCCCAAGTGTCGCCATGTCTGATCCTGTAGTTTGTTTATATGTGGACTTCTTTTTTTCTTTATTTGGATAGTGACAGTCGAGAGCGACAGGAAAGAGAGAGATTCGTTTTAATAAGTGACCAGTCAATCAACGCTGCATCACTTTGAGGATGAAAGTTGCCGCTTGATGGCAGTCGAAGCAGAATTGTCAGTTTCATCCCCCCGTCAGTGTCCTTCAGCTCGTCAGCAGTAGACACATGTCCGTGGAGGAACAAACCGCCGCTGGTTCGATTCCCTCAGCCCGGCTGATCGCCTCCAACACAGCGTGGCCTCCATATTCATTGTATTTACAGCTCGGCCCGTCCCAGTGGTGTGGGAGCTGCTGATGGGTGGAGAAGAAGAGGCGGGGGTGGCTGGATTGGAAGACAAAGAGAAAAGAAAACCACTGCCTGACTCTGGATTCTGGGCAGCTGTTATTTTTAGCCAAAGCAGGCATAATTACCCGGGCAACGTCTAACAAAATTGTTCAGGCTTGGCTGGGCAATTAGGCCAGGCGGAGCAGCTAATGGAGAGAGAATTACACAGACCTTTCCCCCATTAGCCCCCATTTACAGCAGGAAATTTACCGGGAGTGTATGGACCAGCCGTGACTTCCAAACCAGATTACTGCTCTGAAACCACTCTCCCTCCATCCATCCCTCCATCCCTCCCTCATCTGCACACAATGGAAATCCATTCAGAGGAAATCTAACGGAAGTAGTAATAAGCCACAGTGTCCGTCTCAAAGAGAGTGAAGAGATGAGTTTATATGGCTGCAGTAAAAGTGTCTGAATCTTAACTGTCACCTTTAAGAGCCCGTGAATAGATAACAGTGATGTCTTCATTTAAAGGGGAGCGCTACAACTTTTCTCCCGGGCGGAGTAACATCAACCAGAAATGAATTTAGCACGTAAAGACGGTGGAGTGCCTCCGCAAGGAAAGGGACATAAATAAAAGAGTTCACATTCAGTTCAAAGGTGGCACGCTGCAGGTGGTTCTTCACAGATTTACAGTGTCCTCAAAATCTTTGTACATCTGTGTAACTTGCAACTTTGTGAAAATGTGAGCATTAGTCAAGCCGAGCGGCAACCTTCATGTCTGTGAAGTGAAGCCAACACAAACTGCAGTTCCTCTTGTCGTCCACTTGAGGCTGGCTCCAGAAGTGAGTCAGTCTCCATAAGTCCCCATGTTCAAATGTCCAACTTCACAGCAGAAATAAACATGTTTACAGCCTGGTACAAAAAACAGTTTTGGTCTCTGTAGCTAATTTCCCCGTTCATGACAACTGTACTGAGGGTGAATTTATATACAACTCACCTGTTCAGATTATATTAAGGCTTAAAGTTATGCAGGATTAAGAGCGTGGACGCTTTGATTGACAGGTGGGTGTGGTTACAGCTGGCTTGTTTGAGGAACCAGGCTTCATTCAGCTCCACCTCTATAACCATTTTTAGATTAGTCGGAGGCGGCGGAGGCAGGACCGCCCAGACGGAGACGACCAGAGCGACCACACGGAGCTTCACAACGGCACTTTGTCACGACTGCATCCATGTTTTATACAGTCTGTGGTGATCCATCTGTCTGTTCTTCTTCTTCACTGTCAGTCACCTTCAGTTCAAACTCAACTTTATTTGTCACTTTAACCACGAGAAAGCAGCTCAGTGAAATAAACAGGGTGAATGCAGGGAGTTCATTTAGAGCACATGTTCAATGAAAACATGAAGACTTGCAGTCTGTGTAATAAATCCTCTTTATTGACTGAGAGCACAAACTAAATGTTGTTTCTTCATTGAATCTCACATATGTACAAGAAAAGAATGAATCATCTCCTTATTGATTCTGATCATACAAACTAGAGTCATCATGAGCAGTGATAGCCTCCATGGCTAAACAGACACAGGAAGGAGCGCCACCTAAAGAAACTCAAACATTTACACAACGACCAATGAGAAGAGGGCAAAGTACCGCCCACAGTGTTTGATTGACAGGTGAAGAAATGCCACAACAATCAGCTGTCAGCAACAATGATGGAAACAAAACAAGCTGAAGACATGAAACACAGAATTTAACCCTTCAATGACTTCTGTCTATTTGACTTAACACAACTCAGCAGATCCAGGATAAATATAAAGTCCAGCATAGAGAGGCTGAGTGAACGTGGTCTGGACTCTGTGGAGGAGAGTCATGGTTTCAGAGACGCTGTAGAAGGACAGAATACCTGCACTGTGATCCAGGTACACTCCAACTCTGGAGGACCGAGGACCTGAGACGGGAGTGCGGACTTTGTTGTAATAAAAGTTATAACTGTTTGTGCCACAATGCAACATCCAAGATTTGTCATTGAATCCAAATGCACATTCATCTGATCTCCCTGCTCTGCTGATATTCTTGTATGCGACTGCTACATCAACTCCATCTCCTCTCCCTCTCCACTCCACCTCCCAGTAACAACGTCCAGTCAGACTCTCTCTACTCAGGACCTGACGATAATGAGTGAATCTGTCTGGGTGACTAGAATAAGACTGTTCTTCACTTCTTGTCACTTTTCTGTTCCCCTCAGATAATAACAGCAGTGTGTTTGCTGTGTTTGGATCCAGTGTGAGTTCACGTGAATATTTTAAGAACTCAGCTCTGGTCTTGGGCTCTGGTTCTGGTCCTGACAGTGAAACATGGACTTCAGTGTCTGTCAGTGAGATGTTTATCCATTGGTCCCTCAGAACGTCCTGTATTTTATCTCTAAACTCTGACACAGCAGCTGTCACATCCTCAAAGTACCTCAGAGGACGGATATTGATGCTGGATGAGTCTGTAGGTTGGCTGAGTCGTGACAGTGAGGGGTAGTTGTGTAGAAACTGGTTGTGGTCCTCTGTGTGTGAGAGCTGCTCCAGCTCAGCGTCTTTCCTCTTCAGCTCAGTGATCTCCTGCTCCAGCTTCTCCTGAAGATCTTTGACTCGACTCACTTCAGCTTCCTGCTGGGATCTGACCTGCTGCTTCACATCAGACCTTCTTTTCTCCATGAGACGGATCAGCTCAGTGAAGATCTTCTCACTGTCCTTCACTGCTTTATCAGCAGAGCCATTGATAGCCTCCACCTCCTGTTGGAGCTCCTTCACATCTTTCTCTCTGTCCTGGATTCTCTGCTGGATGTTTTGTCGACTCACCTCGAGCTCTCTCTGCCTCTCAGTCCTTTCTGCTGCAGCTGGGACTGTGTCGTGGCCTTTATGTACATCCATAGAGCAGAGATAACAGATACACTGCTGATCAGTGCGACAAAACATCTTCATCACCTCATCATGACGAGAGCAGATGTTCTCCTGGAGCTTCTTGGAGGGCTCCACCAGCTTGTGTTTCTTTAATGGAGCCGCATCATGATGAGGCTGGAGGTGTTTCTCACAGTAAGAGGCCAGACAGACCAGACAGGACTTCAGAGCTTTCAGTTTTCTCCCAGTGCAGACATCACAGGCCACATCTTCAGGTCCAGCATAGCAGTGATCAGCAGGAGCAGCTTGGAGTCCAGTCTTCTTCAGTTCCTGCACTAAAGCTGCTAACATGGTGTTTTTCATCAGGACAGGCCTCGGTGTGAAGGTCTGCCTACACTGAGGGCAGCTGTGGATTCTCTTCACATCCTCTCCATCCCAGTAGCTTTTGATACAGTTCATGCAGTAGCTGTGTCCACAGGAAGTAGTCACCGGATCCTTCAGTAGATCCAGACAGATCGGACAAGAGAAGGTTTCCCGGTCCAGTTTATTTCCTTGCTGCGCCATTTCTCCTCTCCGCGTCGACGACTGTCTGAGTTTGACTTCCTCAGAAATGAAACTAGTTTGAGCTCTGATCTAAACAACATGCGGCCTGTCAGCTGACACGTCAGCACATGTTGGTTCCACCCATCTTCAAACTGTAGATCTGAGGGGGAGGGAACAAGGAAACACGTGAACAGGGTGGAGCTGGCTGTGTTTGAGAGCAGGAAGAAGAGGGAGGGCTCATCAAGAGCTGAGCCATTCCAGGAAGAGGACCTTGTAAATGATCTGCAGAGTTCATACACTTTGATCGCTGTGAAGAAAATAGTTCATGTTAAAGTTTCACCTGGAAATGAGTCCAAAAGAAACCAGAAGACTTTTCTAAAACACGGCTGATCTGAAGGTGAAATAAAGGTAAATCCTCCAGTCAGTGACAATCATCAGCCAAACAACCACTAATAAAGGCAATCATTTCATCTTCTTTATGTTCAATGATGAAATCCTCGACTGTCTGTAAAAGGTGAGCTGTCAGAGACGAGGACTACAAACACAGGAGCATCACCAGCTGCCATTTTGTCACCTTTGTTCTTTTCTTTGGAAACCAGTGAGTTCAAATGTATTACACACGTTTACTGTAAATATTATACAGTATGTAAAGTAGTTCAAGTTTGCACAACCATAAACCTATACAGCAACAAGACTCCAGAAGAAGTGAGTCAGTCTCCATAAGTCCCCATGTTCAAATGTCCAACTTCACAGCAGAAATAAACATGTTTACAGCCTGGTACAAAAAACAGTTTTGGTCTCTGTAGCTAATTTGGTCTCTAAGCTTAAAGTTGGACCTGCTTTGTATGCAAAGTTTCATGAGATAACTTTGATTTGGCGCTATATAAATAAATTGAATCTAAGTTTTCTCTCACGGTCGATTAAAATGATAATTAAAAAACTGCAGCTGTCAAAAAATGTGCTTTTGTAAAAGGTGAAGTTTCTCCAGATTGTAGAGAAGTAAAAAATAGAGAGCAGTGCCTGAAATGTAAATGTCATTTCCAGCACTGAGTGTGTGTTGTGTTGTTGTGAACAGACTGTGTGTGTGTGTGTGTGTGTGTGTGTGTGTGTGTGTGTGTGTGTGTGTGTGTTGCAGGAGACTGGGTCAGTAGCTCCAGGCTGATACCTGTGGCTCTACAGAGCTGCTGCATTAATTATGAACTGCACGAGATTTAGAAATGGAGGCGAGGTGAGGAAGAGGCCTGCTTCTCCACAGGTGGAGAGGATGAATATGAAACACTGGCATATGTAATCTACTGACAGACAGACACACACACACACACACACACACACACACTGCATCTTCTTCTCTTGGTTGTAGAAATTCACAGCGAGGCGTAACAAAATATCAAAGACACAAAAAGAAAGTATTAACAAGGCAAAAGTTCCCGATCCTTTTTATAAGATGAAAAAACTAAAAGCAAAGCAGCGGAGCAGATTTCCATTCCAACATTAATTCCAGCGCTGGTGAATTTCCAATGTCGGCAGCCATTAAGGCCTGTCAAATCAAATGTGACACCGGGGGAACCAGAGAGAAATATTCAAATCATCTTTCAAATCTTTTTCTAGAGTCGCTCCTCTCGTCGCTGACAGCTCTGACAATTAATTTATGTCTTACAGATTATTCCTTAAACCGCCGCTGACCCTTGAGGACGTGCACGAGAGCGCACGGATGCAGCCGGGGAAACAGACGTGCACACGGTGCCACAAATCCCTGCCGGAGAGGGCGGGACACGTACTTCCCCTCCGAGTGTCAATCAGTCGAAAGACACCACGAATGTGAACGCGGCAGCTGAAATGTAAAGTCAAGAGAGGATAACGTCCAACATGTGGACAGTTAAACCAAAGGGACAACGCTGCTGGACTCATCAACAATATGCAGGACTGCCAAGATGGAGACGACCAGCATGGAGACTACGTCCAGGTTTTAGACAGTCTGTAGGACGTCACGGAGACTACGTCCAGGTTTTAGACTTTTAGTCTAAAAAAACAGAAAACTCAATAAAAGCTTTGTGTTTTCTGACATGTTGAATCTTCCTCTGGTCACATGGGGTGATTTTATTTTGTCAGCAGAATGATTGATTGATTTTATTGGACAATAAATAAATTCAGGATCTTGGCTCCATGTACAACTTTTCATCGTCGAGGATAACACGAGATAACGCGGATGGACGGAGGGTGAAGGATAGTCGACGGCACGTGATGAACTGACACTCGTACATTCAGAAACACTAAATACTGAACAACACAATAAAAAATACAGTCAGCCATAAATCCTTTAAACTGGTGGATTCTACCACAACACATCTCAGCAGTGCATGAGATCATAATTTAATCAATTTTCTTCATAACTGTGGGTCGTTTATTCCAGAAAACATCTGCTGAGTATAAAAATCTTTTCCTGCCAGAAAGTGTTTTAAGTCAGCGCCGTAACTATGAGAGTCTGCAACCCAGTAATTAAGATATCTGGCCACTTCCCCCGAACAGTCTTCAGAACCGTACACAATTTAATATGAATCCAAGTGAGCGGACACTGATGATCCAATAATCATCTGTGCGTCTGTATGAAGCAGTTAATAAAATAAAAGTCTGACAGGGAGGGTGCTCATCATTTAAAGTGTAATTCACTTACACAACACACAAGTACATGTATGAACATACAGTATGTATGTTTGGTGAGGTAGTCTCCGTGACGTCCCCGCAGACTGTCTAAAACTGGACGTAGTCTCTGAGACGTCCCCGCAGACTGTCTAAAACTGGACGTAGTCTCTGAGACGTCCCCGCAGACTGTCTAAAACTGGACGTAGTCTCTGAGATGTCCCCACAGACTGTTTAAACCTGGACGTAGTCTCCGTGATGTGGATGTGGATCGTTAGTGGCCCTGAGGCGGGCTAAATCAAATGGCGGTACTTTGACCAAAGATGATGACACATGCAGCCGTTGCCCCTGGTTACCCGTCAGAAGAAGACGGGTAGGAACAGTAACTGATGATGGAACTGTGTGAACTGTTTCCAGCACACCTGTTCATTTACACTACAGCACAAACTGCGAGGAACAAGTTTGATTCACACAGAAGCACAAAAGGTTTCTGTTACAGCAGCCGGGAGCACGCATCATCACTCCAATTATAGACTCCAGATGGAAGAGATCAAGTTTTTGGATTTTGAAAAATGTTTCTTCAGGATCACAAATTAAAGTTCCTCTTCCTCTTTCCCCGATCGTTTGTCTGGCAGAACGTGAGCGGAGAGGAAGGAGTCAGTCTGATGTCTCATCCAATTTCAGCAACACGATTTTTTGACTTGACGTTTGAATATTTGGATGTGGAAATAACAAAATGGAGCACAAAACCTGAAAAACAAAACTCTGGTTTGTTAGGTGGTGCTGTTGGTGTCTAGCAGCTGACCATGAAGTGTGATGTTCCAGCTGTTCTTGCTCAAATCAAACTCCGACTTGAAAACTCAAAGACAGAATTCAAACGACCTTTTAATGATCTGAATTCAAACATTGCAGCAATCAAATGAAACAAATAAATATTCAGTTTCATCCTGACGGCCTGTCTTTGCTTCCATGCACCGCCCTCCTCCTGCTCCGCTGACGGGAGTTCATTTTTTGTCAGATTTGTTTTTGAGCCTCATTAACCAGTGCCAGATTAGTCCTCGGTGGGACGGAGGCGGCGGCGGTGGAGAGGAGAAGGAGGAGTGGAAGGGGGAGGCGTGAGCGCCTTGCCTCCGACCTGATGAGGTGCAAGCAATTAAAGAGCAGGAAGACGGAGTCTGTCAAGAGTGCCAACGCAAAAGCTCAAGACACCTAACCCACTTAGACGCTTTCAGCTCTTTAATAAAGAAACTTCTGTAAACTGTCAAAATGATAATAGCCCGGGCCACCGCTGGTAATTGCAATTAGAGGAGGTAAAGTAGGATAGTGCTGCACACACACACACACACACACACACATTCCTCCTGAAAAACCTTAACCTAATTTTTTTTTCTCCATCGCTCCGTGGAACAAACGTCTTCGAGACGACCACAAAGTGTCAAAACATCGACAGAAAATGTCCTGAAATGTTTCAGAGTCAATGTTAGTTTGACTCAGAGAACTTTATGAACCGAACAACAACAACAACAGAAGAAGAAGAAGAAGAAGAAGGGAGGAAACAGAGACATAATCAAAGAAAAGGAGAAGAGGAAGTTTGAAGAAATAAAGGAGGAGAGATGAAGAACAAAAGAAAGTGAAAAGGTGAAAGAGGAAAGAAGGACATAGCAAAGGGAAGGAAGAATGAGAGAGTGTAGTAAAGAAGGAAAGAATACAGGATAGAAGGAAGGAAAGACAGAAAGTAACGACAGCAAGATGAAACATACTGCAGGATGGAAAAGAAAGATGGAAGGGAAGAAAGAAAGGAGACAGAAAAAGGAAACAAACAGTACAAAAGAGAAAAGCAAGGAAAGAAAGTAACAAGGAGACTCAGTGAATCCTCTAAAATTCCTTTAAAGTCAAAAAATCCGTGTTTTTGCTCAGTTGTGATCACGTGACAGCATCTGAAGATTTCAGGTCAAACTCCTGAAAAGTCTGCAGACTTCCTCCGGTGGGGAAGCTGAAGAAGCAGACGTATTGTGACGGGTTTGTATTTCCTGTTTTATTTTGTAGTTCTCCCCTCTCTGTGTCTGGTATTTCTGCTTCCTTTGTGATTCTGCCTGATTCCACCCTGATTGGTTTCACCTGTTCATTAGTCTGGCCTTGTAATTTAGCTCCTGTGTTTCCTTTTATTCGTCACGTCTGCTGCTGTCTGTTGCTGTCTGTTGCTGTCTGTTTCTGTCTGTTGCTGTCTGTTGCTGTCTGTTGCTGTCTGTTTCCCGTCTTCCTGCCAATGTTCCTGTTTTCTTTCTCAGTTCTGGATTCAGTGAATTGGGTTTATTGTAGTTAGTTTTTGTGTTTCACACTTTGTGTACTGAACTCGTTGTTTTGTTCATTTGAGCTCGTGTGGAGGCTCGTGTCTGAATCCTCTCGCTTCACATTATCAAGTGCAGTCGACTTCCACATGTTAATGCAGCAGCAGTCAAATATTCATATTCATATTGAGCCGTATCTGATAGATGACAGCCATCAGCTGCAGAGGATGAACGCCGCCTCCACCGGCACCACAATAAACCGAGGCGAGGCGCCGCGTTTGATGTCTTATCTGCTGCTTTGATTCACTTCGACTGGATGTTGATCAGCAGATCGGCGCCGTTATTTCCAGGTGTAATCTTCATTTTGTTGCCAACACACACACACAAACACAGCGGACGTGTCTCATCCGTCATCTCACGCTTGACTAAACCGATTCGAAGTCAAACTTTGTCCTTTGAAGCTCCAGTTTGATGAACCTGTGTGTCAGATGACAGGAAGTTGTCCCTGTCGCAGACGTCAGTGAAGTGACCGGATGAGCCCCGAGCTTTGTTCGGCTTTTGTGTTTCATAAATTCAACGAGGCTTTTATTGCCTGATTCAATGTGCGGCATAAAAGGCCACAAAGACAATAAATGAAGATGGGGTTTTATTTGCATCTCTTCCTGCGGGGCTAAATTTAAAGGATCAGTGAATCAAATCATTAAAATAAAAACCCCTCTCTGCCAAGCGTGAAGGAAGGAGTTAATTACTCAGATTTAGTGGTTTTGGGGCGATTTCAGTTTCCTATAGACGGTGGAACCGGAGCTCTTCTTCCGCACTGAAGGATCCATGGCTTGTTTGTGCATGGATTAACAGCAAAGGAAAGGCAAATCAAATAAAATTAAGTATTAATATGCAATATGCATAATTGACAAGCCATCGCTTGGAGTGCTGTTCAAAAACTTTCAACAAGGTAATAAAGTAAACAAGCAGAGGGATGAAATTCAGCTCGCTGAGACTCCCCACAGCCCGAGCGAGGAGGAAACAACACGTCTGATGTAGCGAGCGCCTCTGTGTTTTTATTTTCATTTTCATTGAATTTATTATCTCTGCTCGTCGTTTTTTCAGCAAAGACTCGTCTGCGGTTATGAATATGTAAAGCTGCAGGGGTGAGATTTACCTGTAGACAGGCTGCTGTTTAGAAGGCTCAGTCTGTGCATATGAATAAAGTGTCACACGATGCACACGAGCATCCAGGTGTTGTATTTAGAGCATTTTTTACACATCAGGGCAGAGGGCTGTAATGTAGAGTAATTATATATGATGTTGGTTGTTTTTTTGTGGGTGGGGGAAGGATCAAGCAGCAGGATCTCCAAATGAGACCGGCTGAACTCAAAAAAACCTCCGCCAACTTTCCCTCAGCATCTGGCAGCAGCGTGGACAGGAGAACATGGAGGTAGAAGGCCGGAGGGTCTGGACCTGAACTTTGTTGAACTCCTAGTTTAGCAGACATCGTTCACCCACACTGAAACATTTTCTGCTGTAAGTCCAAAACCAAAACAAAAGAACAGCAACAACTCTGCAGCGAGTGCAGCTTCAGAGTGTGAAAGCTAAACCCTCAGTCCGACAGACACAACGCTGACGTTCACCTGCCCACAACTCAAACTTCAGAGCTTCTCACCCGTCTGTGAGTGACTGTGACTGCCTGAATGCTGCTCACTGCTGGTCTGGAGGTTGTGTTCGGTCTCAGGTATGTTAATTGGAAAGTAGACGGCGACACAAGCTTATAGCTGCAATGCAGAGCAGTTGGGGTGGAACACACACTCGCTATTGGCTACTAGTTCTTTGTGGTGAACAGGCCAAACTCAGACCGACGTGTAATTAACTGAAGTATAATCCTGCAAGGAAACAACCTGGAGTTTGTCCATATTCATGAGAGGGGACAGCATGCTGGCAGACGTCCTGGCTGCCTGGTTAGGCATCCGTCTTATGATATTTGGTGTCATGTCCTGTCTGGTGTGTTTCGGCAGAATCTGCTCTTCACATCACTTTGTGTTGGTTCGTTTATATAAAGATGTCACGGTGTGATGAACTGCAGACCTGCAACTTCCTGGATTGTCTGTGTTTATGTGATAATGTTGCTGTTGCAGTCAGTCGGTGGTCGCAGCCTCTCCGCCCGCTGTGCTTCACCTCCAGCCCTCTGCAGGTTCCTCCGCCTCCTCGTCCTCCTCACAGCCTCGCTGAGACTCCATTAGCTCTGCTGTCCGTCAGCGGGCTGTGATGTGAGATTAGACGGCGGTGCTGCAACCTCAGAGGTCACTCTGCTCTCCTCTCTGAAGCTCTGTGAACACTGTCTCCTGACCTGCTTCACACAGATAGATGGAGAACTTGTCCAACAAAGAGACTTCAGATACACATCGTCTGAGTTCTGACCTGTCTACATCGGCGTTATCTTCAGTAGGACTCATTTGCTCTGTATTCCGAGTAAATTAAGACCAACTGAGCTACAGCTCTGCTCACTCCTGCAGGAAACCAGTTCCTGAGAGCACTTTACTGTGGCAGTGCTGAGATGGGGAGAACATTCCTGAAAGCACCTGAACTGCATCAGAGGGAAATTAGACACTGTAAAACTTTCTTTGCACAAACTGCAAATAAAAACAAACCATCTGCAACGCAAACTATCAACCACTAAAAGTCAGTCCCAGATTTACTCTTGTCCGGCGGCTTCTTGCTCGCTCACTCTCTCCTTTTCTCTTCTTAGCTTCCTCCGTCAACGTCCTCTTCACTCTCTTCTCCTCTGCCATTATGTCCATAGAAGCTGCTGACTGCTGGGCCTGAAAACCTCCTCTTCTTCTTCTTCTTCTTCTTCTTCTTCTTCTTCTTCTTCTTCTTCTTCTTCTTCTTCTTCTTCTTCTTCTTCCCGGGGGTCCAAAACACCTGTGGTACAAACACTAACACTCCAACAAACTGAGCTAACATGAGCTAACAGCAGCTACAGCTGTCAGCAGTTTACTTCACTGTCCATCATAAACTCTGTAAATCACAGAGAGTTGAGGCGGAGCAGCCGGAGGACATCAGAGGGAAAACCAGAAAACATTTTCTCCATAAAATATGATCCAGTTTCACCAGAATCAGTGAAATAGTTGGTGGTGTGTGACTTAGTGCCGTAAAGCGTTACGTACTTCTCCCGACCCGGAGCCCAAAGTTACATAGTGTGAGAACAGACGTACGAATGACAGAGACACTGTTCAGCTGATCACAGGTCAGTGCGGATCAGCAGGAGGTAACAGACGTCAGTTTATCAGAGGAAAGTTGCGCAGTGTTGCTTTAGAGTCTGTGTCAGTTTGGCAGGAGGTCACACCTATCAGCTATGAATATAATTCTCTCTCTTATTAAACTCATCAATATTTGATTGCATCACGCACTTGAAGTGTGTCTAGCATTCACTTCTCGAGACCCGGACCAACAGAGGTCGATGCTGAGCTCACACCTCGGCTGTGAAGTGAAATCGGCTGCAGTTCAGGTCCTCCGTCAGAGTCACGTTCAACTACGGTGCTGCAACACACAATCATGATACTACAAAGCCAACCTGAAGCGCCTGTCATTTACATATGTAGAGCGAGGGCAGCTGTTTTAATATAAATCAAACATGTCTGTTGCACAACATGAAGCGAATATGTGACTGAAACGTGTCTCCACAGGACGTGGACGTGTTTCATCAGTAGAACGTCTAAATTTAGTTATTTTTCATCAAATATGTCTGTCACCGAAATGTCTCTCAATCACTTCCTTTCTTTCTCACCTTCAACGTTACAGGCAATCATTTTCTCAATTTAGCACATCCATTTCCTTCCAGCAAAAGTGAGAAGAACCACAGCTCGGCTGGCTGCTTAGTTCATATTGCAGACTTGCTATATACTGTATCCAGCACACATCTTGAATGCTTTGTGCTAGCTGCAATGCATCTCAGTGCGGGTGTAACACTATTGGTCCTCCCTGACTTTGACAGGAAACGTAAAAGTGAGGAAGTAAACAACACTCTGTGTTTCATAGAGGTTTTAACATGCAGTCCTCTTCAAGCCGCAGCTTTCTAAAGATAACGTGTAAAATAAAGAAATTGCACCTGCAAAATTTAGTTTTATTTTCTTGAGTTAAAGATGATGAACCTGCTGTGTGACTGCACCGACTTCCCCTGAAGCTTCCCACCAGCCTCGTGCGGCTGAAGAAATCACAGAGGGAGAGGTTTCTGTCGTCGGTTTGACTGTGCAGCAGAGCCACCTGTCACCCCCGCCTCACCTCCACCACCCGCCCACCTCTCCCCAGTGAGACGCCTTCACTCTGATGCAGCGAGGACGGATCTCTGAGCCGCGCTGGTGGTAAAGTAGACACGTTAAATTTTGCATGGATTCCCTTTGAAGTGTCAGGAGATAAAAAGGGAAGCTCAACCCGTGTTTTCATGTGTTCATTGTGAAGAAGAAGAAGAAGAAGAAGAAAAGGACGCCAGGTACAGCTGAACTGGGCTGTAATGTAAGATGATTATAAAGTAGGTACACTTAAAAAAAAGCTCCTTTCTTTTAGAATTTAGAAAGTTTTGAAGTAAAACTGGGAGATTTTTTCAAACATCAAAAATCATTAAGCTGAGATCTCAGGAGAAAAAGTCCAAACACAGAATCGCTCTTTTACTTCGTGTCCTTTAGCTCCTGATGGTTCCCTTAGACTGATGACAGCAAGCACTGTAAAAAGAAGAATGACTGTCTGCAGCGACTGCCAGACAAGAACCGTCAAATTAAAGTAAAATATCGATTCAAATACATTTTTAGTCGGAGAAGTACTGTTAATTTACAGATGTTTTCAAATTATTACCATCAAACTCCTTCAATAAAGTTAAAATTCTCATAGTTCTGTCATTTTACAGATTTGTGTATGGACATGAACATTTTTATAATAAGATACATGTTTTATTACAGATCATTATTGTCATATTACAGACATTTGTAAGTAATTCACAAAAGCTGGAAAAAAAGACTGTTTAAATAAATAACACAGTAATTGTTCTGCACACAAAGAGAAATAACTGTAATTTGTCATCATTGGCATAATACTCAAAATAACAGTTTGGCTGTTAATTCACAGATAAGTGAAGTCTGTAATTTTACACTTATGAGTTTAATATACAATTAAAAAAAAACAAGAAGCTACTGTAAAACATAGAGAAAAGAGGAGTGATGATTTTTTTACAGTGTAAGTAGAGGTGAAGGCATCAGAATTACTTAAATCAAGTTTTTTTAAAGATTTTCACCTTCAGTAACTGAAGAACTTTGAGCTGACAGGAAGTCTTAACGTGGGATTTGTTGACAATAAGAAAAACGTTAGAAAAACATGCGACACAAAGCATAAATTAAATGCTGCTCACCTTCTTTTTCAGAAAGTTTTCAGGCACGATTATCTTCATTTGGCCTTTGAAAAACATCAGCTAATGTAGAGCGAGCACTCCACCTATTCCCAGTGCAGATTCGTTAAGTTCTTGCGTCTTCTACAAATTAGGCAAGAAAACGAGTGTGAAGGAAATAAGTTTTCTTGATTATAAATGTGCTAATTTTGCAGTAAAGTCTGAATTTGAGACTCAAAGACTTCTTTTGCAGTGTCGAGACGTCGTGTCTGCATCCCTAAGTCTCCCTCCTTGATCATCGCTTGCTGCCTCTGCAGGAAGAGGAAGTGACACCAGCGTCAAAGGCCTCGGAGCGGAGTGACACCCTGACACTCCTCGCTAAAAAAAAGAAAGAAGAAGACACCTCCTCCCCTTCCCCAACCAAACCTCCCCACCTGAGCTCACCGAGGGTTTGCATTCCAGTTGCTGGATCGTTAGCCGGGGGCATTAGGCGTCTTGCCTCGGACTTGCATCATCGCCTCCCGTCTCAAAGTTTTGACGCGTCGTCTTTCCCCTCTTTTCCCGTCTCTCTCTCTCTCTCTCTCTCTCTCTCTGGCATGTAGATTATTCTCATCAGCTTCCCCCCAACATCCTTTAGAAGTAACAAAAAGGAAATATGGAGGGAGGCTGAAGGAGAAACGAACAAACGAACACGAGAGCCTGTTTCTTTTCAAGTGCAAGGTCACCCTGATGAAGATGCAATCACACACGACGCCGTCACAAAGCTCCTCGACCCAACAGCATGCAAACAGAGAGGATTATGGGTGAATCACCTGAGAACACGGACAGAAAAAAAGAGATTTCTGTCGGTGACATAAAAAAAAAAAAAAACATAATTGACTTCAGGATGAAGATCAGCCGTACACCAGCTCAGAGGTCATGAACTGACTCTTATTATGTGCTCATACATGAACCTGTCACAGTTTACACATGTCAACACGGAAACATACAAATATTCAGTCTGACATTCAGCCCTGAGCTGACGGCTGACAAGAAACCAATATTTTATCATCATTTCAAATGTAATTTGTATTGTAAAGTGTCTCTGGGTACCCAGAAAAGATCTTAAATAAAATAAATAAAACGTCTGTATAAAATAAAAAGATATAAAAATACATTCAGAATCACTTTTATTGTCTGGTTTGTGCACACATACAAGGAAGTCCACTCCAGCTTTATGTTGCTCTCAAAGTAAATACACAGATGTCTGCAGATTATAAAAAACAACATATATACACACACACACACACACACACACACCAATAACATCTGCAACATGAATCATGTACAGGTACAGTGAATGTTTGTGCATTCATAGACATTAAACGCATGAAATAAATCAAAAGATCGAGGATTGTATATGAGGATCAAACGGTATTAAACACAAACAATAAAGAGATAAAGATAATACATATATAAATAAACAGAGAAATAAATGTATTTAAATACATTATAGGAGCATAGCTCAGATAAGGCGTACCAGGAGTATTTATTCCACCTTTATCTTCCCTTTTGGGCTTCCTTATCTTTCAAACTCTCTCCTGTTCCCTTAAAACAAACAGAGCATTAGCTCAGGAGCGTCCATACGAGGTGTAATATGAGGGGTCGCCAAATCAGAGTCTGTTCTTTAATATCCCATCCTTTCCTGATGTAATGCACTGGTTAGATCACGTAACCACATGTTGGAGGAACTGTTGTTTCTTTACATGACATCAGTCGTCAAACAACCTGAAGCCCGCAGAACGAGACCCTGAATCTGCTCCACGAACCCATCACTGAAGCTCACATGCAGGAAATTAACAAAGATCTTTCTTCTTTCTTCAGTCGCAACAACTAACGACGAGCCGAGCAAAACTGGAGTTTCTCTGAGGCCCTTCATGTTACTCAAAGAAAACTGACTTCAGTGAAGTGAATGAGAAAATCTTCAACTTCCCCCTTGAGCGGCGGGTCGCAAGATCAGTCTGAGGGGATGTGATAATAACCACGAGAGGAAATTACATGAAACGTTTTTGATAAAAGTTTTCAGCCTGTTCTCTTATCTGTGGCCTTATTTTTATTCTAATTTATGGATAGTTCTACTTCTTCTTCGCCACCATAACCTCCACCGGGCACGGCTCTGTGACTTTGTGGCCGTGGCGCTGTTTTAGTCCGTTGTCCACACGACTTCAAACCCCACCATGATCAGGAGTCTGCACAGGATGTTTTATTTTGAAAATCAAACAGTACTCTGTCCTGTTGACTATCAGCTGAAATAGAAACTGTTGCTGGTCAGGTCATTATATTTAACTTTATTAAGGTGGTTTGCTGTAAACTTGTTTTAATCTCTGACATGATGTCATCTTAACTGGACTTTTTTAAAGCATGTAACGCAACATGATGTAATTATATGCTCCTATGTTACTGCTGCAGGTATACGGCTGAGAAACCCAAAGACAGTTGCTAGGCAATGATTGGACAGTCACTGCTCAGGGGTTCACAGATAATTGACTGTTTGCCAAGTGATGTCCTTATGTACAACCCCACATAATGTACTTTATAATGATAATGGTGGCAAATATAACACATGAAATTCATTGTTTGAACAAAGGTCTAAGCTATAAAAAAATAATGAGACGAGAAAAGAAAAGCAGCTCTAGATTTTGCTAAAATAACATCTGAGACTTTGAATCAACTCTGACTGATTTCAGCTGCATGTGTTAAACTCTGATATCAGAAGAAGAAAGTAAACTGGTTAGTCAGACATGCTAACATTAGCATCTTTAATCTGTTTATATGTGTGGTATTTATTCAGTTTAGTGGTTATATGTGTGGTATTTATTCAGTTTGTGTTTATATGTGTGGTATTTATTCAGTTTAATGTTTATATTTGTGGTATTTATTCAGTTTAGTGGTTATATGTGTGGTATTTATTCAGTTTGTGTTTATATGTGTGGTATTTATTCAGTTTAATGTTTATATGTGTGGTATTTATTCAGTTTAGTGGTTATATGTGTGGTATTTATTCAGTTTAGTGGTTATATGTGTGGTATTTATTCAGTTTGTGTTTATATGTGTGGTATTTATTCAGTTTAGTGGTTATATGTGTGGTATTTATTCAGTTTGTGTTTATATGTGTGGTATTTATTCAGTTTAATGTTTATATGTGTGGTATTTATTCAGTTTGTGTTTATATGTGTGGTATTTATTCAGTTTAGTGGTTATATGTGTGGTACTTATTCAGTTTGTGTTTATATGTGTGGTATTTATTCAGTTTAGTGGTTATATGTGTGGTATTTATTCAGTTTAGTGGTTATATGTGTGGTATTTATTCAGTTTGTGTTTATATGTGTGGTATTTATTCAGTTTAGTGGTTATATGTGTGGTATTTATTCAGTTTAGTGGTTATATGTGTGGTATTTATTCAGTTTGTGTTTATATGTGTGGTATTTATAGTATAGCTAAAGCTTTGATGTTAGTTGGCTGGGACTAGAAATCGAGTGTACTGATGTGATTGTTTTGAAGTTTTTAGTCTCATGTAACATTGATATTAATTATGGTTGCTAACTTATTTTTTATACGTAAGCATGTAAATATTTCAAGACATGTTGCTCAGTCAAGAACAAAGACTGTGTAGACATTCATATTTGTGTTGAGATTCAGTGTGTAGCTCAGCTGTGGGTCTGTACTTCCTGCACTTCGTCCTCTGTGATCAAACAGCCGTGTCTGAATGTTCTGTGTGCTGTGACCATAACCGGCCATGACTGGAACAAACACAGCAGCCATGCTTGTTATGTTTATTCTGATACACAGACATGAATCACAGCATATTTTTGTTGCGCCGTGCTGTAAGTTGGAGCATCTCTGATTCTTGAGTATTTATTGTGGTGGGAGAATGAAGCGTCTGCAAGCGTTCTGCCGATCTTTCTGGAGTCGGGTGAGATAAAGGTTTCCTTTGATACGATGACAGTTGTGACTCTGCGGCTGCAGCGCTGCTTTGGGTCATCATTTCTAAAGAAATCACTTGCAGCTCCCGGCGGCTTCGCATATTTTGAGCACTCAGGGCGCAGAGCACCAGAGGTTAAATATATTTCAACTTTTTTTTTCTTTTTAAATGAAGAGCGTTGCTCCTGGAAAGTGTTTCCAGCAGTCACTCAGCAACAACAGCAGCTGTGACCGGCACTGCCCTCTGCACCGTCTGACGGTGTCAGCACCGACACCGAAGGCCTTCAGTGGAGCATGACATCACTTTGATTGACAGGTGACCGACATAGAAAGCGTCCAGGCGGATTCGTACCTGCAACCTCTGTCACCTCCTGTCAGTCAGCTGCTGAAAAGCTGCTAGTTACTCAGAACATCACTGTGTTTATAATAAGGTGTCTGATTATCAAGAGAGGCAGTTATTATAAGATATTTCTAGACTACAATAAGTGTAACAGCTGTCAGGTGAGCTCTGGTTAAAAATAAGTGTCCACAGATTTATATAATACAGAGTTATCAGGACATTTCTTCATGTCTCAGCTCCATTTGGTCCATTAAACTTGTAACTAAATCATGTCATAGGTCTCACATCACACCAGTGTTCGCTAATCTACATTTTAAATGTAGAATTAATTTTAAACTTCTTTTAATCACCTTTAAAGCTCCACACGGACTGGCCCCACTTTATATTCCTGAATTATTGTGTCACCCCGACCCTGGTGAGACCACTGATGTCTACCAACCAAAACCTTTGGTAGGCCCAAAATCCTGGGGTCAACCAACCTAGAACTTTTAGTGGACCCGAAATCGTGAGGTCTGCCAACTAAGGTGGTCCTGAAATTCTGAGATTGACCAACCAAGAACTTTTGGTTCCCTCGAAATCCTGAGGTCTACCAACTAAGGTGGTTCTAAAATCCTGTTATCCTGTTATGTGCTTGTGGTTTGCTCCTGTTTTATCTTTCTAATGTTTGCCTTGTACAGCACCTTGTAACTCTGTTTTTTTTTTTTTTTAAGAGGCATTTTTGTTGATTTTCCAAGAGCCACAAACACGATTTCATTTCATCCAGCCTTTCTGTGACGTTGTGGTGGTCAACGCTACATCAAACCAAAACATCACAAGAAGACAGATGAAATGGAATATATGAGGAGGCTGCTGTACAGACGCTGTATCTAACTGAACTATTTGATTTATGACTCTTCTTACAGGACATAAACATTTTGGATCGTTTGTCTTTCAGGTTGTGACTTTGTGTCTCTGCATCTTTTCATTTGTCAGATTTCTCTCTTAACTTTTAGTCCTGTCTTCAAAGACGTCCTCATGAATTTCTGAAGCAACGTCCACCTCAGGATTACACAGAGATCAATAAAATCAAAGGAGGAGATTCTCTCTGCCCTCACTGAGTGCTGTGAGGTTTTATTTGACAGTTTCTGTAGCCTGTCCTCTTCCTGTATCTTTATTTTACATTTTGTACGCATGAAATCCATTTCCTGTCTGAAGGGGGGGGTTCCTCCTGTATTGCTTTTTACAAGGTTTCTTCAAGCGGTAACCTCCGTGGCTGTGAAGTGAAGCCATCAGAGGAAGTGCCAAAAATTGCAGTTCCACAAATGTCCACTTGAGGCTGGCTCCAGAAGTGAGTCAGTCTCCATAAGTCCCCATGTTCAAATGTCCAACTTCACAGCAGAAATAAACATGTTTACAGCCTGGTACAAAAAACTGTTTCACAACGGCTCTTCAGAAACTTGTGGGGAACGTTGTGGAGACTACGTCCAGGTTTTAGACAGTCTGTGGGGAAGTCACGGAGACTACGTCCAGGTTTTAGACAGTCTGTGGGGAAGTCACGTCCAGGTTTTAGACAGTCTGTGGGGACGTCACAGAGACTACGTCCAGGTTTTAGACAGTCTGTGGGGAAGTCACGGAGACTACGTCCAGGTTTTAGACAGTCTGTGGGGACGTCACAGAGACTACGTCCAGGTTTTAGACAGTCTGTGAGGACGTCGTGGAGACTACGTCCAGGTTTTAGACAGTCTGTGGGGACGTCACAGAGACTACGTCCAGGTTTTAGACAGTCTTTGAGGACGTCGTGGAGACTAGAGTTTAAGTAGCTGAAGTTGACCAACACAACCCAAGGCTTCATGAAATCCTCTCACTTACCAAATCACTTATGAAGTGATTAAACATGACACAGTTAATGAAGTGTTAAAATAGACGCTGTTTTTCGGCAGTGCTTTCGAGTATTTTTCTTCCTCACGCTGTTCAAATTAACAATAATGATACACAAAACACAAAAACACCTTTAATATTTTACATGTTGCAGGGATGAAAAGACGCATGGGTCCAATACGTGTTTGGGTTGAGGGGGAATCTCTTCTTTTACTTCACTGTTTCTCTCGGAGGTGAATCACACTCCTCCCTGCTGAGTCCAGGAGAAGCAAACTGATGAATGGACAGAAAAAAGAATTAAAAGAAAAAGAAAAAAGCGAACAAACAAAGCTCAGAGTGACCTGAGGCGGCGTGACGGATCACAGACAACACAACCAAACCAAACCAAACACCACGGGCTCCAACTGCACGCAGAGATCTCCACAACTTCTTCAAAGATGGCTGATAAAAAATGGATGTTAAACAGTCGCTTTCAAGTGCTGTGGAACCTCGATGATGGAGCAACACCGAGGTGTTTGATGTTAATTCTACTGTTAGTGCTTGAAACTTCTTTGAGAAGAGCCACACTCAGACACATTAAAACAAACTTTGAACTGCTAAATTGTTCTAAGCAACATGGCCGCAGGAAATTTTCTGCATTTGAAAGCTGCTTGAGCCTCAGCCGAGATAAACAGCGGCGATGTTAAATTCATGTCTTGTTTTACTTTGAAAGGGAACGGCATCAAAGGCGTGAGGCAGAGCATCCCCACAGCAGGAAGAAAATTAATGGAGAAGAATGTCTCTTTAAGCGTTTCCGTTTATAATAATTCAGGGCAAAGACAGTTTGCATCTGCAGCCCGAGCACTCCGAGCCAAAAATCATTTCCATAAAGTGGTTCTGGTTTTGTGTTTTTTGCTGAGGTGACAGATGGACGCTGGAAGCTGCAGTGGACTCTCAGTCGGACAGGAGAGTGTTCACGTTTCATCTGTGCAAGTCAAATTGAACTATGAAAAGACTTATAATATATATATTCCTCCTGAAATGTCCAAATATTTACAATATTTGTCTAAATATGGTCAGATTGCAACAGTTTGGTGCATGATACTCCATGAATCAGTTGTAGATCTCCAAATCTGCAAAGGAGAATTTAATTTAATCATTTTCTCCATAGGATTAACTTTTTTACCGTTATTACAGTTTCTTATTAGTTCCATGTTTTAGTCTTTTATTTATTTATTTTATTTTATTTTTTATATTTTTAGCTATAGTTTTAAAGGTTTTTTGTTCTCACAGACATTTCTGCTTTTATTTTGGAATAAAAAGAAAATGACAGGAAGTGGGAATCCAGAGAGGAGGGACGACCCGACTGAATTTGAACCCAGTCCACTGTGATCACATTGTCCGAATCTGAAATCTTTGAGTGACAAACAAACGTTTCTAATTCCTTTAGGAAACACTGCAACACGAACCGGACACAATATGGAGAGAACCCACGCAGACACGTGGAGAACATCACACAGAAAGGCCTCAGCTGAGGTTTGAACGAGGAACCTTCTTACAGTGAGGCTACAGTGCTAACCGTCACATCATAAAATAAAACTGTTTTCAGTTCTTGGTTTCCTGTCCAGTTGTGTCTTTCATGAGTGAAAATACATTTTGGGATGGTTGCCGTACTGAAGTTGACCACAAAGAAACCTGTGGCACAGCCCTTGCACGCGTGTGACGTTGTTTTGGTCTGTTCTCCAGGCGACTTCAGACTCCATCAGGAGCGATTTACCCGCCAGACTTTGTTAACTTGCTCAGATTTTGGTCATTTTTCTGGTTTATGTGCTTCTGCCATGAATAAGTAGCTACATAGTCGGATATTTTTACTATCTGGAGTGTGCACTGGGTGTTTTATTTTGAAAATTGAATTCCCTATGCCGTTTCTGTGCCTGACTTCCTGCCAAACTCAATCTGCTCTGTCCAGATTGACATATATTGCGTGTTCTCCACCGAGCAGAATCTAGTGACACCACAGCGCAATCATTGTCGGGTGCAAATAGCTCTGGCAGAATGTGTCGCAGTCATGCCCGGTGAAATTTAGGGGTAAGTCTCTGATCCAGGATCATCAGGTTATGTATCACGACCTGGATGGATGTCAGACAGAACTCAGGCTCATTATTGGTCACCAGCTCTTTGAACATTCATCCCTGAATAAAGTGACTGAAACGTCCAGATTCTGCCATCCACGTCCATGATATGAAGCACGACTGCATGGGCTCTGAGCGTGCATGATCAGTGCGTCCTGGAGCCTGTAGGAGGCGCTGTTGAAGCTGTCTTTCCACTTCTTAGGAAACTTTTCCTCCACATTTACACACTTCATTTAGAAACTGTTATTTTCTTGCTGGACTGCAGAGCACTTGGTATTTTTATTCAGAAACAGGTCAGTGTTATTTCTTAATACTGTTGGCTGTATGCGTTTCCGTGTTTCCACGTGGCTGCTCGGCTCCCGCTCCTCCGCGGACCCTCAGCCCACACAATGAATCCATTTAGACGTTCCTGCCGCGGCCTGCTTTAATATTAACGACGGCAGGGGAAAGCATGTAAAAACAAAAGTTGCATTATTCCGGAGGAAATTCATAACATGAAATATTTAGCGTTGTTTTATTTGACAGAAATGCTGAAAAGAAAAGAAACATGTAGCACAAATGCACACACATGCTTTTTTTTTCTTTTCTTCCCATGATCCCACTGGGGTCTCCTGCCAGGCAGCGTTCTCCTTTCAGCCTGTAGCACATGGCCTGTCTGTGATAAAGGGATGTGGAGAGCAAAAAGAAAAAAGCTTTTAAAGTTGTATTTGGCGTCCCAGCGCTCCGCTGTCAGCAGGCACCAGACTTCTTATGAGATTAGACATTTTTTAGGCAGTCAGTCAGTCCACTCCTCCGTCTCTGTCTCTGCTCAGGCTAAGTTTGGCCGCCGTGACCCCGCGGGGGTTTCAGAGCGCCTGGTTTCTTCTCACAATCTGCCGCTGCCGCCGCCGCCGCTCTGAACGCCGGCCAAAATGGTCTCAGCGGTGGTGGAGTGGTAACTGAAGAAGAGGGTCAATAGGAATATGTGCCGCTTTTTAAAAAGTCACGAAGGAAGATTCCCGAAGACCTTTAAGATGATTCATGAGGCAGCTGATGTGTGAAGTGTTTCCATAAAGACAAATGTGACGGAACATTAAAGTGGCTGTAATCAATCAATATTCACAACGTAAAGAGTCGCTCAGTATCGAAATATTGAAAATCTGACACCAAACTCCCTTTGAACAATTTGAACAATTCCTCCCGTGTCCGTAAAAACACATCACTCTAGAAACACGAGATAAAGGACGTCACACAGTCAATTCAGCGTCAATATAATCCACAAAGATAAACTGTGTTTCTGTACAAACTTTATGTTTTGGATTCAACAACTCTCTACCAGCGTTATTTTACTGTTAGACCAGCGTTATTTTACTGTTAGACCAGCGTTAGCTGCAAAACAACAACTTTGCTGTTTTGGCTCACTCTCTTCCCTCAGGAAGGTGGTGGAGACCAAACCAGAGCTGAAAGGACTACTGGTGGACATAAAGACCGTGCCAATCATGTGTATACCAGATGTGGGTAGGCAACGGTTTTCACCACAGCAACTTAAATGGTTATAATACGTCAGCGCTACAATTGCAGCTTGTTTCTGCTGCCCCCAAGTGGCCATCAAGGTTTTAAAACAGTTTTGAGGAGGCTTCATTGTTCATTCAACAGAACAAAGAACATTTAGCTTATCTCATAACTAAAAATATGAAGTCTGTCCTGAGAGGAAACATCAGGGGGGTCATTAGAATACAAGAGGTTCATCCTCTGTCCGGCATGGACCTGATCAGGAAGTCCCATGACCCTCTGCACGTTAGATTTGATTATATTGGCCAAGCTGCTTTCTCTGGCGACCACGAAAATCCACAATAAGCTTCAGTACAATCTGATCAGGAGTTATTGAGGTAGCTTGGACGAGCTAATTTCCATCATTAGAAGAAAAAAACAAACCTTTGGGCAGAAAATAAATCTCATTTTGGTAATTAGTTACCTCTGGTGTAAGTAATCTTATTCTAAACAGAAAACTGCGCAGGGAGCCTTCAGGTAGTCCATTAGCTCAGCGCTGAGGGGAAAAAGAGGAAGAATTATGTAACAAAAACAAAAAGAAAACTGTGCTGCAACTCGTGCATTTGAATAATAAGCTTTTATTATGGAGGCAAGAAAACAGCACAAACATGCATCCAGATTCATCTTCATTTGCCGTGCTCTCAGATTTCTGCCACTTCTAAAGAATTATGATGTGCATTTTGGGAAAACTGCTCTTAAGATGAAAGTATTATATTTTTAGAGCATGACGCTCTTTAATAGTTTTAGTATTACTGACCTGGATGGAAAACACAAAGCTCAGCATACCTGCGCCTCAAAGTTAATGTCATTAAAACCTCATTAACTCGTGCTCGTTGTTGCCGCCTGCTGCTGTCTGTTTTCGCTGCACAGTGGCGCCTCTCTCCGACCTCTCTGATTGGCTGGCCTTGCTTTGAAGCCTCACCAATTAAATCTATTGTCCTGGCGGCGAGGGCACTCCCCCCTGTAGGTTAATTATGTCATTACCCGTTTGTTGGTGAGATTGTTTGATGAAATATGAGTGTAATAAAAATACATGGCCAAAGGCGATATTAAAATGAGGCCCAGAGCTCGGAGAGATCAGATCTGCTCCTCCTCGCTGTCAGCTTCATCATTCACATCACGAGGTAAATGTTCGCGCTGATACAGGCGGGCAGGAACACAAATAAGATGCTCCGAGCTCTCAGACAGACACAGATTGGGACTGGAGGGGAGCGCTCATTCATCCCAAAATGTTATCTCTATGCAAATGAAAGGGGCAGGAATTAGAGACAGGAAAGAGGAGATGGTCACGAGTCCTGCTGGTTGCCATGGGGACTGAAATCTCATATCATCATAGTCAAGTGGGGCATGAAGCAGATGAGTCGAGAGCCAAGAGGGCAGAAGAAGAAGAGGGAGGAAGAAGAGACGGGTAGTTTGAAAGAAAATGACGTCATGAAGACAAAATTTAAGTAACTGACTGATGTTAACTCCTGCTGATCTGCACTGACCTGTGATCAGGTGAACGGTGTCTCTGTCTCTGAAGAAGAAGAAGAAGAAGAAGAAGAAGAAGAAGAGGAGGAGGAGGTTTTCAGGGCCAGTTGTGGGGGAATCTGTTGGGCTGGGCACTTATTACAGCCCAAACGTGGATTAATCCACAGCTGAAAATAGTCCACTACACATATACTTGACATGTTTTAGAGTAATGTTAGCTCTGACTTTGGACTCTGGATGCTGGTCGTTTGTTGACATTAGTGGACTTCATTTCTAAGCTAGCGTTAGCTTGTGTTGCTCACTGTCCATTACCAAAGGAGATTTGGACCAGAGGAGAAGAGAGTGAAGAGGACTTCGACGGAGGAAGAGAAAAGGAGAGAGTGAGCGAGCGAGAATAATACTCGTGTATATCTGTCCATATTCACCACAGTGGGATTACACTCTGCAACAGGGGGCATTACATTTTGGACTGTGTCCATTTGCAGTGATTCATTTCGTCGTCTCTCGGGAGGTCGTGTTGGTGTCGGTCTTTAATCTCCTGGTGTAGCATGCTAAAAACATCCAGTTTCCTGTGACTGGATTCAGACACTGTGATTCGTATGTTGGTGGTATTTAGTTTGTTGTTGTTGTTAGTCTTGTGTTCTGGCTTGTTGTCTTCCTCCTCCATTGGGCACCAACGATTTTGGATATTTTGGTATGAATACAGCAGAGGCGTTAAATCTGATCTAGCAGCTGGGTGCCGCCATGCTGAATCCCAGTCTCACCTCCGTGGTCTCGAGCTCTTCCAGCATCACAGCCTTCTCTGCTCTTTTCTTCTGCCCTTGCAGGTTTCCACACTTAAAAAGATTTTCCCATGTAAGGAGACACTTTGAGGGTGAAAATGAAAACTGGCACATTTTGAAACCCCCGAGCTTTTAAATCAACATGAACAAAAGTCAGAATTCATGTTTTTCACAAGTTATTCGGTCTGATTACAGAAGAGGACTGTCAGCAGCGACTGCACAAAGCTCAAAGTGACATCAAAATGACACCCAGTTGTGTACTTGTGATGCATTCGTAGTGTAAAATTCATCCATTTACTCATACAGACGTCAGCATCTTGAACTTTGACATGTGGACAGCAGGAGCCGGGGACAGAAGCACCAACCCTATAGCCAGATTTAACAGTGCTGACCTCAGATAAATAGACCCTGTTTCCTTTTTAGTATAACACAACAACATTTCTACTACAAACAGAAATATGAAACACTAATGGACATCGTATCTCTGCTCCCCAGAGGCTCGACCTCACGACCTCCCCACACTCAGGAAAAACTTTCCATTTTTTTGCCTCCAACATCAACATCTGCTTATTTCCAGACACCTACAACACAAACACAGAGGAGAAGTTAATGTTGCAGTTTTTGTGTTATAACTGCTGGTATGAGTTGAGGTTACACAGATTAATTGGTCTCTGGAGGAGGTCGGAGAAAGTAAAGAAACTAAAGATATTCTCCACTTGTGTATCTCTAAATTGTGGGTGTGTGTGTGCGTGTCAACATGGATTGTGTAGATTCAACTGTTTGTCTGAACTGTGAGATGAAAATGGACCTGAAACTCCAGAACCAGATCCTAACATTTGGCAGTTGACACCGTAAAAAGTCTAGTTAAATATTTACAAAAGTAGACATGGTTAGTTTCTGTTCTTGTTTTTACAAACCAGAGTATGACCTCCTGTCTGCGTGTGAGGATCTTTGGTATAGGTGCAGAGCTCCAGCTGATTGACCACAGCTGATGGGAATCCAGCTGATCGGCGTGGCCTACTTAACATCCTGTTCATGCCAGACACAGTGTGGACTTGGCTCGGACGGAGCTTGGTTCTCCGCCGTGAACGAGTTCCACGTGTTTGGTTTGTGATCCGGTTCGTTTCGCTGCTAGATTGTGACCTTTTACCACATTCGTAGGAGGAGGAGCCTTTGTCAAGTCAACCGTCTAGAAGATGAGAATCATGTTTTGGTGACAGTGAACGCCACATAACTGCAATGCACTCAGTTTCCAGTTTATTGGGTACACCTGTCTAGAACTGACGCAGCAGTAAATCCTCCTGTCATGAAGGTTAGCATGTACAGAGAAAACATGAACAACTTATGAACGTCTTCATCAGTTCATCACATGCAAGAGTACACTTTCTTTTCTTAAGGTCCGAACTGACTTCTGAATGACTCAGTGGACGATGCGCTGTCATGCAATTTTCTTTCCACAAATAATTATTTTACAAAATTGAATTTTTTGTCTCAAAATCTAAAACTTTAAATTCAAAGCATGCGTCGTTTATTTGGTCAAAAATAAAGGAGCGTGAATAAAAAGTGATTTAATTTTCATTTTTTTGTATGACAAACCATAAAATCTGTAGAAGACTGAAACAAAATAGTGTTTTTTGTTTTTTTGTTTGTTTGGTTTTTGCAGGAGAAGAGCTGCAAAAGTAGATTTTCAGTGTGAGGGCTGAAACAAACCCTCTCCTGTCGTCTGTAGTAGTCATGGTGCGTCGAGCTCTCATGATGTGACAGTCCCATCGTCTCCCGTCGATAAAACTCTGTCCTTCCTCTGTGGAAGCTGAATAAAGACCCGTGTTGGTGTGTCTGTGGCGGCGGCCTCGCTCTGAGCGAGTGTTGTAAGCTTACGTAAGGCGTCTTCCACTCAGAGGAAAAAGCCTTCTCACTCCTCACCTCTTCACCCTCATCATCATCATCCTGGTGACATCAGCACATTTGCCGAGTATCTCTGCAACAGCGTTTGAACGCAGCTATTAAAATCATGAAACATTAACGGCGCTGAGAGCAATTACGTCTCCCTATAGCCAGAGGGCCTCGTTCATTTATTATGCATCTGTTGCTTCCCCACGTCCGGCTTTCAAACTGTGGGCCAGGTTAGAGCTCGAGTGTTTGCCGGCTGAGATCTTGCCACTATTAAGAGAATTAAATCCAGCTAAGAGGGCCTCTCAGAGAGAACATAAATTCTCCATTATCTCCCCTTCTTGGTGGCCTCCTCCATCCCTCTTCTCCAGCAGCGGCAGAAGCAGATTTTTACTGCCGTTCTCTCATTTAGCCTCAGAAGTCTGCTGGAGACTCTTAAAGCCCCGCCGGATAAAAATAAGATCTGTTCAATGAGCGCTTCAGTCTGCTTTCCTTTTTCTTTTAATGTTTTGTTTGTGACACACAACTTAAAAAAAGCATTAGCATAAAAGCCTGCTGTGACTGCAGAGGTCGATGATGCTGCAGCTGCGGGAAGTGATGCGCTGACAGATTGTACGGCTCTTTATTTCCTATTTTGTCAATTTTTTATGGCTTTTGAACCGAAGGTTCTCTTCCTCTTTTATACGAGCGCAGGGGTTGATCTGCGCAAAGTGGCTTGAAATTTAAAGTTTATGGTAATACCCTGAAGCCCGTATATGCCAGAAATAATACATTAGATGTGCATTCATAATGCATTATGTTGTATTACAACAATACCTGCAAGTATGATCATTACTGTAAAAGGTCAGATATAAAGGCGGCTCAGGATTACTGCATACATTTTACATTAGAGCTTAAAAAGTCGTGACATGGTGCAGGATGGAGCCATACTGGTGACCACAGTGGTTTGTGCTTTATGCTCATAACCTTTAATGTAAAATGACAGTAGAGCCAGAGACAAGAAACCCAGAGGTTCATGACTGTCTGTATACACGAGGGAATTTAAAGTCATTTTCATGTTTGAGTACTCGCATTAAATTTTTATTGAGTACTTTCAACAAAAAGAAATATGTAATGTAAGAATAAGAGCTGAAATGCGGTTCCTGCCTGTGGAGATTAGCCAAACATCTGCACACCTTAGCACGGATGGCTAATCTTGTTTCTGTATGAATGTAAATGTTCGAATGCAAAGATCGAGTCAAACTAACATTGTCTGCAGTCGTGCAGATCTGCCTTTGTGAGTACTCGTTATGTTGAGGGACTACTCGAGTACTCACGCCTGTCTCTAGAAGTCACGTTTAAAAAAATGTTCACCTGTGTCTCGCTCAGCATCATGGGTGGTGTCCATCACCTCTGGTCCTCCACCTGTAGGCTAAAACAGGCTGCATGTACTTACCATCGACAGTATAAAATGTGGACGTCGTGTCCATGAGCTCAGCCACGGGTTTCTGAAGAGCTGTTGTGGAGCTCAGCAGCATTTCTTTTCTTCAGTCAGTCAATAAAGAGATGTGCAACAATGAAGTGCAGTTTAATCATTAATTCATCACATGTTGCTGTTAAATCAGCAGCAGCAGCTAATTAATGAAATCTATGACGAAGACCTTCACACAGACAAAGCTAAATAAAAGTTTTCTGATGCACCTTCATTGTTCACGTCACCGTGTAGAATCTCATCACGCTTCATGATTCACGTCCTCACTTTCTTTTTATTAATAGCAGGAAGGAAATGTCTTTTTTCTTTTTGTTGTCTGACCGCGGATCCGTTGATAATCAGACTTGTGTGCGCTCTAATGTGTTCAGTCGGAGAGGCATAATGGAGCTTTGAAACATAATGTTCTCCGGAGGTCAATCATGTTCCTCCATGTTGTGCATTAAGTAAGCGATAATAGGCTGTGAGAAGCCCTGATGTATGAAAACAACGAGGCGAGTGGCTCTGAGTCAGGTTTTTTAAAGACTCCTGGAACAGGGCCTGGATTTCCATGATAACACCTCATATCTGTCGTGAAAAATGGATTGAGAACTTTTTGAAGTGTTCTAATAATCAAACTTACATGTGACTTCTGCTCAGACGTCATTATTCATGATGAAGACTAACAGCAACTCTTCTGGTCTGTTCAAGGAAACTCTGAAAGTCGTCACATGTTCATGCAAGTCTACAGGAGAAGCAGAATAAAACAAATCTATGTCATATCTGAAGAAATGCCAAACACAAGTGTCTTAAACCTGCATTCTTTATAACATCCAGCAGGGGGCAGCTCCGCTGGCAGCAAATAAAATCCGATTGTATTGAGTCTTATGAGAAAATAACCCGACTTCTCAGTCGATTTATGACCTCACGACATTTTCAGTGAGTTCAGCTCAAACAGGCTCAGATCAAACTGTCAAACTAGGCGGTGCTGATCAAGTCTGAATCCGGATTCTGTTCCTGCACCGACTGTTTCTCTCCTCAAATGTTTTCAGACTGATTTTAGTTCCTGTTTGTGATAGGATGCCATTTTTTTTTCTGCTTCAAAACTAACCAAAGGCTCCAACACCCTCGTCCAAATATGGTCACTTCTGGCTCCAAAAACCGAGATGGTTACGCCCATGATGCCAACTCAAAGCTTCAGATTGGCTGCTTTACAATGACTGACAGAACTAATAATAATAATAATAACTAATGTTTTGGGAATATCACAGATAGAACAGCAAAGTAAAACTTCTAAAACAAACATGATCATCTTAAGTGAATAAAGCATTTCCTGGTTCGTGACCAGATCAAACAAACTGGAGACAGGCTCAGAGTCGGGTAAGTTAGTCTGTCAGCTGCGTAAGATGCTGCAGTCTGTAACAAATCCAGCATATGGATGTAAATACATTAATGAGTCAACATACAAATCTTATGACATGCAGCATGAACACCTGAAACATAAACATCAGATAAATACACAACAAAATAGTGACGCCTCCATAGCGGAGGGTTGGAGCCAGTCCCAGCTAACGTGGAGGTATATATATATATATCAGCTGATATATATATATATATATATATATATATATATATATATATATATATATATATATATATATATATATATATATATATATATATATATATATATATATATATATATATATATATATATATATACATAAGCTGTGAAAGAGGAGTGTTCTGCACATTCATCATGACGCTAACGACGCCGACTGCACAGTGACGTGATGACCTGTTCTTCTTCTTCTGTAGTTTCTTTTGCAGCTCACAGTACGTGAACACTCCTGCAGATAAAATATGTTGAATAATGGTGCTGTGACATCATGGAGTTTATTTATTGGTTTTAAAAATAATATTTGAACCTTGTTCTGCTCGTCGGATCAGTCAAACAACAACAGGCTGAAGCTCTGGAGGTTTGAGACCTGCTGAGGCAGCGGGTGGCTCCAGGAGCTGATAATTGATTCATTACCTCTCCTTACTCCTCTCAGCTCTGACGCCATCAGCCCTCCTCACCGTCCTCCGCCTCCTCCTGCAGGCCTGTACGAGCTCTAATACGATATGAGAACAGATGAAGCAACCAGCGCTGCTGCTGCTGCAGATGGAGACGGAGAGAGCCGGCCTGTTTAAGGCGATTATGTTGGAAGTGATTTTCTCTTTCTCCCTCCTCTCTCGCTCTCTTCCTTCTCTGGCTTTCAGCGGTTTCTCATAACCTCGGTCGGCAGCCGGTAAAGCCGTGCAGGCAGCGAGGGGATGGGCGAGGTTACAGGAAACACAGAGGGGCACAATGCTGATGATTAAGGATCAGCTGATTAGGCACTTGCTGTGTAATCTTAAATAAAAAAGGATATGAAATCACTCGCTTTACAGCCGTGGAAGTGATTTCCCTCACAATGGGGGCTACCTTCCACCGCTAATCAGCTTTGTGCCACAGAAAAGCCACTGAATATATTTGGCCCTTTGTACTGTGGTGATAATGTGAACAGGGCGAAGCTCCACATCCTTTGAACGCATCCCTCCCTCCCTCCCTCCCTCCCTCCCTCCTTGCTTCCTCCCTCCCTCCTCACTTATCGGCTTCTTTCTCTTTCTGCAGGAGGAAACTCCTGCTTTTAATTTGTCTGGGGGTAATTTGACTGCGAGGTGTACCGGAGAGGATTGATTGAGTCAGATCAAGACTATTGACTCTCCCTGTGCCAAAACACATTCATTCACCCCCGCTGCTGACTCCTTCCTTCCTCTGCCAGGCAGCTAACTGACACATCGGGCGGCGGCGAGGAGGAGGGGCTGAGGTCAGGGCGGTCGCTGTCCTGCGGTCCAATGGATCGGTCAGAGCGGCGGGTTTCTCTCGGATGTGAGCTGCACCAGCAGAAATCTGAGCGCCGACAATTAATGAACAGCTCCGATGATCTACACGACAGACCGTTCAGCTGCTGTCGAGCCTGCAGAGTTTCCCTTCTGTAGAATTTATCTGAGCCTAAGATGGCCGAGCTTCAGACCTGAAACACTGGGAAGAAGGAACGTTATGCAAGTTTAAAGCTTTTCAATGCTTTCTGATCTGTTGGCAAAAGAAAGACGAAGTGAAAGAGTTTCAGTCGATCAGCTGCAGAACAATCAAGATCCATGCATCCTGTAACTCTTGGAATCAGGATGAATAAAAAAATTAGACACCCGGTGAGGAGCGGGATGACACAGATGGTGCAGTCGCAGCCTTGATAAACTCCCAGCATGCATCTGTTCTGCTTAAACTTTAACAATCGCTCACTGTTCCTCTGCTGCCTCCTTCAGCTTTACAAACTCATGTTTATATAATGCATCGGCTCTGTTGGTGAGGTTTACTGTAACATAAACCTAAACTGAGATATCTCTGTGCCTCCTCCAGGTAACCAGGTGGACCACCCTGAAACAGCACCAAGGCCCAGAGAGGTGCTGTCTTTAGGGTAAACTTAAGGACTATTCATGACGCCCAGCCTGCAAACCAAAACACATGAATCAATAACTCAATGCAAAGTGCTGTCAGACATAAAAACAGATCCGTCCTGTCTCAGTGATGACGATGGTCCTGAGCTGGAGGGAGGAGGATCTCCATAAGAAGGCGTCATGAATTTTTCTGCAGGGTGGAAGCAGAACTAATGTTAGAGAGCAAACAGGTCAGAAACAACTGAGCAGAATCTGAACTGAGATTACACTGAGGGGGAAGCTGTACACGTGTCAGATGTCCAACAGCAAGAATAGAAGCTGCTGACTGCTGGGCCTGAAACACTGCCCGCTCACAGTCCGGGCAGCCCGGCTAACAAACTGAGCTAACATCAGCTAACAGCAGTTTACTTCACTGTCCATCATAAACTCTGTAAATCACAGAGAGTTGAGGCGGAGCAGCCGGAGGACATCAGAGGGAAAACCAGAAAACATTTTCTCCATAAAATATGATCCAGTTTCACCAGAATCAGTGAAACAGTTGGTGGTGTGTGTGACTTACCCAGAGCAAAAGAACATGAGAGAAGAGATCAATAGTGTTTCATTTATTTCTCAGAGACGACTATGAGAGCTCAGAAGATGCACAAAATCTCAACTTAGACTCCTCCCAAGTTTAAAAAGATCTCACCGAGCTCTAAATGAGTTCTCAGAGTCTCTCTCTGATCTCAGGCAGAGAGTAAGAGGTCTCTCTCTCTGTGAACTATCTACTCTCGTCCGGCCTCCTCAATTCAATCAAGAGTCTCAGGTTCATCTCAGACAGAGCTCTCTGCAGGTGCTCACTGATTTCTCATCCAGACTTAAAGTAATGTTAGAAAACACATGGCTCCTCTGACCAAATCACCTTTTTCACTGCAGACCAGTACCTACACAATTATTTAATAATTAATATTGTGTCACTGCAGGCTGAATGAACTGAATGAAAATAAATAGTCATTATAGTCGTCCATACTGTGATTACCTAAACGATGTTTGATGTGAAAAACTTCACTTTGTTTCATAGACCACTTAATAAAACAAAACATATAAAGCTGATCTGTCATTTATTACATCGACTAATTTTACATGATTGATGATTTATTGGTGATGGAGGGTAATAAAGGTTATTAATAAATGGCTTTTTGAAATTGCTAGTGTCTGACTACACCTTCTGATAACATGATGTGGTCATCATTTGATGAACATGTTAATAAAATGTTAGATGGCACAAGAATATGCTGAAATACTAAATGTCTACTTATAACAGTAATCCCTTATTATCGGGTTGAACATGATTCAGAGCTCAGATACTTACTCTGAATACAGTTAAAATGAATACAGACATACGTGGCTGCTATGACAGAGTTCAGAATTTAATCTTCAGTAAAAGTCAGATTAAATAATTGCACACGTGCACACAGAAGCTGCACAGAAGATGTGACCTATAACCCTGGATATGTACGCCCGCGTCAGCATTACAAAATCTCATTGGATAACAGCGTTGTCCATCACAATGCCGCATCGTGATTGGCTGAATCGTAAAGGCCCCCTCACACCGGGGACGTAACTTGCAGATCACTATCGTCAAAGTGTTTCATGAGTTGGACATTTTAATAATTTATTTTCAGCATTTTTAAGTTTCCTTGATGATGTGTGTGTGTGTGTGTGTGTGTGTGTGTGTCTCCACAATTGCTCTTGTATCGCTCATTTTTGTTTCCAAATGAGAAATAAATGAGACTCAAGTATGGCTCCTGTTGCTAGCTACCCTGTCTCACTTATTGCTGAATTTTAGGAGAAACAGATCAAATAGAAACCAACATGAGGCTGAAATGAGAATCTCAATTTTGTCTCCTGAGCTGTAGAAGAGAAACCTTTGAGCAGTAAATCTTCCTCTGGGTAGTTGTGAAGCGTTACGTACTTCTCCCGACCCGGAGCCCAAAGTTACATAGTGTGAGAACAGACGTACGAATGACAGAGACACCGTTCACCTGATCACAGGTCAGTGTGGATCAGCAGGAGGTAACAATCCAAAATGTGAGTTTGTTTCTAAAACTCCAAAGTTCTCTCTGGAGGTTTTCGCCACCTCCATCTTTAAAGTTAAAGATTTCTTCCACACTGTCATTAAAAACAGAGCGTGTCTCTGGAGAAATTATTAGATTTGGGTCGTTTTTTGCCTCCAGGCTGAGCGTACAGTAGATTGAGTTACTACAACTGATGAGAAAATTAGAATCCATGAATGTGTTTCTGTGTTTTTCGTCCAGCTGCTCTGCATTCACTAAAGTTCTCCGGTCCGAGGCTGAAGTATCGGAGTGCTGCTGTGCTGCTGCAGGAACACGTCTTTCTGCTCGCTCATTAGGACTTTGGCACACTAGAAGCCCTTGGGCCTCTGGGTAATGAAGGACCCCACGGACTTGTGGGTAATTGGGCAGCTAGAGTGGAGTACAGGTGAAACACAGGCTTGTCTGAGAGTTCTGGTTGGCCAATCAGCTGGCGCCTCCGCTTTAGCCAAGTGAACGGCGGGCGGGCGAGGTGTGAGGAAGGTGGTGGGCGGCCTCCAGGGACCGAAAAGTATCCGAGAACGCTGCAGGAAAGTTTTTGAAAGCAGTGATGCCAAACTGCTGCAAATAAAAAATAAAAGTCTCCATACCTGTCGTGTTTTTTTGAGCTAAACGCCCTCCTGCTCCAATCCCAGAACAACAGGAAGCAGGAAAGTCTTACAGATGGTTGTTTTGTGTGAGAACAAGACTGACAGTGCTGCTGTCTCACTGCTGCTGCCGCTGCTTTGGTCACGAGCCAGTTTGTGATGTTGTTGTGGAAAGCCATAGCTGGCTAACGCCGCAGTTTGTTTAGCCTCGAGGGAACAGGCAGGGGTGAAACCAACCAGGAGCGCTCGCTCTGGGACTGAATACTCAATTAAGGCAGACTTGTCTAAAGAAATTGCTGCAGAGATCCCAACTGCTGACAAACTGGCCTCCCCACGGTGACAGCTTAATCATAGTTCTGCACAAACTGTCCAACACTCTGCGTCGCTTCAGTCACGGATTTGGAGAGAGAGAGGAGGAGGGAGCCGTGGCGTGCTGGGAGTTTGTCGTGATTTGTCATCCTGCTTCTGCCGGTGTTTGGAACTCGCTCTAATGACCACGCGAGCCCCGTGACAGCGGCTCCCCGTTTGAGCCGGGGCCGGGGATCCATCATTCTCTTCTTTGTGGCTCATTGGGCTCGCTGCCCCCACCGCCTCCACCCTCGATCCAGGACAAACTCCCCCGCCGCTGCCACTGTCGCCGAGAGGAGCAAATAAACGTGACAGCAGGTTTACGGGAGGCCAGGTCGCCCGGGAGGAGAGCTGACGGTAACGGACAACAACGAAGCCTCGGGTGCAGTTTGTCTCCACACGACACCTACAGCTGCAGCACGGTGACGGTTTGATGTCTTGCTCAGACGCTCCGTCACCTCCGTCTCGCAGAGGATGTGAAGGCCTTTCAGCCGCTCAGGTTAAACATACGGCCAGGTGAGGGTGTTTGTACGCAAAGAGGCGATAAAGGTCAGTGCAAGACGGAGTTAAAGCATGAGCACAACTCTGAGACATGTTTGTGTACGACTCAGTGCACAGCTGTATTTAATGTGCTGTGCAGAAACGGCGTTATAATGAAGCCGATGAACATGAAGAGAGTAATCAAAGAGATAATCAAAGATCACCAGAGCAGACACGATCAGACACCTCATGCAAAATAGATTCCATTACAAGGAATATGAAATGAAAGTATATTCTTATGTGCTATATTGGCTCGCCTTCATATAATAAAGAAGCGTGCGGCGGGAGATGCAATAACTTCTTGAAGTTTAATGTCAGATTCGAGCACTGAGTGAGAGCAGCGAGCATGACGGCTGCTTCTTCACCTGCTGCAGACTTTAGGAATTAAAAAGAGGATATTAAGTTCCACGTGAGCAGAAGTTCAGAACTTCCTTGCTTGTTTTGGAGCTTTCCTCCGGTTCTCATGGTCTTCATCAGCAGATACTTGTTTCTTTTTTCTGAATCGCTCGTAAAGCTTCAAAACAAACTAAAGGTTCATTCACCTTCTGGAGCTTTTAGTCGTATCAAACAGAACTGAGCTCATTCGTCCTCAGACTGTTGAAATGTTTCAGCCAGCTGACAAACTGACAGAACTGACAGGCCTGATGAAGACAACATGGACATACCGAGCTAAATTTCACTCCAGGTTTGGTAGTTCGGTGTGTGACTGCGTGTGATGCCCTTCTCTGTAAGTTAACATGGGGACTTATGGAGACTGACTCACATCTGGAGCCAGCCTCAAGTGGACGTTACAGGAATTACAGGTTTTTATTGTTTTGAATCACATGTGTGTTGATGTTTCTCTCTCTTCTTCATCTCTCTTCTTCATCTCTCCCTTCATCTCTCTCTTCATCATCTCTCTTCTTCATCTCTCTTCTTCATCTCTCTTCTTCATCTCTCTCTTCATCTCTCTCTTCATCCCTCTCTTCTTCATCTCTCTTCATCTCTCTCTTCTTCATCTCTCTCTTCATCTCTCTCATCATCTCTCTCTTCATCCTCTCTTCTTCATCTCTCTCATCATCTCTCTCTTCATCTCTCTCATCATCTCTCTTCTTCATCTCTCTCTTCATCTCTCTCTTCATCCCTCTCTTCTTCATCTCTCTCTTCATCTCTCTCTTCATCTCTCTCTTCATCCCTCTCTTCATCTCTCTCTTCATCTCTCTCTTCTTCATCTCTCTCTTCATCTCTCTCATCATCTCTCTCTTCATCCCTCTCTTCATCCCTCTCTTCATCTCTCTTCTTCATCTCTCTCTTCATCTCTTTACTTCATCCCTCTCTTCTTCCCCTCTCTTCATCCCTCTCTTCTTCATCCCTCTTTTCTTCATCTCTCTCTTCATCTCTCTCTCTCTTCATCTCTCTTCTTCATCCCTCTCTTCTTCATCCCTCTCTTCAGTGTGAATTCATGATTCTGTCGTTTCAGCTTCACTTTGTGTCCCAAAAAAGAGATTTTAATGTCCAGTGACCGTCCTGGACAAATAAAAAGGTCAGAAATGATGGCGGGATTATCCGCCTCTTTCGCGTGTTGAGACTTTTACCATGTGAATATGAAGTGAAGCATTGTGGGAGAGAGGCTGTAAATATGACGAGGTAATTCCTGAGAAAGCAAAAAATGATAAGTTACCACGCAGAGAGAGAGAAAAAGATGGAGTGGCTAACAAAGCAGTAAAATATGGACAATGAGGAGGACCTGGTGAGCTGCAGCACATATGCATGAGGCATAAATCAATATTTATTGCACATAAAGGAGCAATTTTTCCACCATGAATGATTAAACTTCCCAAAGACGGCTGCAGTCAGGCTGTATTATCGCGTTCTTATTCAAACTGATAAATAAGGAATTACACGAGCAGCGGCATGGATGTGAATGCAGCATCGTACCTGAGCGGATGTTTACAAACTGCAGGTTATTATTATCGTCATATCACATTTCCCCAATCGTAGTTTGACTCTGAATATTTCATATTTCAGGAAAAAAAGCATGCGGGGAGCGACGGCGGGGACGAGGGAGTGTATTTGCGACGTGATTGCTTCTCTTTGGAGGTTTCCATCAAGCAAAATTTACAGCAGATTTTCCTGAAATTATAAATCGCTCACGGCCGAATGTGTCGACTTGTTTATTCATTCGGAGATCATAAATCAGTTTTTTTCTATTGTTTTAACTTCCAGGCTGGAGGAAACAGTTAAAAAATGATGGATGGAGCTCCAACAGTCGGACCTGCCTGAATAAACTACAGGCTGCAGGTTTTTGTACAACACAGTGATCGATTTTCTTCTCTTCAGCCTGTTTCTCTGCAAAACTTCATGCTTTTATGATTTTGCTCTTGAATACAAAGGACATGTAAATATTTGCACAACAAGACGAGAAGGACGTCTTCTGTACTTCATTCTGACCTTGAGTTACTCGACTCAGAAGTTTTTAAATCACGAGCCTGGAGGTGATTTTTACCTGTGCCTTCATTTATCGGTTATTTCATGTATTTTATATTCAGGTAAAGTACAGAAATATATATATATCCCTGTTAGGCAGAAGGGGTTTCATCAGCCGACCGTATATGTGGGCCACCAACGAGATTCTCAAACTTTTCAGAAGCTGACGTTTCATGTGTCTTCTCGTCGTCTTGACCAGGATGCAGAATAGTCCACGCCATCTGTGATGGGATGTTTTATATGTGGAGTCCATCCCAGCTCACACTGGTCAGCAGTCTATCAGTCTTACCTGCAAGTATTTGGACTGTGGGAAGACAATCTGAGCTGGAGGACCCAGAAAAATGGGTTAAATGCTAACGTCTGCATCATGGATGTATTTTCAGAACTGGACCCAAAGATGGCGCCAATTCGGTCCAATGAGAATTGGTCACCTCGAGGAGATGTTTAAAAAAAGATCTAGCTTCTGGGTTTACTTCTCCTCTTGAGGAAAAGTTTTATAAAACCTCCATGGATCAAAAGTTTGGCTTTTGGCTCTTTTTGGCTGCAATACCAATTATTTGTTGACAATAAATTAAAATTTTGACCTGATGATGGCACTAGATACAAGGTGGAGGGATGCAATTCATCCTTAGGGGACTATGAATGTCTGAAGTTTCATGGCAGTCAGTGTAGTAGGTCAACCTCGTGGTGGTGGCATATAAAAAGTCAGCAGGGTTCATCCCCTGGGGACCATGAACGTCACAGGAATCCTCCAGGCAGCTGTTGAGATGTTTGTCCGCTCATGTGTCCATAAAAGCTGAGTGACTTTAAAACATTGGATTGTTTTTGAGGCTCAGCGCTCGGCAGCTGCAGACTGACACATTCATTAAAGTGGAAGTGTATCTGTTCTCAGAGACACTTCAGACAACAGCCGTCCTGTATTCACAGTCCACGTTCATGTATTCAAATAGTGTGAGAGAGTTATTAAGTGAACTGACAGGCGGAGCAGCAGCGTTTGAACGAGGCCACATGGATGTTTAAAAAAATATAAAAAGGCTGATGGTGTGTTTAATTCCCCTTTGGGAAAAAAATCCCCTAATGATGCAATCATCCAGGAGTCTGCCTCCCGCCAATCACCTGTCAAATTATGAAAAGCGCTGTTTGTGGTTTTAATCTCGCTGAATGCCATTCAACAATTTTCTATGCAGAACATTAGAGCGTAACATGAATTAATCAGAGGGAGAAGAAATCAATCGAGCCCTGACATTTCGAACTGCGCAGCACGACTCCTCAAACACACTCACACACACACACACTCTGCCAGACCGGCCTCGTTCATTCTGGCTGATTTGATTAAAAATCCGACACACTGGAGATGCAGAACTTTCAGGACTTTGCAGCATTGAAGTGGGCGACGCCGTTTGAAGCGTTCACAGGCCTGCAGACAATGTCAGGTCACCTCGATGGATCGAATGAATCTCTTCAGGTTGAATCATCGGAACAAAGGACGAACAGCTGTGTTTGAAAATGTCAGACTTCACTCTCTGATCTCAAACATGCACACACACCATCAGGAGTGTCAAACTCATTTTCACCGCACACATCAGCGTTATGTTCGCCCTCAAAGGGCCGTTTGTAACTGTAAAACATAGTGTTAAATAACTGTCTGTCATCAAACACAAGTCGTCACGCTAACTTCATGAAAATTGACATGCATTGTGGGAGATGTAGTTTATGGTCGATGTACGCTTTAAAAAGGAGCACACACATAAAAGTGTATGCATAGACAGTATAAAACCTGGACTGAGTCTCTGTGTCGGCTCCCGGCTAATCTAAAAAATGGACATCTGGACACACTGGATCTGTAAATTGCTCACATTAGCAGAGCCAAACATCGCTACCAACCATGAACCTAGACCGGATTCCTCCTCTGATTGTTGGGTGACTGGAGGATAAATGAGCCCAGAGCTCCTGCAGCCTGAGCCTGTGTTATGTTTCTAAATGCAACAGCAAATCTCTACAGCTCTGATTCGTGAGATTCCCCATAGCAACAGCAGCTGAGGCTCATGGATATCGTCGTATCTAGGGCCATCCATCGAACCAAAAAAGAAGCTGGAATTGTGTTTAATGTCTGTAGAAATAATCAAGTTTAATGTTTGGAAGGTCTATCTGTTAGTTGTCTGTGTTAGCATAACTGTTAGCCACCCTGTGACTCAACAAAAAGTTAGCGGTAGCCGTTAGCCACAGTAATTGTTTACTCTGATAATGGAGCATGCGGCCCTTTAAGGAGAAGACTTGATGTCCCTGTCAGGATGATGTCAAAACGATATTCATCAGCAGACGAAGGCCGGCGGGGACTTTAAATATTCATTTATTTATCCATTTTTCTTTCTTTGAGACGCAGCTCTCGCTGCTTCGATACAGAAGATAACTGATTTCCTGCTTTTAGTCTTGGTGAGTGCGTCCCTGATGGATGTGTGTACACGCGTACGGCAGCGTATGAGTTTGGAATCATGATGGATGGCGGGGTGAAGAGCAAAGAGCACGAGACTGTGTACACCAGGACTCTGTACATCTCCATCCATCTCCTGTTAATGCAGCAGCCGCAGCACTGAGGCTCTGGGACACTTTGTTGATGTCCCAATGAATCCTGGGTGATTTATCATGTCGAGTCGCAGAGTTCAAGCCCTGCATGTATGCCATACACAACTCCATCTTCATTCTTTTATTTGCTTTTACCTTCTGTTCTTTCTCTTCATTTCTTTATTTGGATCACTCCTGTCTCTTTCTCTCTCCATCCTTTATTCGTTCTTCTTTCACCCTCCTTCTTTCCCATTTTCCTCCCATCTTACCCCCCCCCCCTTTATTCGTCTACCCTATTCTCTTCTGTCTCTTAAGGCCTTTCTCAATCTGCCTCCTTGTCTGTTCTTGTGAGACGTCATCAGTCACGACCCGAGTACTGCTCCAATTTCAAATCCACATTTAGGCCGAGAATGTTCAAATATCCCAGCATGCATTTCACATGGGGGCCACGGCAGAGAAAGAAACTAACCCTTGGTAAAGTTAAAATTCTTGTTTTCATTGTGAACATTTACATGACTGTGAAGTCAAGACGACAACAGGAAGTGCCTAAAAACTGCAGTTCCTCTAACGTCCACTTGAGGCTGGCTCCAGAAGTGAGTCAGTCTCCATAAGTCCCCATGTTCAAATGTCCAACTTCACAGCAGAAATAAACATGTTTACAGCCTGGTACAAAAAACAGTTTTGGTCTCTGTAGCTAATTTCCCCGTTCATGACAACTGTACTGAGGGTGAATTTATATACAACTCACCTGTTCAGGTTATATTAAGGCTTAAAGTTATGCAGGATTAAGAGCGTGGACGCTTTGATTGACAGGTGGGTGTCGTTACAGGTGGCTTGTTTGAGCAACCAGGCGTCATTCAGCCCGCCTCAGGTCCACCAATGATCCACGACTCGTCGATTTTTCGATTAGCCGGGAGGTGGAAGAGGCAGGACTGCACTGGCGGGCCAGCACACCACCACACCAGTTTTTGGTCATAAGTAATGTAATCAGAACAAATACTCGAGTACAGCTGCCCATATTTACCACAGTGTGATTACACTCTGAAACTGGAGACAACAAATCAGAACAAAAACTGATTTGTATGACTCTGAAAAAACCTTTGACTTAATATTATTCACAGATATATTGAAGAGTAATCGCCTGAGTCAGCATCAAAGCTGCTGCTGTCCCAAATGCAAACCTCGCCCTCGTGTTTTCTGGAGTTTGAACTCCTGAACTCGACTCAATGAGCTGTCGGTGGCTATGAAAGGGTTTGATTCGACTTGGCCTACACTGCAGGTCTTCCTTTCATTCCTTTACTCTTCCTGTCTTCCCTTTTTGCCCTCATATTTGGTCCTCCTGTTGTGTAATTGCCTTTGCTCCACAACTGTCATACTTTGCTTCTTCCTTACTTTCCTCCTTCCATCTCTGAGTTTATATTTGTATTTCTTGGTCTTTTAAACGCTTACAATGGCCGTCTGCTATACCAGTTCACACTCCTAGTTCTTTACTTTCAAACCACTTACTTTCTGTACATTTCTAACTCTACATGAAATGGCCCTTTCTTGCCTCTATAAGATAGAAGGGCAGCTATGAAGTTTCTGCTTTTATGTTCAAAGCAAAGAAACCCCCTCTCCCCTCCCCAACAGTACAAACTGTCCCATCCATCGCCGGCATCGACATGCCGCCATCATACAAACGGACTTTGTGAGCATGCATGCACATTTAATGCCACAACATATAAATTATTTCCATTTTGGAGATATTTGAGCAAAGCTCCACGAGTAGTGAATCTTGATGAAAGGAGTAAAAACCATGCAGCAGTAAACACGTCCCCCCCTCTCCATCTGGGCCAATCACTGACAAATATGATTTCTTGTTTTGAGCTTGTCACTGTCCCCCACTGGGCCAATCAGAGTCATTTTAGATGCTGGAAAGCAGCTAAAAATGAGACACAACAACTCCCTGAATTTGTCAAAATCAGATCTCTGGGATGCTGCAAGAAAACCTGAATCTAACTGGATCATATTCATCTCGACGTGTCAATTTGTTCAATATTGAGCCCGAAAACATCTGATTTTCTAAAACAAGTGGAAAAACCTGCTCGTGGGGTGAAATGATTTCAACCTGTTTCCAATTCAAGTCAACTTGTTTGCAGACATCTCTAAAGAGAAGTGTCAGCATCTGGAGACGAGGCAAGAATAAGATTACTGCGGCTGAATGAAGAAAAATGAACGTGTTAATCCATTCAGCGTCCGGAGATATCGCGTGCGACAGATGGACAAACAAGGGTAAATTTGTTGTCTTTCAACCAATTTCATCATGACACTGGAAACCCCACAGAGGTTCTCCGGCAGATTTCAGCGAGCTTCATCTGTAACTGAGGGAGAGGACGCGTAAGGCAGCCAGAGGTGAGAAATGAGGGGAGGAAGTGAAGAACAAAGGTTTTCAATCAGAGGGGTTGTGATTGGTGGTCAGCATCTTAGTTCCTGTAGCCACCAGGGTGCCCCTTAGTGGCCTTAATTGACAGTCAGTTGCTAGGTCTTCCTGTTTGGCCCCTCCTACCTCGTTGATTGATTGATGTCACCTGTTTCCAACCTTCATAAGCTGGATGATCTCAAGACAGATGCCTCTTGCTCCCTCCTGGAAGGTTGGTACCTTTCAGGCACCTGCTTTAGTTCATGTTACACACACAGTTTAATATCAACTGAACGTCAACACTGTTTTCCATCTCAGTCATTCACAGAGTGAATCTCTTCAACAATAAAATATGCATGTTATGTATGAAAAACAGACAGACACGGGGAATAACCAAGAAATAAATTATTAAAATTCCATTGTTAAATTATTAACATTAAAACATTAAAGAAAATCTAAAAACTGAGTTTTAGAGCAGTGCAAAATCACAATAAATGCAGTACAGTGATCACAGTAGACCTTCATTCACAGCAGCCGCTCTGACATGAAACAGTAGAATAAGCACAGGTGTTACCAATGATGCTAATTAAGGTCGGGTGCTGCTCACCTGAAAGACTCTGCTGCAGTGCATGGACTGGGAACCTTAATTAGTATCACTGTAAACACCTGAGTTGTGATAAAAGCACAAATGTTGTTTGTCATTAAAGCTCAACATTGATTGTATCCTGCAAACGTTTCTCAGATGGTAGAAGCATGACTGGATGACCGTATCGATTCTTCCTCAGTTTTATCTGTGATTAATTAAAGAAAAGTTGCGGGACAGCCTGGAAGTGTCTTTACTGGGAGAAACCGCAGCGTGTTGTCAGCGCAACTTCGCGTTGAAGGACTTCAATAATGTGAAATACCTAAAAGTCTTTGTTTTGACGTTGGTGTCAGCAACTGATAACTTCTGCTGTAATTTTCTGCAAACCACAAAGTGTTCTACTTTACCACTTCTGTGCATTTCGGTCTAATTAGCATAGTTTATTTTTTCATTATTTTAATAGACTTTCTTTAAGATCAGACTGAGAAAATAACAACAAATTTAAAAGCGTCTGCAGAAACTCAGTAATTAGTCTGAAGCATGTTTGACCCCGATGTTTGACTCGGCACCTCATCGCGTCGTCAAAGGTCACGTCTTTGGAATTAAACTCCACCTGTTGCTTCAAGTTGCAGCACAAAGAAAGTGAAGAGGAGGTTCTCGTTAGCCACAGCCGGCTAAAGTGGAGCAATTAGGGCTAATCAAATGGCATTCTCCTTTAAACAAATGATCGGAAAGGTCAGCAGGCCGGCGGATGTAATTGATCAGATGGCAGTTTCCCCTCAGCGTGAAGGTTAGCTGATGCTGACATTTGTTCGGATCATTTTCTGCCGTGGATTAAAGCTGTACAGTGGCATTTTACTTTTTTTTTTTTAGTTATTTCACTCCGACATGCTCTGAATACACAACAGGAGGAATGTTTTAGGACAGTGTCTCTCAATCCTGGTCCTCGGGGAACACTGCCCTGCATGTTTTAGATGTTTCCTCCTCCACCACACCTGATTCAAATCATCAGCTCGTCATCAAGCTCTGCAGTGGCCTGATAACGAGCCACTCATTTGAATCAGGTGTGGTGGAGCAGGAACCATCTAAAACATGCAGGGCAGTGGACCCAGAGGACCAGGATTGAGAAGACACTGTTTTAGGAGTTGATGTGCCAATTTATCAATCAGCTGTGGGGAAGTTTTACCTGACATTCACGAGACGTTTTAAATTCCAGTATCTAATATGTTGATGTGGAAACAAATGGGATCAGTCAGCTGTCTACATCCAGATCCAGCATGCAGAGATACATGAACATCCCAATGAAGTGTCCATGTGTCGATTTATTCTACTTTTATCTCTGGTTTGGTCTCCATCAACTCCTGAGAAAAATATCTCACTTTTATACAGGCATTCACGGTCCCCAGGGGATGAATCCTAATGACTCTAGTGCCACCATGAGCTTCCAAGACTTTGGAAAATATTGGATGTACTGCCATGAAATCATAGCACCAGTTTTCTTTGTAAGATCCAGTACTAACAAAGATTCGTACACACTTTTATGGTTTCCAGAGATGTTTTGATGAATGGTTGGAAGAGAATGAGAAGAAACGACAGATATATCGCGATGTCAAATGAAGATCTAGAAGTGAAGGAGTGAAGTCAGTACGTCCAGCTCAACTTCTCTGGCTGTGAAATGTTTCCAGGACGATCTGAAAAACACTAAACAAGCTGTGGGTTTTATGACTATTACGAAACAAGATCTCAACACTGAATTTTATGGGTCAATTCAAAGTAACCGTTTCTTCAGTGACGCTTACGGACTTTGTACAATCACTGTTGTGCCAATAGTGACGGTAAAGCACACTCCTGAATGTAATATTGGACCCTGTGACGGGGGCTTAACGACATTGCTTCATGTTGAGCCGTCACAAGCACAAATGTTTCGGATCCCCGATAGGGACAGAGCGCTCTGTATCATGTTTAAGCTTTCCAGGAAGCCTGTACTTTCACATTGATTGCCTCTTTCATCATACTGGAAAAGAACCTGGATAAAAGTGGAGAAGGATTTGGGGTCTGTATAAACGTTGGAACACAAACTAACGCCACAGAAAGAAATGTATTTTTCACTATCTGGGAGTTTTAAAAACCTGCCGGTGTTGAAAGAGAGCAGAGTGGCACGCTGGTATCTCCCCTCCTGCCCGCCGACACCAGCAGAGCGGGGGTGTTTCTGCATGATGAACTGCATGTGTCCGTCTCTGCAGGGAGGAGGAGGCGGAGGACGTGGAGGAGCAGGAGGAGGGTGAAGGAAGAGGGGGTGTTCTTCTCATCCAGAAATAATCCAATTCCACGGGAGGATGAACCAAACCTCCACCCTGCCGCTCTCATCTTCACCACCATGAAAAGAGCTTTAGAGTCAGAGGTTGCTGAGGAAAGACCCCAGAGACTGTACGAGTGTGTGTGTGTGTGTGTGTGTGTGTGTGAGAGAGAGAGTTTTATTACATGATGCCGAAAGCAGGAAATTCCCCCCTGTGTGGATTTTCCCTCACAGGCCTGTCTTTTAAAAGAGAACACGGGATTCGGGGAGAGTTTGTGTTTTCTCGTTGATATTCTCAAACAAACACGCTCGCATACATCCAGATGATGCAACAGCTTGTTATGACTCAATAAAAATTGCATTTTTTTCCTGAAATACAATAATTTCACGTCTTTTTTCCACACACAGAGTCTCAGTTTCTACTTTGAATAACAGTGTTCACACTGAGCCGCACACATTTTATCTTAATTACCAAAGAGTCTAAACACATCCTGCTACAATTAGTCACAAATGATCACATTTATCTGCAATAGGCACCTCTGTCATTTCGCTAATTTGCTCGTGTGGAAAGTGTGCAGCATAAAAAGAGAGAGTAAAGAGCAGGTAACACCTAAAGCTGCTCCATCGTTTAGAGAAAAAGAAGACGCAGGTGGCCTTCGCTGGACGTTCTCACCTGTGTTCAGTGTGATCGAACAGATAGATAGATCTTCTTCAGAGCGAGTCCTGTGAAGTCCTGCAGCCAACAAGCTGACAAAACTCAAAGAGGCTGTTTAGAGTCAAAAAGAAATTCATGAATTAAACATACTAAAGATGACAGACTGTAAAAAGTGTAACAGTGATTGCCAATCAGGAATAAAGAGGTAAGAAGAAGATACACTGCACCGCATCAGCACTCTGTAATGATAGAACATATGTCACATATCAAGCTTCGAATTCGAGCACAGCCAATGAGGAATAACGTTACAGTACCGAGGTGACTTACAGACTTTATGATGGAAACATTGATCAGTAGCTAACCGCTAACTGTGGTTAGCTCGGTCAGCCGTGTAGCTAACTGAACTGACTCAGCCCGGGATGCCAGGAGCCAAACCCGGCAAGAAAACCACCTCGGTAGGCTGCTGTGTTCACTGTTAGACTGGACACTGCTGGTTCAGAGGTTCTGTTGCTGTGTTCACTGTTAGACTGGACACTGCTGGTTCAGAGGTTCTGTTGCCGTACTCACTGTTAGACTGGACACTGCTGGTTCAGAGGTTCTGTTGCTGTGTTCACTGTTAGACTGGACACTGCTGGTTCAGAGGTTCTGTTGCCGTGTTCACTGTTAGACTGGACACTGCTGGTTCAGAGGTTCTGTTGCCGTGTTCACTGTTAGACTGGACACTGCTGGTTCAGAGGTTCTGTTGTGACCATGTTCACTTGAAGGCAGACGCTGACACTAGATAAGCTATTGTTAACTAGTAGAGATTAAAATCCAGAAAAACATGCTATGATTTTTGGAAACAGCTAAAAAGGTCAAAGTTCACAGTGATGTAGTTGAATGACGATAAAATCATACCTGGCTCCGAGGCCACGTCCACCTCAGCCTGGCTTACTGGTTGGCTTCTACTAATGCTAGCTAGCTAAATAGCATTGATGACGATAATGTAACAATAATGCTGTTCTCTCATTCGTTCACATGAATACACACGCTGTGACATTCGCCCTCTGACATAAATATACAATGTACATTATAATATTAACATACATAATCTATCTCGTTGACTAATTTTCCAAACCAAACCTTCACATACTGTGAACTGACATTGAGGCTCTCTCTCTCACACACACAGACACACACACACTCACATACACTCGTTTCCATTATCTATAGCCCTGCAATGTAAAACCACCCACAAAGTTCCAAAAAGTCAAACCCAGCCTGACTTCCTCCTGTGTCACCTTAGCAGTTTTTCCAAGGTGGTTAAGTGCAGGTTAAAAAGTTAAAAACAGCACAACAAACAGTCATCGTTACTGCAGCTAATTAGCAGGTCCCCTAAAAAAAAAAAAAGGCTGATATTGAGTGAGACGAATTGCTGCCTGCGGGCTTGTCGTCGAGGGTGATGGATGGATGACACCGACTCCCTGCGGCAATGACAGACACTGTGCCGAACTGAACAGAGTGTGGGAGGGTGAGGGTGTCTTCCCGAGGACAGCAGGATGGTAAACAGGTCTGTAGGACGCCGATGGCCTCTGGTTCTGCTGCTGTAAGTCCCTGCTGAGTCGGATATATAGAGCACAGAGCGTCACCTCTGTGGATCCTCCTCCGCCGCCTGGGAACAACTATGGTGCTTTTAAAGTTTGTGCCAGGAGGGCTCAGTGTTTGAAGTGTACAATGTACAAGTTCAACACATTATAGTGACTGTAAATCATCAGGGATTAAAAATAATAAATGTTGTTGAAGAAAAGGTGCTGAGAAATTATTAAATCATGACTTAGAGTCACACGGTAAAGCAACATCATGTCACTTTCCTCTGATAATCTAACATGTTACCTCCTGTTGATCCACACTGACCTGTGATCAGGTGAACGGTGTCTCTGTCATTCGTACGTCTGTCTCACACTATGTAACTTTGGGCTTTAGGCAAAAAAAACATAGTATGAAACAGAAACAAACAGCACATACATACAGTATATACAGACACCGACCATGAGTCATTTCATGAGGTCATTTAGGGCAGTTATGGCCTTAGCATAAAGGCTGTTTTTTAGTCTGTTTGTGCGGGTTTGTAGTGTCCTGTATCGCCTGCCTGAGGGTCACTGTTCGAACAGGATGTGCCCGCGGTGTGATGGGTCCGTGATCATGTTTTGGGCTCTTTCGAGGCAGCTGTAGAGCTCTTCCAGGGAGGGAAGGGGGCAGCCAATGATTTTCTGGGCGGTGTTGATGACCCTCTGGAGCGCTTTTCTCTCTGCAGCTGGCAAACCATACACAGATACAGCAAGTCAGGATGCTCTCTATGGAGCATCAGTAGAAGGACACAGGCAGCTTTTGGGAGAGGTGGTTCTTCCTGAGGATCCTCAGGAAGTAGAGTCTCTGCTGTGCTTTCTTTACCAGCCTCCTGGTGTTAGCGCTCCAGCTGAGGTCCCCTGTATGTGCATGCCCAGAAACCTGAAGACTGAGACCCCCTCCACACAGTCCCCGCTGATGACAACAGGCTGAATGTCTGTTTAGTTTTTAGTCTAAGTCTAATTCAGTCTGAAGTCTAATTAACTAAGAAGAGAAAAAGAGAGAGTGAGCGAGCAAGAAGCCGCCGGACAAGAGTAAATCTGGGACTGACTTTTAGTGGTTGGTGAGAGCTTGGTGAAATAAAAGGCTGAAAGACAGACGCCGAGCTGGGCTGACTGCTGTTGGACTAGTCAGTGATAATACACACAGATCTAAATACTCTTGAACCGTTCCTACCCAGTTTAAACAACGAAAGCTGGAGCACTGTCCTCAGTCTTTATTGACCAAAGCATTAGAGGCTGACTCTTGAGTGTACCGCTGTGGGGATCCCGGAGCGGAGGGTGCATCAGCTGCAACGTCATCCAGCAATCAATGCACACAATCAAATATGTACAAGTGCATGGTCCTGCTAGAATAGGAAGTGTGTATTTCTACTGCGTGCCTTGCGATCGATGTGATGGAGAATAAATTGATGGTCACTGTTGTAAGTGTCCAGAGTAATAAATTCCTGTTGCATAGTATTATAAACTGCCTTAAAACTCATGGATCTATTACTTCCAGCTGCCCTCCTCAACCATATTTCTTCTTTTTACTGGTACTTGATGTAACACACTTCTTTTGCATCCTAAATTTTGGGCCTTAGCGTCTGCGAACTAAATCAAACTGAATATTACAAATGTGAAAAGAACAAAGACCTAAAGCTGATCTGTGAAATCTAAAACAAAGTGTCTGTTTGTCGTCTTCTTTGTTGGTACAAGTACAATGTTAATGTGACGCATTTGCATATCAATTCAGCCAAAAACTCATTTTCCATGTACATGTGGTGCTCTCACTTCAACAGATGAGCCTAATTTGTTCTCTTTCACAGCCAATCGAGAGGGTATTTGTTTAGTTTACAGAGAGAGACTCTTCACCGCTCTCTGCTGCATCAAAGTCTTCTGAATTTCGAGTGCATCGATGGAGATGGTGGCGGCGATTCGGATTAACCATCCGTTCAGGAAAGATGGCAGGTCTTTCCCCCAACACCAGGGCCACCGAGGCCCCTTTTTGAAGTGTAGCGGAGGGAAAGCCTTTAAAAATGATTGCTTTTATGCTAAAGGCCTCTAAACGGTGTGATGGGCAAGCGGTGATCGTCTGCTCTGGTCTGAAGCTCAGGGCAAGGCATCAATAAACAATGAGGGCTGGATGTGGAGACGAGACGCGGCCGGAGGAGCTCTTCATTAGCCGTCGCAGCGGCAGCCTCCACTTCCCTCTTTTATCTCAGATGAGTCACTCTCCATCTCTGGGTGTTTCAATCCGACGGGTCGGCAGAGTCATCCTCCTCCTCCCCTCCTCTCTCGCGCCTTTCATGTTTTAAATCCACACTCTTGTTCTTTATGTGTCACCTCCAGTCATTCTCTGGCTTTTTTCAACCAGCTCTCCCTCTCAATTAAACCTCCTCCTTCTACTCCTCCTCCTCCTCCCCTTCTTCTCCTTCTTCTTCTCCTTCTCCTTCTCCAGGCCCCGGCACAAAATCAAATGAGCAAAAGTGTAGGAGAATTAAATCCAAATGTGTCTCGCATATTATCCCAGACACATGAGAGCTGAGCGGAGATGACCTGCTGGAGCCAATTAAAAGGCAAAGAGTCGTCTCCTTGATGTGCACTATCACTGATGTGCCATCTTACCTCCAGGCTGTGTGATATTGGCTGTTTGATGGGACAATTGAGTTGATCCCTGCTCATCCTTGTCATGTTGGAGGTAAGATGTAATGAGTCCAAGGCAGCCGAGTGCATTTCTTTACAGTGATGTCCTTAAACAATGTGAAAAGATCTTTGTTTTTGTATTCTCCGATAAAGTTCTTTATCCCAACACATCAACCGTGATTTAATGAATGCATGTCTGTGTCTGAAGTAACATGTCAGTGTGTCAAAGTTCGGAGTCACGCTGCTGAACGTAGCTTAAAGCAGCTAAAGGTGACATTATTGAGCGTCTCATGCAACATTAACTAACTTCTAACTCTCATCCTCGTACTTGAGAAAGTTCCTACTTAAACTTGTATGAACCCTGACCTCATATGGAAGCAGCTGTCTGACGTCACACACACGCTTCTCTTGTACATTTCAACCAATAGGGGAAGTAGGTAGGATGTATTTGTACACTACAGTGTTTGTATCAGGTTAGTGAACGTCACTTTTATACATCTGCCGGTATAAATGCGCCCTAAAATAAAATGTATATCGGCGCCTCTTCCTGTGTTTTGTTCACGTAAGCAAGGCAGCACTGCTGACAATCCAATCACGTGTCAGTTTATCACGGTCAGCCATGTTTTAGTTTACATTTGGCACCTTGAACCCTTGGAGGTTGTAAAACCCGGAAGACCTCAACAAAGCAAACCAGATTCTGCTGTTAACCGACTTAAACTACAGTGGATGACACTAACTTACTGCTCGGCTCTTTCCTGATCTCTCTGATTGTTTGTCCCCCACAGAAACACCTGAATCACATGCCAGCAGACCTCAAGACAAAAGATTTATGTGCTGGGCACTCTTCAATGTGGAGGTCAGGCATGTTGGAGCAGAGAAAATGTTTTTTAAATGTATTTCTTTAGGTAGTTCAGGAAGGAATCAGCTGGGTCGATGACTCATTGGTCTCCTCATGTTTGTTCTTTTTGGCCGGGAACTCCAACCCTGTTCATTTATTCTCTGTTGGTTTATAGTAGGGTTACCTTTCTTTGATGTAAAGCTTGTAGGTCCTTTATATGTTCTGGTCTCAGTAGAGCCTTTGTTTTGTTATAGAGGCTGTAAGAACACCCAACCTGGACAAACACACAGATTCAAGGACAATAGAAGTGAAATTTGCACCTAGAGCAGACTCTCTGGAGGCCTACGGAAAGGGCTCGCACTCGAGGTCCCTGATTGATTCGATCAGTTGTGGATAAAGACAACCAGAGTAACTCTAGAAATCAAAGGTATGCAACACATTTCAGTCCAACCTTCAGCTTTCACTGAGCCCTGATACAAAGAGGAGATAATAACCTGGACAAGAGACAGATGACTGTCCTCTTGTAGTGTTAGATTCAGGATGAGCAGTTCCTGCCTATAGTTTTACCTTTTGTTTCATTCTAAGCTGAGCTCTGTGACATGAGCTCAGTACAGTGAACAGATGATATCACTGAGTGAGTCAGAAATGTACAGCCAGGTATCATTGTTGAAAATCACTTCCATATTTAAAAATATGACTCAGAGGCAGAATACAACACGTACAGATATATCTACCACACAGCTGGTTAGTCATTGTTACACTGAGGCCTCCGTTCAAGCACTGACTCATCACTACGCCTACCCAAATGTACAGACACACACCTGGATAGCATAAAGACAGATAGGTAGGTTCTGTAGCAGATACACAAGTTTAGTCTCTATTCCAGCGATCACATCGTTTGAAATTAAATAAATTAATTTAAAAGAAATGAGGAATGACTGCAAAACAAATACTGCAGCTCTCACCAACCACTAAAAGTCAGTCCCAGATTTACTCTTGTCCGGCGGCTTCTTGCTCGCTCACTCTCTCCTTTTCTCTTCTTAGCTTCCTCCGTCAGCGTCCTCTTCGCTCTCTTTTCCTCTGCCATTATGTCCATAGAAGCTGCTGACTGCTGGGCCTGAAAACCTCCTTCTTCTTCTCTGTGGACCAAAACGCCTGTGGTACAAACACTAACACTCCCCCGCTCACAGTCTGGACAGCCCGGCTAACATGAGCTAACAGCAGCTACAGCTGTCAGCAGTTTACTTCACTGTCCATCATAAACTCTGTAAATCACAGAGAGTTGAGGCGGAGCAGCCGGAGGACATCAGAGGGAAAACCAGAAACATTTTCTCCATAAAATATGATCCAGTTTCACCAGAATCAGTGAAATAGTTGGTGGTGTGTGACTTAGTGCCGTAAAGCGTTACGTACTTCTCCCGACCCGGAGCCCAAAGTTACATAGTGTGAGAACAGACGTACGAATGACAGAGACACCGTTCACCTGATCACAGGTCAGTGTGGATCAACAGGAGCTAGTTTAAAATGTACATCATGTTGCTTTAGGACACTTGATTTTATAAATAAATATTTCGGTTGTTGTTTCTTTGTGTCGTAATAAAACTAAAAAATATGTTTCTGTCATAAGCAGGTTACAGTAGATGTGATATATCTGATGTGACTGAGTGGAGATTGGCCTGAGCTGACTTCAGGCTGAATAATTATCCGGCCCTGATTTTTATACTGAGATTTCAAAGCTGTCCATGGTGATCTGATTACAGCAGACACATCTCAGTGCCCCTCGTGAACAGATCCACTCTGTACTGCAGCATGAACTTCATGTAGATGAGCTGGTTTTCATGAAAATGCAGCCAAAGCAGGAAAAACAACTAAAGAGGTCAAAAAAATCATCTCCCCATGACTGGAAGAGCAATCAGACATTCAGCAGCTCACATGATTAAATTATGAAAGCTTGTGCTCGTAGGTGGGCACGTTCAAAGCGGTTTCATCACGGCCCTGAGTATTCACACAAACATAAAACTCCACCAGTGAAAAGAAAAATGGATCGAAGTTGGTTTCTAGTCATTCTCCCAACTGGATAATTCATGTACCTGCAACTTTTTTAATCACCATCCTCATCTGTTATTAATACTATACCCATAAAAATCATGGTCATTATCATTACTGTCGCCGTGTCAGAACAGCCTTAACGTTCACGACCAACTGCATGCCGCTGCCGCCGTTGCCAATAAAGCAGCAAGACATCAGGACGGGGGGCTTGTATCCGTGAAGACACAGACATCTGGCTCGGTTTCAGAGCTCGTCCTCGGCAGCAGAGCCGGGGAGGGGAAGTCTCCCGTGACAATACATCAGTGGAAGATCCTCTGCAGCCATATGCTGCCTTTAAAAGCTGCCTCTTTTCTCCACTTTGCATCACGATGGGGACGTTTAAAGAGGGCTGGCAGGGTACTTAAAGTGCTCATTAACAGAGGCACGTCCAACATGTTTGGGAAGGACCTGAATTTCCACACCGGGACCTTAAATTACTAAAACACCCGCCTCCCTCCTCCTCTTTGCCTCCTCCTCTTCCCAAACTGCTGACCGCAGGCTCCCGGCCGTTTTTCCTCCTCTCTGACATTTTGAAGAGTTGTGTCGCCGTCGTTAACTGGCCGCCGCTTTATGACAACGGGGGGAGAAAAAGACGCCGCATCTGCAGAAAAACGACAAGAGCCAATCCTCATTAGTGTCTGAACGAGTGCCAGCGTTAAATGAAAGGAGGAGAAGGAAGATGGCAGAGAGGGCAAAGCAATCAGATGGCACCTTTTTCCTGATGGTGATGGATGGCGAGGGAGTGGCGGTGTCCCCTCGGGGGTTTCCCCTCTGTGGCTGCTGATGTAAAAGTTTGACTGCACTTTAGAGATGTTGGAGAATGACGTTGGGGGAAAGATGTGTTTGGTGGTGACAGATGGTGACAAGTTGAGTGATGTTCCTTCAGGGCTGACAGCTGAGCGCAGTCATGTGACCCAACTGCTGAGCTGCTTGCAGCGATAGTGACAACCTCCACAACTTCTGACCAGATTGTCACAAAGTATAGTACAGGTATTTTTCCTTCCCAGACGATGATTCTGATCATATTTTGGTGATTTTTGGACCCTTCTCGAGCGCCGCCATCCTCACTCTTACTGAAAAGGGTTTTGTGAAAGTCCCAAAGATTTTGTTGATCATCCTGACCTTGCTGACGAGCACCAGAGGCCAAAAGTTCTAGCGATGCTGCTAGCTCATGCTATAGCTGCCAGTAGTCCCTCATATGATGCTGATTCGTTCATTGTGTGCATAGCTTGAAGCTCTACAAGATTCACATGTGATGTCATGGTCACAAGGTGAAATAATGCTGGAATTGGACCTCAGTACTCGGTACCAATGGTTCTAACCATACAACAGTATAAATCCCGGACTTCCCAGCCTCCCTAATCTAAAAATTGGCAAAGATGTAGATCGTAGTGGAAGTGGGCTGAATGAAACCTGAGTCCTGCGTCCACGCTCTTAATCCTGCATAACTTTAAGCCTTAATATAACCTGAACAGGTGAGTTGTATATAAATTCACCCTCAGTACAGTTGTCATGAACGGGGAAATTAGCTACAGAGACCAAAACTGTTTTTTGTACCAGGCTGTAAACATGTTTATTTCTGCTGTGAAGTTACTTACGGCACTGTCGGAGATGCCTTACAAAGGACTGTATGATTTCTTCTGTAAGTATCCCATGTCATTGGAGATTATTGATCATGAAGACATCATCAGACTAAAATAATGGCCCTTTAGTCTTCTCTTCCTCAGCATCATCGAGCAGAGAGAAGGACAAAACCTATCATCGCTGGGAGAAGAATGAAAGCATGATACGGCCTGATCACGTACAATACATTCATCCAGCACTGCTATGGTGACATCAATGAGTGAAATCAGACTATAAATAGAAATCTATACTGTCGCAGCGGTCCCATCATTAACCTCCATCAACGCAGCTTTACATCTGTGATCTGAGAGTCAATCACAACGAGAGCCAGACCACCTCCAGATCCACAAGAGCTTTGATTGAAGCGCTCGTGGAGGTACTTACGCCTTCATTAAAATGGATTTTTTGGTTTTCCAGATAAGATATCAAGATACAGAGGCTAATAACTGAAGTTAGATACAGTTTAATCTCTCCAGAGAGGATGTACAAATGATAAGAAGAGGTTAAACTTCAGGGCCTGCTTTGTCAGGTGCTCCTGCTGCTGACCTTTTGACCTCAACACGATGTTATCCATGGAAGTGAACACTGACACGCTCAGTTTAATGACTCTATCTACATAAACTGAGCTGATCTACCAAATATCACCACATATTTGGCTCAAAGGAGCGGTGGCAGGGATTTAATGGAAGCCAAACAGAGTTCAGCTCATCATTTTAATGCGAGCTCTATTGCTTTTTGTACTAAAAAGGATTTAAGTACTGTGGTTCAATACTCTGGTGCAAAAGTGTGCAATTTCTCATGAAAAATGAATTCCCAGCACTCCACTGAAGTCTTTTCACTTTCCATTCGACTATGGCCGTCTCTTTTTGTGGTAAATAGTCTGCCCCAATGCTTTCTGGACCAAAACACTTTGCTCGTCCATCGACTCGGCCTCTTCTCTTTTCTCCTCCAATTCTACAACCTCCTCTCGCTCTCCCCTCTCTCCGTCCCATCCTCTCCATCCCATCAATTGGAAATCTCTCAGCACCACACCTCAGACACCCAATCCCGCGCAGACAACTCCACCGAGTATTAAACAAACATAAGCAGAGAATGGAGTGGCTGCTGGAGAGGTAGATGGTCGGGGTGATAGGATTGCCAGACAGAAAGAGCAGAGAATCACAAGTGCTCTGAATTGTAGGTCTGGAACAGGAAAGGGGAGAAAAAGACCTTAACATGATGACACTGAAGCAGTGAGACATCTTGGAGTGTGAAGAAAATAATGTCTGCAGAAAAAGGAAAACAAAAAAGGAGAGACAGGACAGCTCCTCTGATCCGTTTAAGTTCAGTGAAATTGGAATTACTAAATCATGAAAAGAATTAATTGAAAACATTCCCCCACTGTTGCTGGATGATGAAAATGTTTCAGTGACTTGACATCATCGCGTTAAGCCGGTGTCGTTCCCCCGCGGTTCGGCGGGTTTACCTTCAGACGGGCTCGGCTGGACGATCGACACGGGAGAATTTTCTGCAGAGGCCCGAGATATCAAAGGCGGGCCGGGTGTAAATAATGGAGATTTAAAAGTCGAAAATGTTCTCTGCCTGCGCTCGCTGCATACCGCTCCTTCATTACCACGCGCTGAATTTATTTTCCGAGAGGTCTTGTTGAGTTTCTGTTGATGAAATTGTTCTCACAAGAGGGCAAACCGAGGCAGGCATGCTGCTTTTAACCACATGCTGCTCACCTCCCACCCAGGGAATTTCCCTCAGACTGCACCGCTGAATTTCCTTTCTTGTGAATTTGAGCTTTTAAAAGGAGGAAAACTGAGTTCCAGTCAGATGTGTTTTCCTTTTGTCCCCAGTTTGTGTTGGCGGCTGTTCACTTGGACAAACCTCTGGACCGCATCGCAGCAGTCAGGTTAACTGGACACAAAACATGAACACGGCTCGTTTTGGGGGTGAAAATGTGGCATCAGACTGGACACATTCAAGATTTTACAAGCAAAGTTCATTGCTATCAAAGTCCCTATACTTTGGAAGAAACCACTTGCATGAATAATTCAATGAACTCAGCAGATTTACCAAATTAAAAGCCTTGTTATTGTTTGGGCAGTTTAAATTCTATTTTCTCTGATCGCTCGGCTCTGTTTAAATCCTCCTCTGTGTTTTAAAGTGTCAGTTTAGTCGTTACATTAGTTCCACCAGTCAGTTAACCACTAACAGACCCTGCAGCACCAGTCCTGTTGCTATGGTTACCTGCAGTTGAACACTGATTTAGACAGTCGCACTGTAAACGTGATTTTAACAGACACCTGTCTGATCATGAGAGACACGCCGAATCAATCTGTCAGACTTGATTTGTAAAACACTTCTCATACAAACATTATGTAACACAAAGTGTTTCTCTACATTAAAGAACGGGGGAAACCCCTGCAGGGACGCCATTCCCGTCTTGTTAACATGCCATCCCATAGCAGCAGAGACGGTGCACCCTCTATCGTGAAGTCAATGCGCGCGTCCCAAAAACTGCAGTTCCTCAAACGTCTACTTGAGGCTGGTTGCAGAAGTGAGCCTCCGTGTTTGCACCTTTTTCTCTCAGTCCTGCCTTTCTGTCAGTTTCTTCTTGGACCTATAATATTCTCTAAACTATATAATATAAATACTCAGTTTTATAGTCTTTGGAAATATTATAGATGACAAAACTACAAAGATTCAGTAGCTGTTGTCCTGCCGAAAATACATCCCCAGACCAAGCCTCTCCTGTACCAACATATTTCATTATAGCTGTTTGACATAACCTGAGAGTCCAGCGGGTAATGTGAGTGAGTAAATGAACCTGCTCTGACTGTCACATAATGTGGGGTAAAGTTTAAACCATCAAACTACAGTGTGTGTGAAATATTTAAGCAATATTAAAATGTTCACATCCAGTAAAAGAACAGGCCTGCAGACAAAAGCAGTTCTATTAAATCCAAATTCTAATCACAATTACGACATCAAGAATTAGGCCATGGGGTACGGGGGTAGGAGGGGTGCTCCCACTGGACCACCCCTCCCCGTTAAAAATGAACAAATTAGTGCCTCCAGCTCTCGGAGTCTGTCTGTCTGTCCACTCGACACACAGACACAAAGCAGAAAGGCTCAAGCGACATGGCTTACATATTCAGAGCATGCATGACCGTTTCACCAAGTGTTAAACTAACTTTAATTAAGAAATATTACATGAGAGGGTTAGCTGTAACATCATCATTGGAACAACTACCAACTTAAGTAAATTATATCCAAAGTTTTCTTTATTTACATGTTTTATATGTTCAGGATGTGACGATTAATATTTTGAGTCAGGTGTGCTATCGTGCTGGTTTAAGCATCTTTTAAATGCCTAGCTGACCAATCAGATTGCTTGGTCGGTACTACCTGTTGTATAATTAAGATTAATACCAGTGGTTCATGATCAGCTCAGAGTTCTGTAAACCTGACGAGGTTTCAAACATCGGTGCAGCCGTGAACACATGAACCGTGTTCGTCTGGTATAACTTCAATAAAGACCTGACACACCACATACACGACACAGTTTGGGAATGAACCCAAACTCTACATGGATAAATTGGACTATTGTTGCGTTTCTATCCGTGTTCACTGCAGATGAAACAAGTGCGGCGTGCAGGAATCTGTTGTTCTCCCCGTATTGTAGAACTCCACTGAGGCTGACTGGGAGAAATGACAGTGAGAGCCTGCTGAGAGATTTTCCGGGCGTATGGGTCCATTTTCTGGTTCAGATCAGGTTAGCGCTGTTGTAAAATTGAGTTTATTTGGGCGTAAAAACTCCAAACATGAGCCTACGAAGGCAGCACATCCCCGTGCTTGTGTATTGAGCGGCTCCTGCCGAGAGCATCCCCTCTTCTGCTCGAGCTTTTGTGGTTCTTTTAGATTTCACTCGTGTTCAGAGATATCGATTAAGGCGCCCTCAGCAAAGGAGGATGTGCGGATTCTTAAAATGGAGCAGCAACTGTCTTTTAAAGGTTCTCTGTGTTAATTCATCCACACTTTCACTCCGGGTTCACATGGGGCCACATTTTTGTTCTCATTATCTTCGGCTGTGTATACCGCTCTAAATACTTTCTAAGTGCAATCTGAGGCAGTCCCTTAAATGTTTTATGAGTTAAACCTCTCTGTAGTTCCCATCTCTGCTCGGGCTGATATGCATTTGTGCAGAGCTGTCAGAGTCGGGGCACTTAGCTCTCAGTCAGCCTCCTGCTAACATGGTGGTATCTCTCTCTCTGCTTTAGATACTGCAAATAATGAAAGGGGGAGCCGACTGTCTTTCAAAGAGCACTTCAGAACATTTCTTCTTACAAAATAGCTCTCTCTTAGTCTCGCTGAATACAATTGCTTCTGGGGGCACAATGATTTTCATTCGTTCTTCCCTCGGCGGCGGCGACCTCGCTCGCATTCACGTTCCAAAGTCACAGCTCATCACTGAGAGAGAGACAGAGGAGTCCAGAAACTTCTTCGTCTACTTCAACTCTTTTTCTTCTTCTTCTTTTTTTTATGCTTTCAGAGACTGACAAATGCACACTGCAAACAATGAAGCAGACACCGAGGCTCAGTACCGGCCTTCAACGTCTACATTCACCAGAAAATGTATTATTTGGGTCAAATAAAAGCCGTGACTGATCATTTATTATCCAAACTATAAAGGTTATATAAGATTAAAACATTAATTTAAAGTAAACATATAGTGGAGTAATGAGCAGAGAATGACCCCTAAACTCCACCAGCGTGTTTGCGACGCGGTTTGCATCGTTGTGTTTTATCCTGGTGCTCTAGTGCGACATCTAGTGGCAGTTAATGACACCTTAAAACTTTAAACTTTATTATAACTGTGATGGATTTCACATCTGACACAAGTTTTTAAAGTCTGCTAATTAATTGTATGTAACGATGTAAATAACTGGCTTCTCAAAATGTACAGCATGAATTTAAAATGGCTAATTAAGAACACAGTCGATGCACGCGTCGGGGTTTACCCTGTTCAGGTTTCTGCTGAGACTTGTAAACAGAAATTACAAAATAAAAACCTGAACCGCTCCATAAAACATGTGAATATACATTAAATCTGTCTGTAACTTTATTTCATTCATCAGGAGCAGGTTAAATGGTTAGGCAGCCCGAACCTCGAACACCTCATGCTGGAGAACCAGAACCCAAACAGCAACGAATGTGAGGTCAGACAAGACCAGCGCTGTGATACTTCTGTTAGTACACTTCATGGAAAATGGAGTCTTCATTGTCATTGCACGATAGTACAGAATACGTTAGCCCAGCGAAATCGGGGCACAGCTCTCCAATCAGTGCCAAAGATCAGAAAAATAATAAATAACTAAACAAGACTGCTTATTCTTCACCAAACTGCAACTGTGCGGAGCATTAGCGCCAACATTTGACTGCCTATGCAACCGCTTCAGCTCCAGCAACTTCCTCAGCCGTGATTCTCACAATGCCGACGGTCCCTCTGTAGCTGTGGAGTGAAGCCACAGCAGAAGTGCCAAAAACTGCAGTTCCTCTAACGTCCACTTGAGGCTGGCTGCAGAAGTGAGTCAGTCTCCATAAGTCCCCATGTTCAAATGTCCAACTTCACAGCAGAAATAAACATGTTTACAGCCTGGTACAAAAAACAGTTTTGGTCTCTGTAGCTAATTTCCCCGTTCATGACAACTGTACTGAGGGTGAATTTATATACAACTCACCTGTTCAGGTTATATTAAGGCTTAAAGTTATGCAGGATTAAGAGCGTGGACGCTTTGATTGACAGGTGGGTGTCGTTACAGATAGCTTATTAGAGCAACCAGGCAAGAATTGATTATGAAGCTTCTACTGTGCCGTCTCAGTTCTCGTACATCCTGCAAACAGGTCGATTGAACCTGGAGTTTGACAGAACTGACAGTGTGAACGCTCTTATGGAAGAGTATGGACAGAAGCTTGATAATCAATTCTTGCTCATTGATGATTTCTGCATGTCGGTTTAGACGACGGATCCCAGCTGAACAATTTGATGCTCACATTATATCTGACATATTATCTGAACGAGGTTTACAGAACATCATTTGGCAGTGACTATAGATGATTGAAAACAAGTTGATTTGATGCAAGTGAGAGAATCTCAGCTGATTTCTCCACTTGTTTTGAGAAAATGAGGATTTCATAACAGACTAAATGACTTGTTATGATGGAGATTTTTTGGATTGTGCCCTCAGCTGTCAGCTCCTCCATCCTCATCCTCCTCCTCTTCTATCCATCATCCTCCATCAGTGAATCGAGCCTTGCACAAATCACAAAAAAGGGGACCCACCGCTGTTTAATTTCAACCCGCGATCAATCTCCAATCAACAGCACTATATAGGTAATCACCAGAATCTTCTGGAGAAGAAGAAAGCCAATTTTCGTGGGCTATATATCAGTGTGCGGGATCCCCCTCATTGATTGGTGTATGAATACGAGGCCTGAAGGAGCAGCAGAGGCAGCAGCAGCACGGCGAGGCGAGTCGAGGCGAAGGCAGACTGTGTTTGTTTATGAGGATCAGATATTTTCTGCAGCAGATGGCAGCCAGAGGGGCTCAATTTCACATCAGGCCGAGTGTTCAGAGCTGTCATGTCCAGACGAAGCAGTCCAAGTGTACATCATCATCATCATCGGTATCAATACGAGAGAGCTGCTCGCCACACACTTTGGTTTTTCGATAGTGTACAAATGTCTAATTAAAGGAGCTCTCTGACATTTTGGGGATTGTTTGTTGTCCTGCCTCGAGTCAGAAGACAAGATCAATATCGGCTCTCTGTTTCTGTCCAGTACAGACATGACCTCCTTCTTCTGACCACTTCGAAATGTACAGTGTAATCCCGCTGTGCTAAATATGTTCAGCCGTACTCAAGTATTTATTCTGATTACATTACTTATGATCAAAAACATCAACATCTCTTCTTAGCTTCCTCCGTCAGCGTCCTCTTCGCTCTCTTCTCCTCTGCCATTATGTCCATAGAGGCTGCTGACTGCTGGGCCTGAAAACCTCCTTTTCCTGGTGCTCTGAGCTCACAGTCCGGGCAGCCCTGGCTAATAAACTGAGCTAACATTAGCTAACAGCAGCTACAGCTGGCAGCAGGTTACTTCACTGTCCATCAGGAAACTCTGTAAATCAGAGAGAGTTGAGGCGGAGCAGCCGGAGGACATCAGAGGGAAAACCAGAACTGAACAAAGACTGCATTAAAACTACATTCATTTACAGTTTGTTGTGATACAGCAGGTCATAAACGATTCAAATTTGTGTTTAATCGCTCGATTACAGTTTCTTCCTCAAAGGTTGAATTTGTCTCTTCCTGTCCTCACGCTCTATTGATTTATCCTTGTATGATGGATAGTGTTTTGGATGGTGGATAGTGTAGTGCAGCAGAACCAAAGATATCATCTTTTTTTTCTTCTTATTTGTCAGAATTTAGTACCTATCTATTACCCACAGCTGGAGATTCAGGTGAGGTATACTCGTAGCGGCTAATGTAGCCTGGAGCCTGTAGCCTGCAGCAGAGATGAACAGCAGCTACAGCAGGTCTGGTCAGATCTCTTCTGTCTGACTCCACACCAACAGATTTTCAAGCTTGTAGTCTTCAGCCTCAACTGACGCTGACAGGACAGCTTTCAGACTTCACACAGCTCAGACACCTGAGGCCTCGCCCCGACGCCTGGAAACGTGTGAAATGGCGGACGTTTCCCTTTAACAGAACAGGATACTATAAAACTACCACTGAACAGTGAGGAGTTTTATAGTTCAGTCACTGTGTCACAACCTTTAGTTAATGTCCAGGGGAACAGGAAGTGTGGCCGTCACACCAAAATCACAGCCAAACACAGTTCTTTGAAACTGATGGCGATGGGACTGCAGCAGGTGATGCATGCAGCCCCATCAATGCAACATGGTGGTGTTGGTGGCGACGACAGGACTTTTCTGGACCGGCTTCACTTTTGAGACGGAGCTTAAATCTCGATTTCAAAGGGGTCGATGAACCTGGGTTTTCTTGGATCCCACCCGAAGAGGGATGTCAATACTTTTTGAGTGACCTGGTAAGCTGGGGGTGGGGTGTGACATCTGTTTGCGATGGCAGAGTAGTGGTCAGCAGCACGGAGCAAGGTATTTCATGCTCGGGGTCATGTTTGACGTCAGCAGCAGATGAAGAACTGGACAGAGGAAGATGTGGTGGCTGGAAGCCATAGGCACATTGGAAAGTTGATCACAGTGTGTGAAAAGGTTCTTTAGATGTTCTTTTAACATTACAGACTTTTGGCTGATGCACTGACTTTACTAAATGTCCCGGGGAACAGGAAGTTTGGCCATTACGCCAAACTCATCGAAGCCCAGCACTGTTGTTCAGAAACTGAGGGCTTTCATGGACCCTGTGGTGTTTTCATCAATCACCACGGTAATGAGGAGGGTTGACGTCACCGTCCGGATTCATACCAGACGCCCTACAGAGGAGGTGTTCTTCGCCTTTTTATTTTTATTTCCTAGTTGTTGTGAATTTTGTTCATTATCTAGGCCTCAAAGGCCCGCACGCCTTATTTACTGCCACTATGTTAATTTTAGTTGATTACTGTTAATCGTGTACATTCATCACTCCAGCAGCCTGTTCTTGGTGTTTTCATCCCATCGTACAAACGCTTTGGGTGCGATCGTTGCAGTACGTTGCTCCCTGATCCCCTGAACGTTTAGTAAAGGTCGTGACACTCTGACCGAATCAGCTGCTTTGAGTTAGCTCCGCTGTCACACACAGCATGTTACTTCCTCGGTTCTACACATATTCAATCATAACCTCATGAGTCTGTTGTAAATAGGTCTCTGCACACCTAATGTGCTGCATTTGAACAATGTTGCCATAAAAAAGTAGGACAAAGACGACACAGTCAGTGACAATGTATCTCTGAATTAGATTGAAACTTCCAAGGGTTTCTTTAGTGGAGGTCTGTACTGGTGGGTGGCAGCAGTATGTAAACATTTCACAGTTAAATTGACAATCATCAACTTTACAAAAGCTTTTGATACAGTACTCTATTAAAAAAGCTGAATAAATGTTTTTCTTTCTTCTTGGTCCAACAGAAGAATGTTAATAGAAGATAGACGACTCTGTGGCGTCCCGCAGAGGTTGATTCTTGGACCATTATTATTCATTAAAAAACTACAAAGGCAACATATTTGGTATTAAATAAAAGAGGAAGTTATATATATTTTAAATGAAAACTTGTAATTTTATTTTATTTTTTGATAAAGCTGTTTGTTGATTGAGTAGGAAAAAGTTCTGTTGGGGTCAAACTCATTTAAAAAAACAACTCATATTCTAAAGCTTCCCCTGAACTAAAAGTCATACGAACACTATTTCTGGGAATTCTCGTTGATGAGAGTTTAAGTTGGAACTGCAGAAAAATATATAAATCTATTGGTATAATAAGGAAGGCAAGTCATCTTGTCACCACAAACTGTTTCCTTACTCTTTGTTAGACTCTAATTTATCCCCATCTTTCATATTGTAACACAGTTGGGTACTCTCCGTAAAACTGTGGCTCTTCATAATTTGTCTCATCTCAACTGTGCGGACACTTCAGAAATATTTCTAGTATCTAATATCGAGGTTTTAGACAGTCTGTGAGGACGTCACGGAGACTACGTCCAGGTTTTAGACCAGGTGTCTCCAACCTTTTTTCCTCTGAGAGCTACTTCTACAAAATAAAAATGGCCGAGAGCTACTCATGTTTTGTAACATTTATTCTTATTGCTCATTTTGAAGAAACAAACTCAATAAGCTTTCTTTTCCTGAACATTTACAATATGGTACTGTCCACATCTCACATTCTGTATTAAAACATCACAAAATTATTAATATTATTATCATTGTTATTATTATTACTACAAATACAGATATTGCTACTTATCATTGTTATATTTGTCCATGTAACTGTATCACACTTCACAAAACTATTTACATGCAGAAAGACATCTGAAAATGAAATGTTATTATGGATCACTTACAATTTCTACAAACCAAGAATCAAAAACTTTACCCAACACAACATTTTAAATCATCAATATATCAGTGTATTCTAAATGGCGAAATCCACATAAAGAACAAAAATTGCATTCACAATAAAAGTCATTCAGTTCAGTTAAATTTTAAGCAGAGAAGGTGTGTGTGTGTGTGTGTGTGTGTGTGTGTGTGTGTGTGTGTGTGTGTGTGTGTGTGTTCAGAAGTTCAGTTCTACTAGCTAGTGAGATGACTGACACTGCAAAGAGTCAACAAGAGAGGTGTATGCTGGAGTGTATCCACTTAAGTTCACTCTTATGGAGTCATTTAAATGTTCATCTGTCAGTCTTGTTCTCAGCTTTGATTTCAGGACATTCATGTCAGAAAAAGCTGACTCACAGAGGTATGTAGACCCAAACAAAGCAGAAATTTTCAGAGCTGCTTGGTGAAGATTTTCATAGTTATCTGGATCTACCAAGCTCCAGAAATGCTGTGAATGCTGCTGAGACTTCAACTGCAAATTATTTTGAAGGTTTATAACCTCCATTTCCATTTCCACAGGATCAACACAGAAAAGTTCAGCCATCTGTCCTGAAATCTCACTTATGTCCACATCCATGAAAGGGTTGGCCATAAATGTCACACAGGGCTCAAGTTTCTCAAAGTCACTGAATCTGTCAGCAAACTCCTGTCCAAGCCTCGATAAGAGGTCACAATTCTTTAAAACACTGACTGCACCTGTGTGACTGTCCAGCATCTTTGAGAGAGGGGAAGTGCTGAAACCTTTTGTTTTTCACTTGCTGAATGTACAATGACAGTTTTGCACTGAATGCTTTGACAGCACTGATCATGTCACATATATTTTTACCTTTGCCTTGTAACTGTAGGTTCAGGTGGTTAATTTTCTCAGATACATCAGTCAGGAAAGCAAGATCAAGTAGCCACTCTGCATCAGATAATAAGGTGGTGTCCTCCTCCCTCGTTTCCATGAATGCCTTGATTTCACCCAGCAAGGAAAGAAAGCGCTGTAGTATCTTCCCCCGACTTAGCCATCTGACCTCAGTGTGGAGGAGGAGATCCCCATACTCCAGAGCATTCCTCCAGGAACAGCTTGAAGCTCCGGTGTTGCTTTGCCTTTGCTCTAATGGAATTGATGATCCTGATAACAGGCGTCATGACATGGTCAAATCCCATAACTTTTGCATATAGCCTGTTGGTGAATGATGCAATGATAGTTCAAAACTTTGGAAAGTCTGGGTCCGCTTTGCAGTGTGCAATAAATCGGGTGACGACCTGTCATTGCAGGGGCTCCATCAGTTGTTACAGACACCAGCTTTTCAATAGGGATCTTTTTTCCCACAAAGTAATCCTTTACTGCATTATAAACATCAACTCCCCTGGTTGTAGCTTTCAATGGGAGTAAGGTCAAAAACTCCTCTTTGGTGGAAAAGTCATCAAATACCATCTGAATGAAAACAGCCAGCTGGGCTGTATCACTGCGGTGAACAGCTTTTTGCGCTTCGTTAAAATGTGCGCCACTTTAAACGAAGCCTCGGTAGCTGAATTGGCCTTCTTCGCCGGTTTGGTGAACAGAGACTGTTGCCGTTGAAGCGTTGTCTTCAGCTCCGTTATTTTGTCTCTTCGTAGACTGCTACCAGCAGGAAAGTCGCGCGAAAAGTTGCCGTGGACTTTGGTGAAATGGCGCTCCACATTACACCTTTTACCGACCGACACGCTGGCACCGCAGATCAGACACACACACTTGTCGTTAACATTTGAAAAACAAAATTCTGTCTCCCACTCTTGGTGAAAATGGTACGTTTTAACCCGCTTGTTGTTTTGGACACTGGTCGCCATCGTAAACTGTCGTTCATTTCACGTCACCACTGACTCATCAAGTTTGACAGCAGCGCAACTTTTGGCTAATTGGCTAATAATCATTTTGTGTTGGAAGGGGGCGGGACAAATGTGAATTTTGATTGGACATAAATGTAAGTAGATTTGCCGAGGGACCAATTAAGTTTTCAAATTTATGTACGATTCACTGGCCCTTTGGCGAGCTACTTGGAAAGGGGCGGCGAGCTACTGGTAGCTCGCGAGCGACGTGTTGGAGACCCCTGTTTTAGACAGTCTGTGAGGACGTCACGGAGACTACGTCCAGGTTTTAGACAGTCTGTGAGGACGTCACGGAGACTACGTCCAGGTTTTAGACAGTCTGCGGGGACGTCACAGAGATTTTAACCAGAACCAGGAAACTTTATTTTGAAGGTCTAATTGGATGTTGTACTGTATATATTATATGTTTTCCTACAAGGATAACTTGCCATATATGATAAGCTTTGAGTGAGAACATGTTGATATATCTGCTCTTACTTACAACAGAACAATTGATGAATAATATACTCATAAAACAAGAACAATGTTTAATACACTGCAGGCTGGATTCACTAGTTCAACACGACGAGTAGAAACTTTAACCTGCTGATGGTCTTAGATGAGTTATTTGGACTTTTTGGGGATTTTCTGCCTGTGCATCTTTTACTTTTCTCACTGTGGACTGTTTGAACTGACAATGTCATCACTAAAACGGCTTACGTGGCTAAATTTCTAAAGCAAGGAGGAGAACATGTTCCGCCCTCTGTCTGACCTGACTCAATCCGGCCACTTGTGACCGAACAGCGGCAGAATCTTAAAGACCCGGACGCTTTATTCCACACCAACTTTTCTCACTTAATAACACTTCTTCTTGTTGTTTCTCCTCTAACACACTCCTTCCTGCAGACAAACAGCAATGCGAGCATGGTGTCGATGTTGTAGTACACGGCCCCAGTCCTGATTCAACCCCCCTCTCATTAACGAAGAGAAACACCATCCGAGGGGCTCGGGCTGTCACTGTTCACATTATAAGTTCATAAACCCATTTTTAATTCATGCAGGGGAGATTACTGTGTGTACGCTGTTGTGTGTTTGGGACGTTTCAAAGGGTTGATTTTTTTTTTTTTGTGCTTTGTGTTTCAGTTGGGTTAATGAGTCAGACTCGGAGAGACAGCCAGAGTACGAGGCTCGTGTTCGTGGAGCTGGAAGCTTCCAGGAAAAACTAATTTATTCTGTTATATCTCATTAAACAATGGCTGTTGTCATCCACATTCTGCCCGTGTAGTTTTTGGGGTTGGACACATTCACATTTTTCCTCTCTCTCCTCGGTCATAGTATTATTAGTAGTAGTCGTCGTACTCATAGTAATATTTGGTGATTTGGTGCAGGACAGTTTTGGGTAGTTTTAACGAAGCATCCTTCAGGGTTTGCACTTATAATTAATAATATACAAACTCTGTCACTGTGTAATTTGTAGCCACAATAAGCTGCTTCTCTTTGGAAAGCAGAGTTTGCCATGTAGTAGTATATTATTCAAACCTTACCTCAGTCTCTATAGGCGGTACTATTCTAAAGCAGATAGTTGACGTCCCCACAGACTGTCTAAAACCTGGACTTAGTCTCCGTGACGTCCCCCACAGGTTTCTGAAGCTCAGTGTGGTGGATGTGGATCATCAGTGGACCTGAGGCTAAATGAAGCCTGGTTGTTCAAATAAACCACCTGTAACGACACCCACCTGTCAATCAAAGCGTCCACGCTCTTAATCCTGCATAACTTTAAGCCTTAATATAACCTGAACAGGTGAGTTGTATATAAATTCACCCTCAGTACAGTTGTCATGAACGGGGAAATTAGCTACAGAGACCAAAACTGTTTTTTGTACCAGGCTGTAAACATGTTTATTTCTGCTGTGAAGTTGGACATTTGAACATGGGGACTTATGGAGACTGACTCACTTCTGGAGCCAGCCTCATGTGGACGTTAGAGGAACTGCAGTTTTTGGCATCGGCTTCACACAGCCAGGGAGGTTGCCGCTTGGTTATGATATACTGGTATTGATGATATTTCAAAAAAGAAACATTGATATGTTAATAAAACACATTTGTTATAATATTTTGTAATTTGTTTGACACAGAGACAGACCGTTAAAGGTTACAGGTGAATTTGATTTATCTGATTATCTATAGTTATCGTGATTATATCGTTACCGGTCATTCCGATAATCTGATATCATGACAATCGTGAGGTAGTGTCAGTTTTTGCACGTGCATGGCCAGGACTTTCAAAATAAAGCTTGCTTTCTTGTCACCTGACTTAAGTGGAAGATCAAAACATTACAGGATAAGTCCGGCTGTTAAATAATCGATGAGGAGAAAGAAGGACAGGAGTGGAAGTGAAAAGTAGCATCAAATGAAAATACCCAAGTGATGTACAAGTACCTTGGTAATCTTCAGTTCAGGACGGCTCTCATTTGAATTCTGCTTCATAACATTCAAACTGAAAATGGACTTTTCTCATCTGAAGCGGTGATCTTCAGCTGTAGCTTCTTTTATGAAATGTATATTTATTATCTTAGCCATGACTTTTGAAGGTCTGGATATTGTTACAGCTCTATAATGAGTTTTCCCTCTTCATGTCAGGAAATAAGAAGACGTGCTTTCACTAAACCAGCGAAAGAGTCAAAGTAGAGACGCTACAAAGAACCAACCGAGGACATGAATTATGAAACATGATTGCTGTTTTTCCTTGAGAGTCGATGGGTGTCGACGCTGCAAACACGAGCGGCGTGTTGTCTCTGCGCTCATTTGGTCTTTAATCTGGATTCAGATGCAGAACACATCTCAGCGTGCAGCCTTGGTAGATGTTGTTTTGTCTGTTTTTTTGGGATGTTTCACGAAGGTGCTCCGGACTCGACTTTAGAGGTCAGATGTTGCATTTTGTTTCCTGTCTTGTTTCTGTTTGACTGACTACAGCGCTCCTCCTTCAGCATCACTCATCACTGATGTTTGAGCCCAGAGGATTCTCGCCGGTCAGATGCTTTTTTGTTTTGTCACATTGTTTTCTGTCGGTAAGCCTCAGGCGCCGTTGCGCCGTGAAAAGCCCAGCGGGCGGCAGCTGTTGTGGAGATATACCAGCCAACAGCAGCAATCCTTCACCTGACTGAGGCATTGAAAGGGAAACACAACGGAGAACGGATTCAGAATATCGAACAAGAAAAAGTCAAAGATCCCTCGGTGGTATTATTTAGTGGCTGCACGCCTCCGTTAGCTGTAGAAATCTTAATGTTTGATTCATGTTTCCTCGACGAGGTCCAACTGAAAGTGTCCTTCATCGTCTGGACAAAGAGCTGCGTCTGAAAAGGCAGTTTCCATTTGTTGACCTTGAGAGAGGATTTATTCGTATCTTTAGATAAACTTTGTGTTCTCACATCCATTAACGTGGATTCAATCAACAGACCGGCAGCGAGCGGCGCTGCGTGTGTGGGAGTTTCACTCTTATTCATTTGATGCTGACCTTGTGTCGCCCCGGAGGGGGGCAAACACACCTGCCCCTGTCCACCTCCATCTTCTGTGCATCGAGTCCGCAAAGTGCACTTTTCTGATTTTACACATTGAGTTCAGGTCACTCATCACGGGATTATTATTCAGGCGGTTGTCTCGTGTCTTCTGTGGCTTTGAAATATGTATGTGTGGTGTTTGATAGAGGGTAAAGAGAGCCAAGTGAAACCCGTGGGCTCAACTCCACATGTAAGAAAATCTCATTGACATCTGTAACATTTCTAATAACTCAAATCCACCTGAAGAACAGATCCTTTCTCTCTTAGTGTGTTTTCTCTGCAACACCAGATTTGGCCTGAATCAGGCCAAAGTCCTGCGTCTGTTTGAACCACCCACCCACCACGACTTCCTCCATATGCAGGACCACACGCACCTGAACTCCATCTCATTTTTCTGGGCCACAGCTCGTTTGATGACTGCCTGCCGTCTCCCTTGTACAAACCCACAAACTGCTGTCAGTGTTGCTCCGGCACGACTCCACTTTACACCGCTAACATTTATACTTTCTGTCTTTGTGACTCTCGTACAGTTGTTCTGCATATTGCTCTTCATGTTGTACCTTGTTTTGTGTCTGTTTTTGTGTCTCGTTGTTAGTCTTAGTTAGTTGTTCGAATGTTTGCTTCTCTCCCACTGAACGTTGCATCATTCCTTCTTTCTGTTGTGAGTCTCAGTTTTGTTCCTCTCTGTACTGTACTGCACTCTATGTACAGGCTGACGACAGTAAACTCTCTAATCAGCAGCTGCTTTATGCTGTAAAAGCTGCCGGACACACATGTTGATGAATCTGCATGGCCATCCGCCATGTTGCATGCTAACAACACCAGGCTGATACTAAAAAAAACACACACATTCATGAAACAAATGTTCGATATGATGTAACAATTTCCAGTATAATGAATGTTAATGAGTAGATTGATGACGTTCTCAGTGGGTGTTGGATTCTGCCATGGTTGGCCCTTCGTGATATTCATGGGCCAGATCTCAAGGTGCAGCCAGGGTGAGGAGGGTGTCAGGTTTGGGAGAAAGTTGCTGCTCCAAGCGAAGAAGTTCAAGTATCTCTCAAGGGTCTTGTTCACGAGGGATGGGAAGATGAGCGTGAGGTGGACCGCCAGGTTGCAGTACAGCGGTTCAGAGGGAGCCAAGCCGAAAGAGCATGAGCTTCCTCTGCCGGGCTCGGCCTTGGAGAGAGAGAGTAGTAGTAGTCGGAGTAGAGCCAAAAGGAGCCAGCTGAGGTGGTTTGGGCATCTGATCAGGATCCTCCTGGGCACCTTCCTAGAACCTGCTGGAGTGACTACATAGTCCACAACAAGGACATTTGGAATGACCTACTAAACTGCTAAACCTGTCATCACGACCCAACACCAGAGAAGAGGAAGAGAATGGATGGATGGGATAAATTGACATTATTAAATGAATACTCCATCCAATCATGAGCTATAACCAAAGGACACATCCTGCTGTCACCATTGTTCTCTCTTCCTTTCACTCCGGTGAGAAAGGTTACATGACGTTGACACAAAATGGCGTGAAACTGGTTTGACTCTAATTTGTTTCAGGTAATGAAAAAGATCATCGACTGCTTATTTCCTCTCAGATCTGCGAGCACACACTGCAGGAGATGATGTGATTGGTCGTCTGTAATCAGCGTTGGGATGCAGCTCCGTTCATCCTGATCAATCCTTTCATTAAACTGAACATCTTGAGTCCTTTTTTCCTCCTTAAAATCTCCGTCATGAAGAGCCATCATCGCGAGGCGAGGCGTGTGTTGATTGACACATCCAAATGAATGAACGGTCTATTGAGAGGTCCGGGGTATATCTTTTTCACATCATTACTGTGAACATCAGTAATTTCCATCATGAATACTGCAGCGTCCCCTGACAGGCTCTCATCGCACTCCCGACATCCATCGGGGGAAATGATGGTATTAGACGGGAGGCAGACTCTCGGGGTGAGGCTCCGTGATGAGAGGGGGGAGGAAGGGAGGGAGCTAATTACCCTTTTATTACCAGGGACCGAACCCCCCCCCCCACCCCAGGAGGCTTCGCCTGGCCCTGTTTGAGACAAGGAGGATCCAGCACGCCACATTAGCTCACTCCTCGCTCGCATTGAGAGCCATGCGTACACACTGGATGGCGTTTCTGTCGGCCTTTAAACGCACACGTTTTGGTTTAAGAGCCTCCTGTTCACCCACAGGACTGCTCCATGAAGAGGACGCCGTGTTTGTGTCAGTGTGAAACAACATGTCACGCTCACCACACACCGAATATATCTACAGCAAGAACGGTGAAACGAAACCACAAAACTATCTCAGAAAAAACAAACATGTTGCCATGAAACGTACGAGGAAAAACAACTCCATCAACGAGAGATGAAAGATGAACATTCGACACACGAGGAGCAGTTTGTTGAAGTCTAAACTGATTTGAACTCTTTCTAATGTTCAACAAATTTGAATCTTTCATTTTTTCCTGCAGCTTTGACCCCTGAAACATTTTAATTAGCCACTTTGGTGGTAAATTAGTCATTTGGTGAGACGAGAAAACGATCATTTAAAAGAAGCTGGACAGAAACAAATTATTTATGTTAGCTTTTTTTAATTAACATTAATTAATAATGAGCTAAAACTCAATCATACAAGGAAAACACATAAAGGAGCACCATGTTAGAAACTGTTTGACTCCAGCTTAAGTGCAACCTCCTTGTCTGTGAAATTACATCAAACGTCCACTTGAGGCTGGCTCCAGAAGTGAGTCAGTCTCCATAAGTCCCCATGTTCAAATGTCCAACTTCACAGCAGAAATAAACATGTTTACAGCCTGGTACAAAAAACAGTTTTGGTCTCTGTAGCTAATTTCCCCGTTCATGACAACTGTACTGAGGGTGAATTTATATACAACTCACCTGTTCAGGTTATATTAAGGCTTAAAGTTATGCAGGATTAAGAGCGTGGACGCTTTGATTGACAGGTGGCTTGTTTGAGTGACCAGGCGTCACTCAGCTCCACCTCAGATTTTTAGGTTATCCGGGAGGCGGAACAAGCAGGACTACAAAGATGGAGATGGAGACCACCACACTGAGCTCCATTCTTTGTACTGTCATTGATCGTGACACTCTCAAACTGGTCACACACACAAAGCCTCTATACTGTAAGAGTAAAGAGCACTCTCTTTACTGTAACAATCACTCACATTATAAAGAAATGCAGGCTGATGAACATTATTCTGATGCTGTGGTCTTCAGTTTCGCAGACTGGTTGCAGACTCAGCTGCTTCTGAGTCGACTCGCCTTGCGCGGCTCCATCTGAACGAAGCTCCCACAGGTCTGAACCTCTCCTCCCACGTGTGCTCCGTGACATCTGCAGCGAAAGTTATTCCAGCTCCGACACAACGAAGGCAGCGAGGCTGAAAGGAGCGTCACTGTTTTTACACGGCAGTGAGAGATTAATAAGACTAACAATGTGTCAAACATTAGACACATCTGCACGGGAGTTCATGTATTCACTCCGATGAACGTCAGCGCAACGTTTGGAAAAGGTTTTCAAGGTTTTCAAGCTGGTTTAGGGGCCGTACTGGTGTCTGCTGGGTCCTGACTGGGTGCACACTTTGCTCACGCCTAAGGCCATCTCTGCATAAATCAGTGAAGTGAAATAAATAACGGTGTGTGTGTGTGTGTGTTCACTGAAATTCAAATGTTGAACTCTCTCTGAAGAGTTCCCTCTGTGGATCTGATAACAGCCTCCGATCTCAGTTTGTCCTTTCCCGGCGCCGCCCGGCAAAATGTCAGCCCGGGCCGGATTGGACTGCTTTTATTTCAGCTATACATTTTATGTTTTTTTTGCTTCAGTTTGTGAGCTCACATCCACACACACACACACACACATATATATGTGTGTGTGTGTTTCTTCAGTATCAGGTGGACACTTTGGGGAAAGAATCAGCGGCCTTGAGCTGGAGAGTCAGCGTTCAACAGCGTCTGATTGGCTGACAGCCGCGTCCTCCAGCTGCCGTGCTTATCCATGCTCATGAAGGCAGGAAAACATCACCCCCCTCCTCCTCCTCCTCCTCCTCGGCCCTCTGACGCGGCGCTGTGACAGGCTTAACGGTGATATGAGGGGATGTGTTATCTGCTGACTTCCAAATTCATAAATCTTTGAGATCAGACGAAATTGAAGCGGCTTGAAAAGCTCGGAGGGGAGATTGACACGTCTGAGTGGCTCTGTGGGCGCGATGCTGCAAACTGCATGCTAATGCGCCATCATGCATATGTTTGTATGTACTGTGTGTGTGTGTGTGTGTGTGTGTACTTACAACTTGTAGCTCACTGTTTGCATTGTGTTTCATACTGCCTACGTATGCATGTATATGTATGAGGGCTGAGTCTCTGCACGCGCCTCATGCAGAAAAGCAGTTTTGTTTCGTTTAGCAATAAATCGTCTTGATGTGGATGTTTTTTAGAGCAGCGCAATGATTCCTTTTGTCCTTGGTGTGTCAGAAAGAAAAGATTTAAGAAAGAAAGAGTCCTGATGAAACTCACTTGAGAACTTTTCCACCAAAGCATGAAGCTGTGAGATGTTTTGATCTCGGCTACACGACTGTTTTTTTAGGCTTTTAGTGCGCACGTTTGAAACGCCGGGCATCATCTCAGATTTTTCGATATCGGTGTGTACTGTGAGTTTTGGTAGCAAAACATTTCTCTTCCAATAACTCACGCTGTGCAAAAGAACAGTAGAAAACTTCTTTTAGTTAACAAAATGAGCCAAATGTCCCGTTTGTATCAGAGTTTTTGTCTTAAAGGTTCTCTGAGGAGTTTCAGACGACGTCACAGATCGTACCCCGCCTCTCGCCCAATGCCAGCTGGGACTGGCTCCAGCTCCACTGTGACCCTGAGAAGGATGACTGGTCCTGGAAAATGGATGGCTGGATGGAAGATCTACAGGAGGCGGTGACGGGCCGATGTCTGCAAAGACAGAAGAAGAAGATGTAAAGAAACAACACACAGTGTTTCATCCACATGAATCTCCTCCTCTAGAAAAGTGTTGCAGGCTTGTGCAGTTTAAAGTGTTTACACAGAAAAGAGTATTTTAGCATGTGATGGATGATTTCATTGATGATTTTACAGACCGTTATTGTTTATTGTTCCATGCGTTCACCTGAAAAAGAGTTAACACCCGTAATCCAATCGATTTTTACGTTGACTTAATATTGTAATCTTTCACATATTCCTGGTAACGTGACTGTCAGTGTGTGTTATTATGTATGTACACCACAAAAATGATCAGCTGGGACTGAAGTTGCAAACTAAAGGCTGAATTCCTCCGTGATCAGCTGCTGTTTTATTCTGTTCTCCACGTGACTTCAAACTCAGCCCGGCAGACTTTGTTGCTACCCTTCAGTCTACGTTCACGATCTTGAATCTGCACGGGGTGTTTTAGTTTGAAAATTCACCAGATTCTCAACGCCGTCTCTGTGTCTGACTTCCTGTCGTCTCCACCTGTTCTGTGCTGTCTGTCGTGGCATCCGTCAAAAATAGACGAGCCGCGTGTCGCAGAGCTTCTGGTGGAATCACAAACATCGTCTAGAACGGGTGTGATCATCGCCAACCAGAACGTGCTGAAGTTCAGGGGTAAGACCTGAGATGGCAGCACATATATGCCGTATGTGCGGACACAAAGATGCTTTCCTGGACATCAGTGATGGCGTCACACTCGAGGCTCATTTATGGACAGAAATCCAAATATTCCAGAGAAATAACATTTAAATTACAGGCAAACCTTCAACCCTAGTTAGAGTATGAAATGTGTGTGTGTGGTGCAGATTGAGTCTGAGATGGAGTGTGAGATGTGAGTGCTCTGCCTCCAGATAAAACCACCCTCTCTCTCTCTCTCTCTCTCTCTAATTCATTTTCCTTCCTCTGATTTATCTTGTTTTCCTCCGTCTTGTCTGCTCATGCCCAGATAAAATCCCCCAAATTGCATCACCCAGCTCTCTCTGTAACTGTGTTGCCTGTGTTTCAGGCTACAGTGTAGTCCAACAGAAAAATAATAATACATCTGGTATCTCTTAGATTTGAGTTATAACACCATTTATACAGCCGACAAGCCCTTTGATGTAATTATTTCATGTCTGTGTCGAGGCGTCCGGAGGTGATACAAATATCACGGAGGCCTTCAGCAGCCGAGTGTGTCGACTTACTCCAGGAAGTCCAACTTTGCTCCGAGAGTTTAGAAAGTTTTACAACTTATGCTACAACTACTGTACGGAGAGCCGGTTCACTTCAATTCAATCCATCCAATTAAAAGTCTCAGGGTTGTGCATTAAAGTCAGAAGCCTCTGACAGTCATCAGCGAGCTGCAAACCAGCGACTGAAGTTTGTTTTAGTTTCTTTTATTTCAGGTTTTTAGTTCTTCTGCCACAACATGAGCCATCAGCAAGAAGACTGGTTCAATCTCAGGACTACAGACTGTCTAAAACTGGACGTAGTCTCTGTGACGTCCCCGCAGACTGTCTAAAACCTGGACGTAGTCTCCGTGACGTCCCCGCAGACTGTCTAAAACCTGGACGTAGTCTCTGTGCGTCCGCAGACTGTCTAAAACTGGGCGTAGTCTCCGTGAGACTGTCTAAAACCTGGACGTAGTCTCCGTGACGTCCCCGCAGACTGTCTAAAACCTGGACGTAGTCTCTGTGACGTCCCCGCAGACTGTCTAAAACCTGGGCGTAGTCAGACTGTCTAAAACCGTAGTCTCGAGACTGTCTAAAACCTGGGCGTAGTCTCTGTGACGTCCGCAGACTGTCTAAAACTGGACGTAGTCTCCGTGACGTCCCCGCAGACTGTCTAAAACCTGGACGTAGTCTCCGTGACGTCCCCGCAGACTGTCTAAAACCGTAGGTGAGACTGTCTAAAACCGTGGTCTCTGTGCGCCCCGCAGACTGTCTAAAACCTGGGCGTAGTCTCCGTGGCGTCCGCAGACTGTCTAAAACCTGGACGTAGAGACTGTCTAAAACCTGGACGTAGTCTCTGTGGCGTCCGCAGACTGTCTAAAACCTGGACGTAGTCTCCGTGGCGTCCCGCAGACTGTCTAAAACCTGGGCGTGGTCTCTGTGAAAACCTGGACGTGGTCTCTGTGAGACTGTCTAAAACCTGGACATGGTCTCTGTGATGTCCCAGACTGTCTAAAACTGGACGTAGTCTCTGTGACTGTCTAAAACCTGGGCGTGGTCTCTGTGACGTCCCCGCAGACTGTCTAAAACCTGGGCGTGGTCTCTGTCCTGCAGACTGTCTAAAACCTGGACGTAGTCTCCGTGACGTCCCCGCAGACTGTCTAAAACCTGGACGTGGTCTCCGTGACGTCCCCGCAGACTGTCTAAAACCTGGACGTGGTCTCTGTGACGTCCCCGCAGACTGTCTAAAACCTGGGCGTGACTGTCTAAAACCTGGGCGTGGTCTCTGTGACGTCCCTGCAGACTGTCTAAAACTGGGCGTAGTCTCCGTGGCGTCCTGCAGACTGTCTAAAACCTGGACGTAGTCTCCGTGTCCCGCAGACTGTCTAAAACCTGGGCGTGGTCTCTGTGCGTCGCAGACTGTCTAAAACCTGGACGTGGTCTCTGCCCGCAGACTGTCTAAAACCTCAGTGTGATGTTGTGTTGCTTTCTGGTCGGGATGAGGCTGCAGCCAATCAGCAGTGACTGACGTATCTGACAGAGATCTGTTCGAAGCTCTTTTTTATTTCAGTGTTTTTCTGCAGGTTGACCAACAACAACAACAATATCCTGCACGGCTGCCGTCATTTGGTGGCTCTGACGCAGGAACATGTCTTTTTTTATCTTCAGCGAACAAATCAGCGCTGATTGGCTCTGATGTGTTTCCATCCAGGTAAACAGACATCAGTGAGTGTCAAAGCTGTCTGACTGTTCTGCTGAGAAAGGTTCACGTGGTTCTGCACACAGTTAATGTAGTTTCACCGTTTTTAAGAAGACCACAGGCTGCAGGGCAAAGTCAAGCATCCCCATTAGAACTTTCTCACTGTGGATTTTCAGCATATAAACAGATCATTTAAGGCGACTCACTACGCCAAATTCACAGATTTTTTGTTTCCACAAAATGCTTTTTCTTTTTTAATGACTGTATTTTCTGATTTATGGAGTAGAAAACTTTTGGCTCTAAAATGTTCAGATTTCTGTTCTGAGAATGTATGCAAATGAGTGCATTTTTAATGAGATAATGCCTCATTTGCATAGTTAAACTCGCACAAGTAATTGTGTAATACAAGTAATGAACTGGGGAAGTTTCATGGTGACATCTGTTAGTTAAAGCAACATTATGTAGAAATTTGCCCCCAGTTTCAGAGTGTAATCCCACAGCCAAACATCAACCAGGTCACCAACAGCAGACACAGCAGCAGCTAATATTACTGACTAGTCCAGCAGCAGTCAGCCCAGCTCGGCGTCTGTCTTTCAGCCTTTTATTTCACCAAGCTCTCACCAACCACTAAAAGTCAGTCCCAGATTTACTCTTGTCCGGCGGCTTCTTGCTCGCTCACTCTCTCCTTTTCTCTTCTTAGCTTCCTCCGTCAGCGTCCTCTTCGCTCTCTTCTCCTCTGCCATTATGTCCATAGAAGCTGCTGACTGCTGGGCCTGTAAACCTCCTCTCACCAATAATTAGCAACACAAGCTAATGTTCGCTTAGAAATGGAGTCCGCTAACGTCAACAAACGACCAGCATTTATTTCTGCTTTAAAGTTGGACATTTGAACATGGGGACTTATGGAGACTGACTCACTTCTGGAGCCAGCCTCAAGTGGACGACAAGAGGTTTGATTTTGTAGTCTGTGTGCACGTATCAGAAAATCTGTTCTGTAGACTCCGTCTCGACTGTCAGAGCGATCCCTCCTCTGTTGCTCTTCTGGAGGTTTCTAACATGTTTTCCCTGTTAAAAGGTTTCTCCTCACCCAGACTGAGGACAGCTCCCCGAGGCAAATTGTAATTTGTGATTTTGGGTTTGTGTAAATAAAATTTGACTCGCTTGCAGAGCAGCAGTAATCGCTGCTGCCTGATGTACTCTGTCTGACTGGACTGAACTTTCCGGGAGTCTGACAGGATGATCTGTGAACCGATGTGTTCGGTTACTTTAAATCAGTCGAGCTCTTGAAATACTTCTTCTAAAAACACCTCCACGTGTTCACGCGTCATTGAAAAGTCTGACCTGTGATATCACAATGATAACACAATAATGGTACATATCCCAAGGCTAGCACCACGGTGGGTTCAATGCCTGAAGAAATACAGGTGAGATGTTCACAGGAGTGAAGACAAACCAGATTTTTCTGGTATTATTAATATATTATTATATTATGCATCAGTGTCTCTTTATTTCAATGCGGTACAGTAACACAACTGTTTTTTACCTCGTTAACTCATCATCAGTGTCACTGAATGAAGAACACCATTTGTTTGAATGATTACATCGATATCTGTGATGTTTTTAAGGGTTTCCACTGTAACTCTAAAAAGATCTCGTCTTTAGGTTTGCAGTCTCATAGATCATATAATTAGCAGAGGGACTTACGCAGCTCTCACTGCCCAGAATGAGGCTGTTTTCTGGGGGAGAGTTCACCAAAGAGTCGGTCGGGAGGACTGACCAGATCGTGGTGATTTTTTCCACATATAATCTGGGCAATTTTTCTTCTTGTATGAGTTGCCACCACATGCAACATCACCTTGGAAAGCTAGAAACACACTATGATCTCACATAATCATCATCAGTAAAAGATGGGGGACCTACTTGGTTCTTATTGCCAGAGACAGACGCTGTTTTCCCAGAGGAAGTTCGCCGAAGAGTCGGCAGGGAGGACTAAGGTTCCTCTCTCTTCTTGTAGGTAGACAAGCTACAAATGTCACATATTTGGTATCAAATTAAAGAGGAAGTTGTGAATTTTTGTCAGTTTTTGAGCTGTTTGTCGATTGAGTGACGTTCTCAGCGAACTGCAGCAACATTCGAGAGGTCTAGAGGTTTAAACTTCGTGTTTATTCGTGTTTCATACCTTCATTTTATGGATCTTAACACGTTCTGTTGTGAGTGGCGCTTGTGTGATGTAACCCTCGGAATGGTTTGCGATGGAGAAATAAGATTAAAAGTTATTTTTATTTTTTGTGTTAACTGTCTCTGGAAATAAATGGGAGTGGAGCCGTCAGTCAGACAGCAGCTCCATCCTGACAGATGTTTGAATCCTTCACCTGCTGCACCTCTCAAACTGTCCACATCAACGTTTTCTCTCCAGAGGTGACACTTCACTTCTTTTTCTCAAGGTCCTTCAGCTCAGAGTCGAGTCTTCAGCTTCCATATCCAGCTGTTGGTGTCCCGTTGACGTCTGATCTGTGGCCTCGCTCCTGTCTCAGGACCGACACCACCCCTCTTCTTCATCTGCGGCACTTCAACGAGATCAGGAGGTTTTCATGGTTTCCATCTGCTCTGCAGCCCAACACGCTCACAGTAAATCAGCTCAAAAACAGCCTGAACTTTCCACAGCACTCACAAAAGATGAAATATGGTACAACAACAAAAAGTTGTTACCTGCAGGAGTTTTTTCCTCCTTGGTCAGATTTCAGTTTGGACTTTGTGCACCTTTACTTTTCCTTTTACCATGCTCATATTTCTTGTAATATTTCATCTTTCACCAGACGACATCCTGGAAAATGTATTTTCTATCAAGCTCAAATAAGTAACAGAAAATGAAAATGAAAAATACTCTGCAGCTCATCTGCAGCTCATCTGCAGCATGGCGAGGTCCATAAATGTACCTTTAGACACGATTTGATGTATCGCATCAGAGAATGGCAGCAAGCGTTGAAGTCACATGACTGATCAGCTGTTTGAAACATGAAATAAACACAAATGATTTACTTCCTGTTTGCAGTTTGTTTTTCACACCTTGAGCTTCTTTTAATGACGTCACCTTGTCACGCCCTCTTCTTCTGGTTTTCTGACCAGAGAATCGGCGCCACCTACTGTTCACCCCATGAACTAACCCGACGTAATATTCACATAACAGTAGTGGATGGAAACAAGCGTTCATTCACATTTTCTTTTGCCAAATTACTCAGAATGATCCGGTTAAGATTGATGCAACGTGGACGTTTGGATGTAAACACGGCCAGTGTTAGATCCCACCTAACTGGAGGATCCTGAGGCGTTCCCAGGCTAGATGGGCCCTCCAGCGGGTTCTGGTTCTGCCCCAGAGTCTCCTACCATTTTGAATTAGTTGGTTATTGTGGCTGACCGGCTAGCTGTTAACATGTCAAGCTAAGAGATTTGGTGGTGATGGTGTCCCCTGATGGTTCGCCCACAGAGCAGCGTTATATGAAGTCAGATGCAGCACAGCTGCAGTTATATAATATCCATTCTAGACATATCAAAGGTAATATCATAATGTCCAAACGATTAGCAAGTTCAAGCAAAGTAAAAATGTACTGTTCCATGACAGAATTGTTGCAATACAGAAATCTGAATATTCCATAGATCAAACTGTTTTAGTTTTAGTGTTCTTATTATTTAAAGCATTCTCTGTTCACATAAAATATATATAATATATATAATATATAAAATACTGGCTCCTTCAACAAGCTGTGAACACGACGTATTATCACTTTCTGAGAGGATAAGGCCAGCTCGTTAGCACACACTGACTTGTTAACACACAGAGCAACATGATCGTCTCGTTGGACCGTTGTTTGTGTCTAACTGATGACTGCGAGCCCTGAGTTGACTCTTCTTTTAGCTCCGGTTTGGCCTCCACCAACAGCCAAGAAAATAAAATGGCTCTTTAGCTGCTAAATGTTCCACTTTCTTCACCATCTGTAGTCTAACACAGTGACAGTCTTCTATAAAAAAGCAGAGCGGTGAGAGTGAACCGAAACAAAACAATTACAGAGCGGAAAACCCGAGCAATGAGCTGAAGAACGCTCTGAAGCTCTGAAGAGAGGTGATCATTCTCCACGACGAGGGACATCTTCCACATTTAAACCCTCGATGGTGACAAGACTTTAATGACTCATTGTCGTCCACACACTTCTCTACCTTTCTACCTCGAGTCAGTCAGAGATGATGATATGTTGAGTAATCTGAACTAAATCTATAATCTGTTCAGACTTCACACCACCCAAGTAGCAGAGAGCTCCGCTGTGCTTTTCTCTTCAGTGAGGCCCGTTGTGCACTGCTGAGAAACTACAACCCTTCACCCGATCAAAGAGGCTCAAGGTTTTTCTCTTCAGTGTTGACTCACTCGATATAACAAACAGCCGTCTGATAGTGAAGGAGAGGCGTGAGGCGGCTCGGACTGAAGTGAAGAAAACTGAGGCTGTCAGAGCCTCTGAGCCACACGCAGGTAACGCCGAGCGTCACGTCGGAGTTTACCCTCGATGCTCCGACTGATGTTTCGACAGAAAGACGCTCTGCTCAACAATGGCTGTTGACAAACCAGCTGTTTGACCGGTCTCTGTTTTGACAGCGCTCACTGCTTTCAAAGAACAGCGGCTTTTCTTTTCTCTCTTCTTGCGGTGAGTTAGATCTGTTTCTGCAGTGTCCTTCACCTCGTCTCCTCTTCCCCTCAGGTTCCCTTTGATTCCTGCGGCAGCGAATGTTGGGATTACAGCTCCTCGACACGTCCATCGCCCTGAGCGAGCGTCCTGTTGTCTACTGTACCTCTGAAACTCGGAGAAACAGGCAGGTCCGGCCGGACTGCAGCATTAAATATATATAACCGCAGAGGTTCAAGGGGAGTTCAGGCCAAGACAAGACTGTTCAAACATTTCCACATTGAAAAATATATGATTGTTTACCTCAAGAAAAGCTATTACAACCCATTTTATGGCCCGGGGTTAAAAAGGTCGCAGAGTTATCACAACATACT